>NGKI01000019.1:666089-683117 GCA_002162615.1 Myriosclerotinia duriaeana
GATATTCGTGGGTTTCGGAGAGGATTATATTGAGGTCCTGTTTGTGTAGTTCGTTAGCATTTTTTCAATACTTTGAACATAAATGCGAGCACATGGTGATAGCCTTCCAAGAATTGGCACAGAGAGGTATAGAGCCAGGTGAAGGGCAAGGAAAGGGAGTAAGAAAGGGAGAGCTAAGCAAGAGGTAAACAAACAGAATCGGTACACTTGAAAGCCCCTCGAAACATGCGATTATCTGTTGTATGCACCAGTAGTATTTTACCGATGAGGCTGTGCAGGTAGATGCGAGCTTGTCTCCTAGCTGGAGATTCTTGCATCTCGGCGCCGGAATTGGGGGCCAGGGAGGTCATGGTTGGGGTTGTGAGGGGGGCGATTGAGGGGAAATGGAAATTGTGGAAGATTGATAAAGATGAAGGGGGGTGTTCAGCGATAAGATAAGGGATCACGTGGTTTCGTGGATTATGTGCGTCATTACGCGGTTAGTGGAAGGCAGATGTAAGATGTGGGATGTGGGATGGAGAATGGTGAATGTGCTTGAACGGTCTTGAATACAAGAGGAGATAGTATTTAGATGTTGATGAGAATTTCGAGATGGGATGAGTATACCACAATTGTATAAAGCAGTCCTCAGCAAATGAAGATTGAAACTTTCTATTCATTCCATATTCAATTTCCACCCGTTTCTCTCCATCAACTATCAACGCCAAATCATTATTCTGCGAATCGCAATCCTGCGCACAACCTATCGACAAATATAAAAGCATAACAGGTTAACCATGGGTGTCACCGGTCTCTGGACTATTGTCCAGCCATGCGCTCGACCTACCCCCCTCCCAGCCTTGAATCGCAAACGCCTTGCCGTTGATGCATCAATCTGGATCTATCAATTTCTCAAAGCCGTTCGCGATAAAGAAGGAAATGCGCTTCGAAACTCACATATCGTAGGATTCTTCCGAAGAATATGCAAATTGCTATTTCATGGAATTAAACCCGTTTTTGTATTCGATGGTGGCGCACCGATATTAAAACGTCAAACGATATTGGGTAGAAAGAAGAGGCGAGAGGGCAGAAGAGAAGATGCTGTTAGGACTGCGGGGAGATTGTTGGGGGTGCAGATGAAGAGGAGGGCAGAGGAGGAGGATAGTGAGAGGAAGAGGAGGGAAAGGGAGGGGAGAAGTACGGCTGTTGTTGAGGAGGAGGAGGTTGTGCCGGAGGAACAATTAGCATATGTGGATGAAATAGGAATGTCAGCACAAGAACGACAATCGACTCGAAAATTTTATAAAAAGGACGCTTATCATCTACCAGAACTCACAAATGGGATAGAAGGGATGGGACGACCAGAAGATCCGAGAATCATGAGTGCAGAGGAGTTGGAAGAATATGCTAGACAGTTTAATAACGGGGAGGATGTGAATTTGTATGATTTCAGTAAGATTGATTTTAATGGCGAGTTTTTTATGAGTTTACCTGCGGGGGATCGTTATAATATTTTAAATGCGGCTAGGTTGAGGAGTAGATTGAGGATGGGGTTGAGTAAGGAACAATTGGAAGAAATGTTTCCAGATCGGATGGCTTTCTCGAGATTTCAAATCGAGAGAGTTAGGGAGAGAAATGATTTGACGCAGCGATTGATGAATTTGAATGGTATGAATTCCGAGGAGCATATGTTTGGGGTCAATGGGACAGGGAGGATTGCGGGAGAGAGGGGGAGAGAATATGTTTTAGTCAAAAATGACGGCGTTGAGGGGGGTTGGGCTCTGGGTGTGGTATCGATGGAAAAGGGGGCGGGTGATAGGCATAAACCTATTGATGTGGACGATTATGATCAGAAAAGGAACAAGGTGAACTTGGTATCTGAATCTGAGGAAGAAGATGATTTTGAAGATGTTCCTGTTGAGGGCTTGAACCGGTTACCGAAAGTCAGGCATGATGGGCGGAATATGACTTATAGCGATTTTCAAGCAAAAGAAGTAGCTGATAGGAGAAAGGAGTACTCGGATTCTAGGAGAAAACTAAGCTCGAGGCCAGCTAGAGTACCATCTGAAGATCCGGATTCCCTCTTCGTGAATGATACGAGTGGACAACCGGGACCAAGCACGACAAATGCCACTTACGACGATGAGGAGGAAGATATTAATCGTGCGATTGCATTGTCATTGCAACAGGATCAAGGCGAAGACGAAGAACTTGATGAGGAAGATCATCTTAATCGAGCGATTGAGTTGTCACTTCAAAAAGGCTATGGCCAGGGCGAAGAAGAGCAAGAGGAAGATGATACTTTCGAGGATGTTCCCATGCCTGAATATGAACAAAAGGCCGTGGCAGACGCTAGACCTCTTACCAAATCGAGTGGGAAAATGATTGCCCACATGGTTAACAATAGGGCGAATGCTGCTGTTCCGAAACGGAAGGAGGAAAGTGAGAAGGTGGATAGTGATAGTGATAGTGATAGCGATATGGATTTCCAAGCTGCATTGAGAAAGGCAAGGAAACAAAAGGCTCCGGAAAAGGTTCGTCCAGCAGCACCAGTTGCTGTGAATAAAAAGAATCCTTTTGATGGTCCCTTGCCATTTGAGAGGCTTCAATTTAAATCACCTCTATTTGGCAAGAAGAAGCAGCCAGAAAAATTCCTAGAGGATACTCAAGACGATGATGAAGAGGCACTTGCTGGCGGTTTCGAAAAGGAAGATGAAGAAGAGAAGGCTAGACCATTGCCTCCTTGGTTAGTTGGCAATGATGATATCAGATCACAAGTTCAACAGCAACGCAAGAAAGATCAAGAACTAAACGCCAAGGATCGTGAAAGAGCGGATGAAGAGGAAAGAATCTTTCAGCGTGATCATGGGGTTATTCAGGTGGATTCTAGTGACGATAATGAAAGTGACGTGGAATTTTTGGATAAGCCGCCTACTCCTAAAGTTGGGAAAGAGAGTATGGATGGTTTAGCAGCAGTTGTTAGAGCAGAGCCATCTTGGTCCGATGTTTCTCAGGATCGACAGCCATCAGTTCAACCTCGTGCAGAAGATACAGTCGATTTGCTACAGGATTCTGATGAGCCGGTTGAGTGGTCGGCAAGCGATCATGGCGATGTTGTTCCCAAATCTAAGAAAAATGCAGATGTCATAAACCCTGTTGAAGATAGTGTAGAGGGAACTTCTGCGAAATCAAAATCACCATCTCCCATCTTTGAAGATGTGGGTCTTCCTGATGTTCAAGCAACCGAGCCTACCCAACCATCGATTTCCACAAGAAAGAGTCCATCTCCAATATTTGAGGATGTCAATATGACTGATCCTCCATCTGCATCCATATCTCAGCCAACCGAATCTCTCCAGCCTCTTGCTGACGATGCATACGATCGCCAAGAAGCCGAAGCCATTCCCGATGAATTCGATTTCAGTGATCCAGAAGAGGAAGAGCTCATGACTCAACTTGCCGTCGAAGCAGAAGAACATGCTCGATTTGCCAGTAGTCTGAACAATAAATCCGAAAAGGAAAACCAAGACTCATACGAGAAAGAACTAAAAGCTTTGCGCAGTCAACAAAAGAAAGATCGCAGAGATGCTGATGAAGTATCTCAAGTCATGATCACGGAATGCCAAGCTCTTCTTCGATTATTCGGTATCCCCTATATCACTGCGCCAATGGAAGCTGAAGCCCAATGTGCCGAACTCGTACGTCTCGGTCTGGTAGATGGAATAGTGACCGACGATTCGGATATTTTCCTTTTCGGTGGGACGCGCGTTTATAAGAATTTATTCAATAGCAATAAACTCGTCGAATGTTATCTTTCATCGGATCTCGAAAAAGAGCTTTCGCTCTCTAGAGATCAACTCATTTCAATTGCTCATCTACTAGGCTCAGATTACACAGAAGGTATACCAGGAATCGGACCCGTCACCGCCGTAGAAATTCTCTCCGAATTCCCCTCCAACACCGGCCTCGATGAATTCAAAGAATGGTGGTCTACCGTCCAAAACCCTCTAGCCATCAATACCCTCGCAGCTGAACCTACACTCTTCCGCAAGAAATTCCGACGATCACAAGCTACGAAGCTATTTTTGCCACCAGGATTTCCCAGCGCAGCAGTCACAGAGGCATATCTCAAACCTGATGTCGACAGTACAGCCGAAGCATTCCAATGGGGAGTCCCAGATCTAGAAAAGCTTCGGGAATTTTTGATGACGACCGTTGGGTGGGGACAGGAAAGAGTTGATGAGATTTTGGTGCCGGTTATTAGGGATATGAATAGACGAGAGACGGAGGGGACGCAAAGTAATATTACGAGGTATTTTGAGGGAGGGGTGGGTGTGGGTGTTAATGGGAATGGGGCAGGAGGAGGGAGGGAAAAGGTGGGGAGTAAGAGGATGAGGGAAGCAGTTGGGAAATTAAAGGCTAAGAAAAGGGGGGGTGGGTTACAGGATATGGGGACTTTTGCGGATGATGCGAGGGAATGGGCGAGGAAAAATGAGATGAGTTTTGAGGCTCAGAAGAAAAAAGAGGCGGGGAGGAAGGGGAAGGGAAAGAAGAGAAGTTTGACGGAGGCGGAGGAAGAAGAGGAGGGTGGTGATGAGGATGCTGGAGAGGCAGATAATGAGGCAGATGGTGATCATGATGAAGATCCTGTCTCTCCTAGGCCGAGGGCATCGGTATCTGGGAAAAGAAAAGGGAAAAGTACAGGAAAAGCTCAGGGAACTAAACGGAACAAGATGAAGGGATAAGTGTATAGATAAATATGTATAACATTGGATGAATTTGGCGTATAAAAATGCTACACGTAATGAATACATCATATGAACCATATTGCCCACAAGTAGTATAACAATCGTTTATATTATAAACAACAGCGAATACCATGATATCCAAACTAATTGAAGACAATGGTTATGAGTACTAGGTAGTTATCTAGAACCTCTCGGTAGCCGAAGTAACAGGTTGAATTCGACCACCACTCGAAATAATATATGCATGATAGAAAATCAACTACAAATAAAAGTTAGAGATTTAAATAGATTAATAGAAATCTAAGGTTTGTTTTATTTATTTGGGAAATAATAAATAGATATATTGCATATACATATTAGAGAGAAATATAGCCGGGATACTTATATAGTCGATTCCCGCCTGTTGTTCCCGCTATCATACGGAGTAGAGAGCTGGGACCTTCTCCACACTGTTATCGTACGCTAGACGCGCGGACGAGATGGTTGTGGTTGGGAGTTGATATCTCATCTCATAGATGCGACGAGGGATTTGGCTGAGGTGAGGTGGTTGTGAGGGTTTTGATATGTATGGAGTTTTGTGTGAGATTACTTATTTTTTTGTGGTTGTGTTTAGATAGAGATTTTAGTTGAGTAGATATTGGGAGAACTACCTAGTTGATTAGCTGATGAGCTAGTATCTATAACAGCAACTCGGTTACCAAACGGATTTTTATCCCATCCTATGATCCTATCCCATTCTATGATCCTATCCCATTCTATGATCCTATCCCATCCTATGATCCTATCCCATTCTATGATCCTATCCCACCCTATCCCATTCCATCCCATCCCATTCAATCCCATCATTAGCTCTCTTCAACCAATCGTATCATCAATCCCAATTACATCAACCGACCCATCAACTTCCAAAATCAGTAACCCATAACCGAAGTCTATCCCCGCTTTCAAGCTTAGCTGCATTTGACCTAACACCCAATTGGAAGGTGCAACAGTGCTTGATCGGCTGGATGCCGATGCTTAAGCTTTTGCTGGATTCTTGGCAGGTGCACCTGCCGCATATGTTGTAATCTCATGAAGCTACCCTTGAATTATCTAGACGGGAACTCGCTCGGATGATACTCTTTTGGGTACCACATCGTCCTGGCGCGGGGAGTATTCAGATTACTCTCTTCCCCCTGATTAAAGATTAAATTTCGGATCCATTCCATTCCTATATTGTCCAATAGAATCTGCTACAATGTATTATCTAATGATTGTTACAGCTCATTCTCATCCGTGAGACGTACCCACCGTTTAACCTTTGTTCAAGGGGGGGGAGTATGGGGCGGAGATTATTCGCTCAGAACGAATCTTCAGATGCAGGTACGGACGAGGTACATTGATTGCCAGGTACAATGGGAAATTGATGTTGTGTGATTCAAGGTCATGATGGCAAGATTTGCAATTATGCAGAGGTTGAGAAATGTTTATAAAAAGCTGTGTTGCCTCATGATCATGTTTGTTGTGCTACCTTTTACTTACTTCCCTAGTCACCTTCCACCCCCCTCTTCATTTCTTCGTTCCTCCTCCTTTTTCTCCCTCTACATCATTGAAGACTCAATTGATTAGTTGCCAATTGATTCCATTGAGCTTCTGCAATTATGATGTATCCAAAAACCGCCATTTGTGCGGGATTGCTTTCCCAAGCTCTCCCAGCATATGGTGCCGTTATGGAGAAATTGGCTGCAGCTCCCAGCCAATGGATTGCTTCAGAGACCGACTCAAGTGCAGCAATTACTCTCACCGTCGGCCTCGCTATGCAAAATCTCGATCAATTGGAGGCCAAACTTCTTGCCGTTTCGACACCCGGGCATGCGGAGTATGGAAATCATCTCGATATTGATGAGGCCAATGCTTTGTTTGCTCCTTCTGCGGATGCAAGTAACGCTGTCACTTCTTGGTTGACAAGTGCTGGTGCCCAGAATGTTGTGAGTGATGGATCGACTGTTACCTTTGCTACAACAATTGAGAAGGCCAATTCGATCCTCAATGCAACATTCCAGACCTATACAAGCAATGGCGTTTCGAAAGTTCGAACCACTCAATACTCGGTTCCGGATGACGTTGTAGAGCATATCGAGCTCATTTTCCCAACAACCTACTTCGGAAAAACGGTCGCCAATGCTCCAACTAAGATTGAAAAGAGAGCTACTCCACCCACAAAAGTATCAGTTGATGCTTCTTGTTCGACATCCATCACTCCACAATGTATCAAGGAGCTGTACAGTGTTGGAAACTATACCCCTTCAGTTTCTTCAGGAAGCAGAATCGGATTCGGTAGTTTCCTCAATCAATCAGCTCTTTACACTGATACCTTCAAATATGAGAGTTACTTCGGTATCCCAGCACAAAACTTCTCAGTCACTCTGATCAATGGAGGCACTAATGATCAGAATGCAAGCACTGCACAAGTTGGAGAGGCTAATCTGGACGTCCAGAACATTATTGGTGTCGCTCATCCTTTACCTGTTGAGGAATTCATCACCGGTGGCTCCCCACCATTTATTCCTAACATCGATTTGCCAACTGCTGCGAACAACTCTAATGAGCCATATTTGCCATACTACGAATATCTGTTGTCTCAACCAAACTCCGCTTTACCACAAGTTATTTCAAACTCCTATGGTGACGTTGAAGATGTGTGTCTCTCTCATTGTTCTGCATCTGTTGATTTTTTGTTACTAACCCGTTGTTTAGACAGTTCCTTATGCCTACGCCGTTCGAGTTTGCAATTTAATCGGTATCATGGGTCTTCGAGGTATCTCCGTCCTCGAATCATCAGGAGATACTGGTGTAGGAGCTGGATGTGTTGCCAACGATGGTTCCAACTCTCCATATTTCCAACCTCAATTCCCCGGTACATGTCCATACATTACATCCGTTGGAGGCACCCAAGCAGTTGCTCCCGAGGTCGCATGGAAAGATGGATCAGGAGGATTCTCGAATTATTTCCCAACTGCTTGGTACCAAGCGGCAGCTGTTGATACATACTTGAGCAAATATATTAGTCCATCTACAAAGGAATACTATGAGAGCTATACCAACTTTTCCGGTCGTGGATTCCCAGATATCTCGGCTCATAGTTTGACACCTAAGTGAGTTATCTCCCCGATTATACCTATTACTTCAATAGTCTCTCTAACATAACCCCAATAGTTACCAAGTAGTCTACCGCGGCAAACTTTCTCCCTCCGGTGGAACCTCGGCCGCAGCTCCCGTTGTAGCAGGTATCCTCGGACTCCTCAACGACGCGCGTTTCAAAGCTGGTAAACCCGCTCTCGGTTTCATCAATCCTCTCCTCTATCTCTTTGGTACATCGGCTCTCAATGATATCACCGGAGGAGGCAGTGTTGGATGTAATGGAGTTAACGGACAGTCTGGAGCAAAGGTTCCAGGAGGTGCTGTTATTCCGTATGCAAGTTGGAATTCCACCGTTGGATGGGATCCGGTCACTGGTCTTGGAACCCCAAACTTCGAAAAGTTAAAGAAGTTGGTTTTGAGTTATTAGACTATAATATAGGGGGCTAGATAGGGATCTAAAGAGAGGAATTATATGTATATAGCTTATGAAGATACACAGATAATCGATAATGTCCTAAACTTTCACGGATTCATGTCTATTATCGCGAACATAGGGATCCGACGTGTGACATACCACATACAATGCTTATGTCGTATCCCGTTTGACCAGCTAAACCGGAATTATTTTCGAGCCGTGAAATTTCTTCACCGCCTACAAGTTTGCCGAACCCCGCATCATCCTTTCTCTAACTAATATCACTTATAAGTTATCAGCTAGGAATCAACAACATACCTTCCTTTCGCGAATATACTTATTCGAGAGGGCGAGATGGGTATCTTTGGTATCTTCCGGGAACAATCTGACAAGTCTATGTTTGGGATGGAGATTGAAGAGCTTAGTTATTAATCCGATATGGACCTGCATATTAGTGCAGTGTAGTGCAACGTTATCTATCATGATAGCAAAGCGTACAACGATGTATTCGTATCCAAGCTTCCACCACTCATAATCTTTTATCGACGCCTTTAGTCTGAGTTCCCTGCCTATGAGCACCGTTATGGATATGGTTCTTATGTAAGGTGTGGTAAGAGTCTTGGGGCTGGGAGAGGGGGAATATTGATGACGATGAGTTGCATATTTGATTAACATGTATTATCTAGGCACAGATAGGTTTTTGGCTGGGTATATTTAGGTTCGGGGTGGCTTATTTAGGAACACTTTTGTTTAAGTGAATGAAGGAGCTAATTCGATCGTCCTTTCCCTCTCGTCTGTGTTGCGGTTGCGATTGCGATTGCCTTTACAATTGAGTTCCTTCTTCTCGATATCCTTGAGCTTTTCAATACTCCTAACCCACGAAAAGTAATAATATAATTGAGATAAAAACAAGAATCTCAATTAGACGATTGGATTTTTCCAAGCAGTGGCAAGCCCTAAGATGTCGTGGAACATCAAACAAACTTTCGTCTTTCTCTTCTTCTTTGCAAGCACAGTTTTAGCAGGTCGTTTCTCGGATTTCGCTCATGCGAAGGGTTATCATCCGAATTTAAAGGAGAGGGCTACTCAGAATGCTAAGAGGAATCATCCGGGGAATGGATATGGGAATGGGACGGAGGGTTTTAGATTTTTGAATGAGCGGACTCAAGGTGAGTTTCTCTTGGGGATTGGTGGGATGAATAGTGGAAGAAGAATTGATGATAAAAAAACTGAAAAAGGATGGATGAGATCTAATACCTGTTGGGCTTTACCTGATGGTAATATGAACTGACAATAAGAATGCACAGAATATAGAGTAGAATCCCTCCCAGACATCCCCTACGATATCGGTGAGATGTACGCGGGCTTAATGCCAATTGATATGAAGAATAAATCTAGGGGGCTTTATTTTGTTTTTGAACCTACGGTGGGAGAGCCGGTCGATGAGGTTACTATTTGGTTGAATGGGGGTCCTGGTTAGTTGTTCTGGGGATGTCGTCTTTAATGAGATCGAAAAATGGAGCTGATGATTAAAATAGGCTGCAGTTCTTTAGAGGCCTTCTTTCAGGAAAATGGTCGATTTATTTGGAGTTGGGGCATGTATACGCCGCAGATTAATCCGTATTCTTGGGTTAATCTTACGAATGTTCTTTGGTATGTACTGTTCATATTCGATTTCAATGAGCTCATGGCTAATGATAATAGGGTTGAGCAACCTGTCGGAACAGGCTTCTCAATCGGGGAAGTTACTGCCACGAGCGAAGAAGATATTGCTGAGGATTTCGTCGATTTCTTTTTCAACTTCCAGAAAACTTTTGGAATAAAAAACTTTAGAATTTATGTGACGGGAGAAAGTTATGCGGGGAGATATGTTCCATATATTTCTCTCGCGATGTTGGAGAAGAACAACACGGATTATTTTGATCTGTCTGGTGAGAGATTTTCAATTTGTCGACCCAGAAGATTATGCTTTACTAACATACCATAGGAGCTTTAGCTTATGACCCCGTCATTGGATCTTACGTTTATGCCCAGCAAGAAGCACCAGCCGTTCCATTCCTTCTTCAAAACAACAATCTACTTGGCCTCAACGCAACTTTTGTGGCTCAGCTGGAAGCTCTTCATAAATCATGCGGCTATGCTGATTTCATAGATCAATATCTAACTTTCCCACCATCCGGCGTCCAACCTCCAAAACACTTTGACTACAACAACGAAACCGACTTAGCATGTGATCTGTGGGGTTCTATTTACTACGCAGCTTATGGTCCAAATCCCTGTTTCAACGTCTACGAGATTGTTAATCAATGTCCACTTCCATCCGATCCATTGGGATACCCGACAGATTTGCAATATCTGTATCCAGGGTTTGATCAAATATATTTCAATCGTACAGATGTGAAGAAAGCTATGCATGCACCCATGGAAATCGACTGGAACGAATGTTCCGGCCCCGTCTTCATTGGTGGCGACGACGGTCAAGGTGGCCCAGAACAAGAAGGAGATCTCTCCGCCGACCCCATCCAATCCGTTCTCCCCCGTGTAATCGAAGCCACAAATCGTGTCCTCATCGCCAACGGCGCACTCGATTTCGAAATCCTTACAAACGGCACATTACTCGCCGTTCAAAATATGACATGGGGAGGTAAACTCGGATTTCAAGAACAACCCGCCACTCCGATAGTTATTACATTACCAGATTTACAGTATGGAAGCTTGTTTATTGATGAAGGATTTGGACCGGTAGATGAACCGCAGGGGACGATGGGGGTGCAACATTTTGAACGTGGGTTGATGTGGGCCGAGACGTATTTGAGTGGACATATGCAGCCACAGTTTCAGCCGAGGAGTAGTTATAGGCATTTGCAATGGGTTCTGGGGAGGATTGATGAATTGTGATTTATAGATGGATGGGTAAATGGGGGTGGGGATCCGGTATTTGGATGGTGAGTGGGTGTGAGTATATTCGAAGCAATTATCTAATATGGTGAGGAATAGGTAAATGGGGTATTAGACAAATTCGGACTAAAGAATCAAAGAATCCAAGCTGGTTACCAGTACTTTATATCTTACTCCCGTGAAATGGAGGTCGTGATAGCAGATTGGGGGGGTTGTATGATTTGGTATGTTGCACATTTAAGACTTTATAAATTGTGGGCGAGGCGTAGTTGGGTTGAATTTCAGGACTATTGAGATATTGTATATAAAGCATCAAACACCCAAGAAAACCTCCTGCCATGGGTTGGTTTGATCGAAAATCTCTCTGATTTGGGATCTTACAAATCACTTGGCAAGCCATAAAAGGTCTTGGGGATTTGGAATCGCCCATTGCCCAGCTAAGCTCATTTCTCAAGCTACAAAGCCAATACCAATTCCGCGCCGCACACGCAACTGTTCTTCCCGCGTATTGCAAGCCTCACTGCAAAGCCTCCATCATTGATTGAACAACAGGGCTTTGGGAATCTCAATTCCAGAAGATTTGTGAAGTAGTTTTCAATATGATAGCGATATCCATATGCGCTGGGTAAATTTACGGGATTACAACGGTTCGGCCTTTATAGGCGGTATGCTTATACTCCCAGCCGCAAGGGGTGTATATGTTGGTATCGATGACGAGATCATACAAGACAGTTCTAATCACGCCGGGTTTTGAGACTTGGTGACTGGGATGATTTGAATGAGATGACTGAGGCTCTGAGTTATGAATTTCATCTCCGACATGATCATGATAACTCGATCCCAAATTACAAGTCAAGCAATACATAGGTAGAAAAGAAATTTCACACCTGTTAGAGTAACAAGGAATACCATGAAGATACGACAAGAACCCGGAAGGAGAAATTCCTCAACTGATAAAAGCTAGACGACCTGACATCCTACTTAATATAATTATCTCTGAACGAATCCATCTACACCATTGGAAACGCTTCTTCTTTGCCATCGACCGCCAATTCCCAGCAGCATTTTAAAGATCGCAGGTCGACTTATACTTATTCTTATACTTAGACATCACGCTGCACTAATACTGCCCTTGTTAAACCCATCATAGTTGCGACACCATGCACTCGCTACACAAGCGAAACCTCCAAATTACAATAATTTTTGATTCTATTCGCTAAGAGGCGGCAAATTAAGCAACTAACTTTAGTCAGGATGGGGATGAGGGAGCAGAAAAAGAGAGATAATGCTGAAAAATTGAGTTGGATTAAGTTGATGTTCAATAGGATATCACCTTGGTTATCCGCTGGAACCCGCTGGGACTGTGCATGTATCTCGTTTATTGAAAAAGGGAAATAATTCATGATCGGACTGAATGTTCAATGGGTGGGCAGGTGAATACTTCTATGCTGTATATTCGTATATTCTGACAGATGTAGGGCTACCTCCCACCTGAGAATGGTGACTGCATACAGTATAGTGAGAGCAATATATATATATATATATATTTTCTTAGATCTAATAAATCTACCCAACAATGCAATCAGTATATCTTCTAAAAAGCTTTCGCGTTCATTGATCCTTATCAAACCCCCCACCCGTAAAATCCAAATCCTCCGTCAAATTCCCGTACTGCGCAACCCAATAATCGACCAGATAGTTCTGTCTCTGTTTCCAAGGTCCTCTATCACCCGTCATGGGTAAATATCCCTTTGCCTTCTCAACATATGTGGAACTGAGATTTAACATCGGTGTGGATTTCATCTCTTTGCCATGAACCTTAGGCACTGTCGACGAAAAGTTGTTGTCGCGCATATGTTTCATGAGACGGACTAATACACCCGCAGTGATGTCCGCTCCCAATGTCCAAGATGCGTTAGTATATCCGATGACTATTACGGCGTTTGGCATGTCTTGGAGCATGACGCCTTTCCACATATAGTTGCTGGGATAATCGTATGGGATTCCGTCGATGCTTATTTTGGCTCCACCGGCAATTTGCATCTTGAGTCCGGTAGCTGTGATGACGATATCAGCATCGAGAGTTTTCCCTGATGCGAGTTCTATGCCGGATGAAGTGAACGTTTCGATGGTATCAGTAACGACCTCAGCTTTTCCGTCATGGAGACATTTGAAGAAGTCGCTATCAGGACAGACACATAAACGTTGTTCCCAGGGGTTGTACCTGGGATTGAAGTTAGGATCGATAGAAATCGACGATGGGATTTCCTTCTTGGTTCGTTCTCGAAGGATATTGCGAGCGGCGTTGGGAAATTTGCGACAGAAGTGAAAGAATAACAAGGGTAATACAAGAAATTTCCAACGTATTAATTGACTAGCCATCCAGCTGGGAAGATATTTGCGCATGAGATTTCCAGTGGAATCCTCTGCAGGAACCCCTATTATCCAAGAAGGACTCCGTTGTAACATTGTTACTTTGGCAGCTTTCTCTACTAGATTTGGTATCAGGGTAATTGCAGTAGCACCACTTCCGATAACGACTATTTTCTTGTCCTTGTAATCGAGATCTTCGGGCCAGAACTGAGGATGTATCTTTTTGCCATTGAAATTGTTTATGCCAGGAATTTCGACTTTCAATGGCTCAGAGTAGTCATAATATCCTGTGCTCCAAACAATCCATCGTCCCCTTATAATACTCTTCCTTCCATCAGCATCAACTGATAATGACCATTTTTGTTGTTCTGTTGACCAATCTGCCGAAGTCACATTATGGTAGAATTGTATTTTCTTATCGATGCCATATTCTTTGGCAGATTCTTTAAAATATGTGCGAATTGATTCACCGTCAGCGATTGACTTGGAGCTCTTCCACGGTCGCCATGGGAATCCAAATGTATGTAGATCTGAATCGGATCTGATACCAGGGTATCGAAAGAGGTCCCACGTTCCGCCAATTGCCCCGCGATTTTCGAGTATGGTATAGGTCAAATTTGGAAGTTCTGTTTGTATACGACTGCCAACTGTTAGCCATTGTGTGTTTGAGGAGCGGGGGGACCCAAGTGATTGGGTCTGTCAGGGGAATGTGGCCAATGATTCAATGTCTTACTATGCAGCATTAATCCCCGATAGGCCTGCGCCGACGATAACAACATCGTAATCGCAATTCTCAGATCTTTCCACAGAACCCATTATAATGGTACTTCTTGTTGTGCGAGTCTGTATGATAAGAATGTGGGTTGATGCTATAGTGAACAGGAAAGCTTTGTGAAGAATACGTTATCAGGATGGATAGATGGATAAGAAATGAAGATGAGAGACCAGAAGATATAAGAAGCAAAAGAGGGATATATCATTCAAACTGATTCAAGAGAATGTATCAAAATATACACCGAGGCTCAATGACTTTGAGTATGGATGGAGTAAAATATCTGAAAGGGAAAAGAAGTAGTATATAGGTAGTAGAATATATAATATTGTGCATCTACCGTACGTGTTCTACTCATACTCTGAGGTTTTGAAGAAATACCGAGGCCCATTTATGAATCATGAGCATCTGCCCCTCGCAAGATCAAACAGAAACGACCTCGGGAAGCTTAATTGGTGTGTTTGGCGTCGTTGATACGGTCTCCGCTAGTATTGATGGTGGTAGGATCGACATTGATAGAGTTATTAGGACGGCCCATGAGTTCCCGTAGACCGTGGGTCAAGCTGCAAAGGCAAGTTTTGAATAATGAATAGCTAGGTAGGTGACAAATTGTTTGTGGACTTTGAACTCATGGCATCATGGTTGTTGGTTGATTCAAGTTGCATAATCCATGCTTGGAAAGTCGAAATGAAATCCCATCGAAATATCCGTAATTTGTTTGCAGCAGAATAATAATAGAAGCAATCAAAAGGCATCTCCATCTCAAACGGATCTCATGTCGTAGATTTTAATATCAAACACGTGATTCAGCCACTCGGAAGGATTAATGACCCGATCCCGACTGCCCAGTTCTGGTCGTCAAATTAGACTTCACCAATCTCATCTCAGTCCCTGTTGTATTTACTTCATTATTTGACTAATGATAGATAATACAGGATAAAAGAGTTTAGAGCTTTTCGTCATCAATATTTCGGAAAGGAAGACATCATCGTAGGTTGTATGAATTAAACCAGGAGAGTTTGGAGGCTTTTCATCGTCAATGTTAACGACGATATGGGATCTACGATTGAGAGAAGGTGCGTGGATGGGTGGATGGGTGGATGGATAAAGAGGGGTTGTAGTGTTTGGAGCTTCTTATATTGGATATTTCAGCTAACACGGTGCCCAAGCATGGTGAAGGATCCGTTGTAGGCTGGTCGCAAAATGCTATCAGAGTTTAGTGATTCTGACCATCAAGACTTACGCGGGTATGCTCTCAAGTCATGGAGGACAGAATATGGAAGGATGAGTAAATTGTGGCAGGAAGATCTAATGCTTTTGTGGTGAATACTTCCAAGAACGGAGAAGGGGCCATTGAAGAATGGATGAAAACCGGAAAGACAGCTCAGAGTTTTTCATCATCAATGTTTACAAAGGCAATATTTTCCTATAGAGAAGGTGCTTTCGTGTCGTTGAAGACAGAACATATGAAAGATGGAGCCACCTGGTTAAAACCATCTTAAATTCTTCAACATCAACTAACTCTCATTTTTGGCCATATCTTCAACTGGCACATCGCATAACCTTCATTTTAATAAACACCCATAATGCCATCTCTTACATCCTTCCATCTCTTCCCACAACTCCCACCCGAAAAACGCCTTGAAATCTTCGCCTGGACCCGCTATCACCACTCACCTCGAATCATAAAGTATGACCATTTCACAGCATCCCTGCCCCCGATTTCAAAAACTCTTACCGATTCAAATCTGAATGACCGCAAGTGCTTACAATCTCCCGCCTCCAGACGCCTCCCTCCTTGTTTTCACGTCTGCAGCGAAGCTCGAGAGGAGTGTCGCAAGATATTTACTTGGTTGAAAATTGGCGTTTGGTTTGACTATAGCCGGGATCTTCTATTCATGAACGACTTTTCTCATGATGAGGAGGAATCGAAATACAAGTTTCCGTTCCTGGGTCCTTCCGTTGGAGAAGGGGAATTGGATGTTGGAAAGTTGAGACGTGTTGTTATGACGAAAAAGTCTGTTATGAAGCATATTATTTCGCCGAAAGGTAACGGGTGGAGACATTTCTTCGAGGTGTCAATGAAGAAATTGGAGGAATTTACGATCGTAGAGGGTGAGAATCACGATGGTGGTCATCTTACAGTGTATGAATTGAAGGGGCTTCGAATAATTCAAATCGTACCGAATTTGGGTAAAAGATCTGATATGGAAAATGTCGGATTAGTTCGGAGGTTAAAGGTGGAGTGGGGAAAAGGAAGTCATCTCTTGTGTCATTGCTACGTGTTAGATCGTGTGTCTCCGAGACAGATATCATACTTGGACTTGGATAACAGCATGTTTGCAAATATGAGGATCTGGAAGACGAGGGACACGAGGGCAATCTTAAATATACGGGATGGAAGCTCCCAGCCGAGGTATCAATGATAATACAAAAACCACTCATAGCCAGCGAAGGCAAGGATCGTAAACGGGTGCAAGGAATTCAATTTTCTAGGTGGCTTTTTCACCAAATCCCATGAGCGCAACATGCAATGCAATAAATATCAATACTTTCACGTTCAAACGGATGATACACTGCTATATTACATGTCTTGATAAGGACTAGGAGTTCCTGTTTCGAAGTTTTGCTCTTGGAAGGACATCTACCACTATATGCAAGTTTTTGGTGCTCAAAATCAGCTCAGACTCTGTGGCCAACGCTCCACCAATAGGTACTATCCC
>NGKI01000019.1:693000-716394 GCA_002162615.1 Myriosclerotinia duriaeana
TAGGCACCTAGGTAGTAATAAATGAGGTTAAAATTGAGGATCTGTGCAGCGGCACTTTTTAATCCAAATAGTCGATCAACATGATGGAATTTTTGAGAAATTATTGGTTCACTAGACGCAAATGAGATAAGAATTGTGGCTATGAGTTTGAGTACCTCCATTAGATTCGTTCGCTTATTCGGTACCTGGTTTGGTGGGTCGAAACTGTACCTGAATGGAAGCTTGGTATTGAGAAAAAGGGGTATAGTTATATAGTTATGGAATAATTTGTACCGAGAACTGCTGCATTAACTACTGCTTAAACGCTTGGCTCCGTCTGTGATGAAATCCTTCGAGAATCCTTCGAGAATCCTTTGTTGACGCTAAAAGATAGGGCAGACAGGCACTGATGAATATGAATGAAGTTGATTTCTTTCAAAATTCAATCGATGTTCAGTTTGAGTATCGAGAGAATCATGAGAATCACGGACCAAGCGGCCTTGTGTTGATCGATTGGCCCACTCACTCATTCATGGACCATGGTGGAACATCAGGTTGGTAAGGAAGGAAATTGGATGTCCAAATAATCCATACTTCAGGGGTTGATATAAATTGTAAATTATCCACGAGTTCAAGAATTCAAGACGAGTACTCAATAACATCTCAAAGTGTGTCAAAATACGAAAGAAGACTCTTTTTCTGGAAGCCATATGTTTTCCTTTGTGGCGTAACATTCTAGAATCAAAGTGTGGAGCAGAGAACCATTAAGCATATATCCCAAAGGTTGCCCATCTTATGCATACATGGTATAATTCGTAAAGTACAAAATTTTTCTATATATCATCCTCGGTAATCGGCTTCTTCGGCTTGTAAAATCTCCCTCCCTTTGTTCTCTTCTCGGGCTTGAATATTCTCTTCGAATCTCTGCTTTCCTCGAGACCTTCCATACCTTCACGACCCATGATGATATCAAACTTGTTCTTCTTCCTCTTGGCCGCCGATTTGCTCAGGACTTTTCCGGGTTTAGATCCCTTGCTTGTTACTGCACCAACTCCTCCCCTTCCTAGTCTAGGCTGCCTGAGGACTCGCGTTTTGGCACCAAGTGCCCAAAGATCTCCCCATTTCGATTTCCTAGCATCACGGTACGCAGCTTTACTAAAACTCTTAGGAATAGTCCATCGTTCAAGCTTGCCTGATGGCGTACAAACATCCAAGGTGACATGCCCATGACGTTTGAGAGGTGGTAGCACAGATCGTGGAAGCGACAATGGATGGAATGGCACATCACCTTCTTCAGGTATATCTGGGCCATTTGGTAGGTTATGCTCTTCATAGCCCGCAAAAGCTTGATCAGTTGCAGCATCTCCTTGAAGAATATCTTCTCCCTTCCTACCATCAATACCTCTTCGCACTGCAAGGTAACTATATCTTATATCCTCGTGATTACGAGAAGTAGCACCCAACACCTTTTGTAGATAAGGTGGACGGATATATCGCTGTTCAAAATGACAGAAATCCTTTCTACCATGAGTAAGACCTGGGACTGGATACATTGGGCATTTTGTATGATTGGTACATGGTGCAATGATCATACCGTTCTCTTTCTCCACGAACTGCGGTTCAGTATCCGAAAGAGACTGTATTTCTTTTTCAATATTCTCGTCACCAGGGGAAGAGATATGTGAGTCGAGCAAAAGAGAACGAGCTCCTGCTATTGCCTCAAATCCCCGTGGTAGACCCTTTTCTATTAAGATAAGTACGCCTCCTTTTGGATCAAGCATTGACCAGAGGTTCTGTACCATGTGCTTTCGGCGATAATCCTCCTTTAATGGGAACAACGTATGTGGGGCAATGATTAGGTCATACATTTTCCTAGGCTGAGCAGGTCCGCCATCAAGTTGGGCTTCGCCACGGGATGAATGAACGTAGTCTGGGAGTCTGGGAAGAAACGTAGTGTTTTCGAGAAATCGGGAAACTCGGTGTCGTAGTGTATCTGCTCCGGTAAGAACTGTGTGTTTCCCGGAGGGTGGTTCGTCTCCCTCAACAATACCATCATCCTTCAACACACCCCATTCTGCTCGTAAGATTTCATTCCATGCTACGATACCAGCTCCACCAGCTCCGGCATCAAGAATACGTGGACCTTGGCCGCCCTCCCTAAACAACATATCACGAACCCAATCAGATCCTAGTCGTTTGCGAACTTCGACCAATGTACTCATAACAGAAGTATACGTGCCCGACATCACCCCAGCCAAATACGCATCTGCTTCAATTTCGGTCATTCTATGTTGTGCAGCATCAAGTCCAACATGTTTTTGTGGCAAAAGCTTCAGCTTTCCTACGTTTGGGGTTGAGGAGGAATATGGTAACCACTTTCCGCCAAATGCTTTGTGGGCAGCTTCTGTAACGTGCTTGATGCTTGTTCTGCCTAACAACTCAGTAATTGGAGTAACAAATTGCTCCTTAGGTAGCGATATAGTACTTGGAGATGTGCCAAATCGAGCAGTTCTAGTATGTGGATGTGTGCGAACTTCGTCCGAGCTGAGCTGTGAATCATAATCGTCTTCATCAAACAATTCTTCGTCCTCGAGCAATTCTTCTTCCGATTCCTCTGAGGACTCTTCTTCCTCATAGTCTTCGTCAAAAACAGTATCTTCCTGCTCTGCTGCTCGTGCCATTGCCTCGTCCATATCCCGCTGTAGTCGTGCAATAGCATCTGCCTCTCTTTGGTTTTGAGCCTGGTAGGTGATGGTAGGGACTTCTGCTTCTGCAGGAGTCTCTGTGCTAATTGATAATTCCTCGGCCTCCAATTCCAAGTCAAGTTCGCTTTCCTCGTCGAAATTTAATTCTTCTCCCTCGCTGGAGGAAGCAAATCCATCACTACCATCTTCTACGACTTTAAATCCCAATTCTGGATCGAATTCAATCTCTTCGAATTCACCATCGGCGTTCTCCCTCAAAAGAACATTCTTAGATGGCCCATCCTCTCCGATATCCTCATCCTCAACCTGCAGATATTCTAAATCCTCGGGTCTAGTCTCTCGTAATGGTGGACCGTACAATCGCTCATATAAACGATACTCTTGGGCAGATAAATAATCCTTTGGTAGGGTTTCTCCAAACGTTTGCCTAGCCTGTCTTACCACCGATTCGATTTCCGCTGCTGTTGGCGCTGTTGATGCTGCTTCTGCTTCGAGCTCTGCGGAAGATGCAGATCGAGATTCTTCTGAACGCGTAAGGGTCGTAGAGAATAATCGCAGGGTGCTATGTCGGGGCTGGATTGATCGATGGCGAAGTTCGCGAAATCGTGAATGCGAAGAAGCGGTTGAGGCAGTAGGTCTTGTGAAGCCATATTCAAATAGAGAAAGAAGTTGGGATCTACATGACTGGCATGCTCTAGGAACCTTCCGTGCGGTAAGCATAATGACTCGATGCTTATGTAGATTGCCCAGTACACTCTTTAAGAAGGCTGTTTGCTGACCCTGGCATAAATATTTATTTAATAGCTTGTAACTTTGATGGGATATCGTTCCCCTCACAATTACTAAATTCACACCTCCGCTGGTGGTGGGGGAGCTTTAGAGCCAATTGATTACGAAGCTTTTGATATATAGACGTAATTAAAAGTATACATACTTGAAAGAACGACAGCAAGTATTTTCAAGGGAGGTAAAGTCAGTTATCCATCAAATGCTCTCAATTGAAGCACAATATAAAGCACATTGACTAGAGCATTTGCTATGTACCTCAAATGAGTGACTGGAGAGGAGGTTACTGTAAGAGATGCTAATACTTTGCTCGAATAGCATCGCTCTCCATACTACAGACATCTATTTCTATAAACAAGGCCTGAAGTCTGGCCGAATCTATCAATCGATCAATCTTCTATTCTGTCAAATCAGTTCTATCAATCCAATCCACCCTGGATTTATTGAAAGCACTATCATGCAAACTTCCCCGCATACTCTGCACGATACAAGGAC
This sequence comes from Myriosclerotinia duriaeana, assembly GCA_002162615.1. Taxonomy (NCBI): domain Eukaryota; kingdom Fungi; phylum Ascomycota; class Leotiomycetes; order Helotiales; family Sclerotiniaceae; genus Myriosclerotinia; species Myriosclerotinia duriaeana. Next base: position 696,966 of record NGKI01000019.1, read on the forward strand.
CAGATCCTGATCTTCCATCTGCTCTATTAGGATCCTCAATATCCGAATCCTTCGCAGCATTCCCCGTTTTCCATTGCTGCATAAGAGGAGGTACAACGATCAAGCCATCGAGATCTCTTCGATGAAGAGCTTCGAAGAAATCTACGTCGATAGCAGCAGTCTGTTGGTTCAGGCCTAGCTGGTACAGAATGCGTCTTGCGCCCTCCAATGTTACCATGTAACTTGTGGTTGCATAGGTTGCTATGAAAGAAGATTTCGTATTAGTGTATGTACTATTGATCGGAAAAGAAAGTAGTTGGGCTTACTATATGCTCGATGAACAATTCTTTGGTGATCCTGTGCCTGGTATGCTGCCAGGTCTCTAGCCACCCAATTTGCTTCTATTTTATCATATCCCGATCCACCCAAAGTTCCAACTGTCTTATCATCATAGCGAATTGCAGGTCCCAAATTTGCATCGTCGGGAATGTGCAAAGCTGGGCCTGTATAGAGCATATCCCATTCCAAACCTATATGGCAAAGCCAAATGTTAAACAGCGTCAGGTTGTTGGCCCTCATGAAGCTTACCATAGGGCCTGATATTACTAGCGCCAGGCATGTGTTTACCGAGTTCTTCCAATTGATCCTTTATTCTCACATCCCAATCGACATCAGCTTCTAATATCAAAGCTGTTTCGAGTCGATGGTCCACGACATAACGCATCATATCCATGTGTACACGCCAACATCCAATTTGACCTTTCGTCAATGGAGCTCCTCCTGGCGGTCTCGTCTTCTCAAGAACAGATGTTACTCCATCGATGATGGTAAGATCAATATCCGAGTAAGATGACATAAGGGATGCGGTGTCTATTTGATCCGTTCGACTTTTAGCCACACCAGAGTTAGTACTTGTCTAAGATATCCAAATGACAGCCACGGTATCAGAACAACTCACTCAGGCAAAATTGCTATTAAAATCGCACCAAATCCCAGCGTCCTATTCTGAGCTGCAGATATTAAGGATTTCTCCCTCACACTCTCAACATATGAGAATCTAGTAGGAATGGATGGAAAGTACTGGCGATTTTGAGTGGCTGAAAGAAGCAAGATCCAAAGTAAACCAAGTCCCCCAACAACGAACGGCCACCGAGCTTGAGGAAACCTAATACTTGAAGCCATGATAATGAACAATTGAAGAGAGAATAATTAGAAGCTTTCTCCTCTTGAGAAATTTGACTTTTTGAATGGGGTGCCCTGTCAACGGAGAGGATGCATTCAAGGAAGTATATTTACCTTACCTTCAAATACTATTTGACCTATCTTATAAGATATCCAAGCGCAAGCTCCGGTTTCATAGTCACAATTATAGAATATTTGATTCATGAGCTTGACGAACACGGATATCATTGCTTACTTCTCGAGATATATGACCAAAATGAGTGCATTCGGAAGGATTCCGGAAATAGATTTACCGCACCTGTCTATGTCCGTGCGTTGGTGCGTAAGCCACAGCGAATTTATGCTCTGAAAATCCCACTAGCGACCATGAAAGTGTGGCTTACGCATTCGTGCACGGATATTTATCCTCCAGCACCACCGCCACATCCCTGAAACCACCTCGATCCCCATACTAAAGTTTTCATTGATGACCCAAATGACATGATGTAAACAGAATCATCAAGGCATACCATCATAAATAAAGAGTTTGGATGAGAAGTTCTCAACTCTTACCCTGATTAGCAGTGCAATTTTGGAAAAATTATTATAGATATACAACCAAAAATCATTTTATGTGGGTAAGCGAGAAATGAAGGGATGATGAAGGGTAAGTGACATGGTGTGGAAAGGGTTATGGTTGATTTTTTCGAGAACAAGAGGTTCCAGGTTGTAGTTTGAGAGCTAGGATGGGTGGTAGGGGAATATGGGGGTAGGGGGGTATGGTCAATGATCTGGGCTATTTTGTAGATTTTGAAGAATTATATGGCAATATTGAAACGAAACATCAGTCGCGATACTCGGTCTAGATCACATCGTAAGCTAATCGGTGGTCATTTCATACTCACCCCTCAATCGTATAGCTAGATCGCCAGGCAAATAGAGAAAATGACGTGGTAAAAAAGTAGATATTTAACTCTGTTCACCGAACGGCATAGGGGAAGACTATCTGATATCATAGTAAGATGAATAGGACATACACGGTTGGTTTTGGGAGCCTAGGAAAAAGGTACGCCGGGCCGGTGTCGATAAACAGGATATGATACGCGTTATTCAGATGTTGACTCAATGAAGAAGATGAAGCAGAGAAAGAGTATGAATGATAGGAGTAATATCAAAGCTGAATGTAAAGCAAAGGCAATACTTAACAGCTAGTCGAGAAAAATCCACAAACTCTCTGCCATTTCCATCTTCAAGACTAAAGCGTGTCGAGCATGAGCATTCATGCCCAACATACCCTCCAACAGACTTTGACCTTCTGATTTACAAATGTATACTAGTCAGCTAATGAAAAATTGTATGTTGGAAAGGCGACAATTGAGTTGGCTGACTCGATTTCCTGGTCAATCAAGGAAACGCAGATACATCCAACTGGATGTTGACTCAAAATTAGGTTTTACCTTCGATCAACTCAATAATAGCGACGCCGCACTATTTGTCATTGATCACCAAATTGGACTCTCTCAGATCATGAGCGATTATGATCCAACCGTCTTCTGACAATTACTCCTCGGACATGCAGCTCTTAGAAATCTTTTCGGCCTTCCAACAATCTTGACCACATCTATTGATCAAGGACCCAACAACGCTCTTCCCGAAGAAATCACTGCCGTGGGTACACAATTTCCATAAACTCGAAACAATACTCACAATGATAGATGCACCCAACTGCCCCTTACATCAAGCGCCACGGAACTCAGCATTGTCCCATGCGCTGACTTCTCCTTGGCGCTGTTGAAGCGACCAGTAAGAAGCAATTGATCATTGGTGGTATTGTCACTGAAGTTTGTGAGTTTGCCCTCCGAACTGAATTTCGAAGCCTCATGCTAATGCCGATCTATAGGCACTTCCCTCCTCGCCCTCTCACTTCTTGAGGCAGGTTATGATGTCTGAGCCAACACAGAAGCGAGTGATACTTTCAGTGATAAACTAGCTACGGATGCCAACCGGCGTGTGGAGCAAGCTGGTGTTTATCTCATGGAATTGTTTGGAATGACCATACACTTGATGAGGAATTGGTAAGTTACCTTATTTCTAGGTCTGGTAGTCGTGGATTTTGACTGACAATAGGCAAACCACTCCTGGTTCCGCAGAAGTTCTTCCATACCTTGACAATTAAGTTGTCGGGTTGTCATTTCAAACATGATGCTAATAAAATTGTAGATATTTGGTACCATATTCTTTGGTTGCTCGTGCTCATGACTATGTCATTGATAATGGTACCATTTAACCAGGAGAAGCCCTGATCCTTCTTTAAGCTGCTTCCTTATGGAAAGACACGAGTCAAAGCTCTATTATCCCAGCCGCTGAGAAAAATGAACCCTCCTTGTGTATATTCTCTCGTTCTCACAAAGGAAACCACCATCGGGCACATAGAATGCATCAGCTCTGCGATAATTTTTTAGATCTCCTAGATTCACCTAGTAATTGATAAAGCCTACTTTCAAGTCAAATTAGATCTCTCAGTTCTCGCTTAGGAATGAACCTGTCATGTGCACTCCCATTTTGATCACGATCCCATGCCCATCGTTTAGCAAGATCAACATCCAGTTCATTATCAAGCATCTTCACAACATAATCTCCGATGATTGGTAGGAATTTCCAGCCATGAAAAGAACCACCAGTAGCAATGTACAGATTCTGAGAGCGTGGATGTGCCGAAATTATAAAATCTTGATTAGGGGTAATTCCATCCCTATAGACAATATTAGGCTTGAAGATAAAGAAGGGCCATAGTCAGGCCTACCAGCATAGGCGGAAAGAATCGAATTTAAATTCTTCAACCAGTTTGCCATAGATACCTTTCATTACTCGATAACATTCCTCTTGAAGACTTCTAGGAACAGTGTGCTGCGCTTGATCGCCTCCATTGGGCGGAGCAGATATCATATGTCCTGAGAGTGTATGAAGCGTTGTATTCTTAAGACTTACATCCACATAGAATTTGAGAATGCCATCAGGAGTAGGAGGAAGTACTGCACCTGTATGGAATTCAGTATCGTTTTTCGACCTCTACTCCAATGATCACTAACCTAATACTTCTCCGACTGCATGATCGAATACCGGGGTGTGTTTAATCATTTCATATTCGGTCTCACTCAGCTTGACATGGCCAGATACGACTGCCGCTGCAGTAATTCGATCCTCGGCCAGAATATGATGGATCTGAGGTGCGGAATCTGAGAGCAACTTTGCTGTACCTGCGCCAGTCGATAATATGATCTTATCTGCATGGAAAGTCCTGCCATCCTTCGTCAATACACCAATACATTTACCATCCACTGTCAAGACAAGATTTTCAACATCTCCCTCGATGAACTCCACACCATTTGCCCCTGCCATTTCGGCAATCTTCTGGACAGCTTTGGTGGCCTCTGCCCATCCACTTCCTTCATTGATGAATACTTCTTTCACGCCTCTCCAATCGGTGTCTTCGAATAATCCACCATACATAGATTTCACCTCGTCCGGCCCAACAATTTGCGCCTGATGGTCGGAGATCCCTAATTTTTCATAATTTTCAATAATTCTTCGTCCGCGGCCCGTGTCATCAACAATCACAAACCCAGATTCATGATAATATGGCTCATATAAAGGATCATTTCTCCACAATTCACGGGCTTTGAGCGCTAACTCGCAATAAAATATGTCCTCGTAATCGGCGCGGATGATTTTGTTGTAATCATGAGAAGCAGCAAGTGAGCATGGGAAGGGAGTTGAACGATCCAATAGCATTATGGATGAATTAGGATGTGCAAGTGAGAGATGATAAGCAGTTGATATACCAAAAACTCCAGAGCCCACTATGAGATAAGAAATACCGATAGAGGTTTGAGACGTCATCGTCGTGGTTGGTTGTGACGGATGTAGGTAAGTTCCAAGTTGTCAATAATCAGCATCAATTGAGTCGTGATGTTCATCGGCAATGAGAATAGGAGAATAGAAGAATATCAGGTTACTTAGTATTTTACCATTTAATGAAGTGTGAGAGACATTCTCCAAACTGTTAGGATGATGATTTTGATATTGATTTTATTTGGGTAAATACTCTACTCTATCTAAGAGAGGCACGTGAGAGGTTTGCTTCCCCACCCACGTGCCCTTCCCCTCATCAAGATGGGGCTGATCCTGATTAGTAATATATGACAAAGACATAAGCGGGGAAAAAATGTCCTTATCTTAGCGCCGGCAACCTCCGATTATAATTTTTGAATTTTATAATTTTATCAAATTTACTTTTATCGAGATTCCGTCACAAATCACAAAATCTCACCCACCACCATAATGCCAAAAGCAATGACTCCTAAAGAACTCGCAAGAGGAGGAAGAAGACATAATCCACTCGAGGATGATTTAATAGCAAGTGGACCCCTTAAAACAAAATCCGGGAAGAGAAAGACCAGAAATGAGGATGAGGGTGAAAAGTTTGTGGATTCGAAATCATCGCGGAGAATTTTAAAGATTGGTCAAGAGCTTGCCGATGAAGACGAAGCAGAAAATCAATTAGCGCAACCAAACTCAGCCTTCAATTTTAATTCAAGATTCGAGGATGAGGAAGATGAGCCAGAATTTGGAGAGGAGGATGGCGAAGAATGGGGAGATGACGATGAGGTACCAGAACTTGTCGAATTGGCACCCGAAGATCGCGATACGTTCGGCAAATTCTTTCCAACCGAGGATGATCCGTCGCAGATGTTAAAGGAGAGTTGGGGAGGAGCAGATGAAGGGGATCAGGAGGAACAAGGCACAGATTTGACCGCATTAATTCTAGAGAGGATTGCTCAATTTGAGGCGAAACAAACTGGACAACCTGGAGCAGGTCCCGCTGGACCTCAAGAAGATGGATTTTTTGTTCATCCTAAGGTTTTGGATGTCTATACAAAGTGAGATTCGTCTTCATCAACCCACTCAAAAGTCACTGACAAAAGTACAGAATTGGTTTGATATTATCCCGATACAAGTCCGGAAAGTTACCAAAACCATTCAAGATCCTACCTACAGTACCAAATTGGGAACAAATCCTTGAAATTACCAGACCAGACAAGTGGACACCAAATGCTTGCTACGAGGCTACTAGGATATTTGTTTCAAGAACACCAATTATCGCACAAAGGTTCGTGGAAATGGTTTTACTTGAAAAGGTAAGGGAAGATATTCACGAAACCAACCACCTGAATGTCCATCTTTTCAAAGCTCTCAAGAAAGCGCTTTACAAACCAGCGGCGTTCTTTAAGGGATTCCTTTTCCCCTTGATCAGTAGTGGTACATGCACACTACGAGAAGCAAGAATCATATCAGGTGTTCTTGTCCGAGTTTCGATTCCAGTTCTACATTCTGCCGCTGCGATTAAAGGACTTTGCGACATTGCAGCTCAAGAATCATCAGCCGGAACCGAAGGTGGTGGAGCCACAAACATTTTCATCAAGGCTTTACTGGACAAAAAATATGCCCTTCCATACCAAGTTATCGATGCCTTGGTTTTCCACTTCTTACGATTCAGGAGCGTCGACCCAGCTAGTGTTCGACCTGAAGATATTGGATCTGGAATGGAAGGTTTGACCAGTTCAAAAGATACAAAACTACCAGTAATCTGGCATCAATGTCTCCTGTCATTCACACAGAGATATAGAAACGATATTACAGAAGATCAAAGAGAGTCGCTATTAGATCTGATTAACGCCAAGGGCCATTCGCAGATTGGTCCTGAGGTTAGAAGAGAATTGCTTGCAGGACGTGGCCGTGGTGTAGTTGTTGAAACTGAGGGACCAGCTGTGGATGGTGATGATACTATGATGATAGATTAATTTGTCAAGGAATAAAAAAGGATCAAATACACAACTAGGTTATGAAACCCAACCTTAGTTCCTGTGCGGTGAAGGAGAAGCTGGTTCATTTTGTCCTTAGTGAATAGCTCCAGCAGGCAACCACTCCACGACCACAACTGTTAAGCTAATCATCTTCAAATACCTATAGATCTGCATGGTATAAGCTAAACTTTGTTGTTGAGCATTCATCGATGTTTTAACCCATTCACGAGTTGGGATACAGCCTCCGGATAGAACTAATATTTCTTTTGGTTTGTAGGTGGAAATTGGTTATTGGGAGGGCGGTGGTGTGGAGGAAGGGGTGGGGGTGACGGTTGAGAATCGATTGGGAGCTTTTGATGGAAGGGCAAGGGAATGTTCATTGGCGATGGAATTCGTAAGGATATTGAAAGGGGAGTAATGGAGACTATCTAAAGGAATCAAACAAAGGAAAGCTCGCCTGTACCGGCGCAACTATGGGTCAAGCTATCGACGATATTGTATTCAAGAGTTCCGGGGGGTATTCAAGTATTGCTTACGAATCAGTTTTGAAGGCTTGGAAACAACGGCAAATTCAATCATATACGAGATTTAACATTTTGAGGTATTCAAATTACATGTAGATAAGTCGGAACCAAATGAAAAGCTTCAGTTCCAAATCAATTCCATTTTCTCTCCCTTGACACTCGAATTGAACCACTCATAAATCTCAACCCTCTCCTGACAAACCCTCGCACCCCTCAAAACATCACTCTGCACCACCTTCTCAACCGCCATGTACAGTTCCACGGTAGCAAGATTCCTCGCCAATACACGCTCTGCTACCCGCCCCAAAAGCAAAGCAATACTGATGCGCCTCAGGCGAGACACATCCATCCCACCATCTCTCCGGCCGGAAAGCACGGGGCTTGGGAAACACAAGCGCGTTGCAATGGAGCTCGCAGGCGGAACAACCTACGATGGAGCCGGCGGGGACGGGGGTGGATTTGAATGACCAGCCGGCGGCTGGAACGACGCGTGGGTAGACGCGTGGGGTTGGCCATGCGGATGCGGAGGCCTTCTTTGATTACGGCGCATAGTCTATAGGGGAGGCCTTGGATTTCTCGTTGGGGTGGGGGAGTTTACATGGTGCGTGATTTTCGGTGCGCAGGGTTTCATACCTGCGATGCTGTGAATAATTCGCTCCGCCCGGGTTATCAATCTAGATTATATTGATATAAAGGCAACTTACTTGTCTGGACACAGTACTAAATGTCGAAGTATAGTTGCGAGATTCATACCGGTAGAATCTGTTCCTGCAAACATAAGGTCTTTACATGAAGCCTTGACCTTAGACTTACTAAAGCCCGAATGTAGCAACCGACCCGGGTAAGTCCGACTCTCCTTGGGTGTAGATTCCACGAGGCGATCGACAAAATGATCGACCAAGTTGATGGAATTTTCAGTATGTGAATCCCGAACAAACGTTTCCATCACCCAAGACAGCCAGATGAAAAGCGTATTCGGCAGGTAAAAGAAGAAGCTTCCCACGGCCACAAAAACATCCACAAACGCCGAAGCCGAAAGTCTCTCCCCCTTTTCGGAAGTCCCATGATAGTTTTCCAGAAACAGATGGGTGGAAGTAGCATCCAAGGCCAAACTTCGAGCGAGATTCAGACAATTCTCCGGCTTGGACCCTTCGGCCTCTTCCTTCATTCTCCTCACCATGTTTTCCACACAGCCATACAACGCCGTCTCATTATCTCTTATACATTTGGTGGAGAATAACGGCATGACAGTTTTCGCTCGAGGAGCTCTAAATTCGCCATCGGTGGTGGAGAAGATGGTTTTATGTCCATCGACGTCGAAATTGGCATAGCAGGGAGCTTTGGGAAATCCGCCTTTCGATATGTAGATAGGTGCTATGGCATCTGCATCTGCGATATCGATTTCTAAAGGAGATACGCGGACCAAAGGTCCGTATTGTTTGTGAAGCTTGTGGATGGCAGTTGCTTCATCCCCAACGTATGCATGGTAGTGCAACCAGAGCGTGGTGATCTTTGGAAGTAGAGGTCCTGGGATGTGTGCGAGAGGGTGGAATGTGCATCGGTAGATACAGCGGAGAAGGATGAATAAGGTCGAGGTGATAATCAAGACCGTGAATGGATCTCTTGTCAATTGACTCAGAAGATTCTCGAAAAGGTCCATAACTAGCACAACCCGTAAGAGAACTCATCAATTGATCTAATGTAGGATCTGCGAAGGTTTAAGTAAGAAAGCTATCGTAAGATTTGTATGACTGATATTAGTCGACGAACGGAACATTCATAGGTAGTTCTATGACTCGATCGTAGATATCAGTCAAATCGCCCACCAATGAAATAGTAGCAATTGGTACCGCAATGGATAGTGTTATCAACGAGAGTTCACATCACAATTCTGCACTCCATAGAGTTGGCAATACACATGACATACATATCATGTAGAGATGCCCAATAGATGGAGCGCTCGTCTTACATTCATCGCCTTCGATGACCAAACAAAGTGACCTCACGACTCACATAATGACCCGACTTCAATAGAACGAGATCCCCACAACCCCCTGTGGCAGAATCTCTGACTTATTGGCTGCCTGTTCCTGATTCCGACACAATAGTCCGAAAGTAATCATTCCGCTTGAGGCTTGTCTGGTGTACAAAGGATTTCAGGCTTCCTGAGCTGGCTTTGCGGGGTGGAAAAGCCGACAAAGACTCTGGGGAAACGCTCGCGCCGGGTCTCCCATTAGAATAACAATGTTGAATGTAATCTTACACTGTCTTTTTGTACCCTTTAACACTATACTGCTACATCAGTTTGATATTTGCTCAAACTATATAAACCTGACCAACAACTACTCGGGATAGTCCCTCGTATATTCCATCCAGAGGCTAACCTACAGCTAGGAAAGCGATAGTACCTACCTAGGTAATGACTATAAGTGCAGTCCCGTCAACCATGGACAGGAAACAATCTTTCTAGAACAGCAGTCGTAAAATATCATGAAGACTACGAATCGTTTGGTCTCGGGAGTAGAAACGAAGAATAAATCGACAAAGCTTTGGTCAGCCGAGGAGCTTGATGGGCCATCTGGAGGAGATTCCAAAAGGAGATTCCAAAAGCTTGGTAGACGTTCGATTTGGTCGAGGGAGTAAACAGAGTGGATGTAGAACTTTTTCGTATTCATGAGATCTGCGTTAATTACCTAGTTATGCATTGAGATCATCATCAACCTCATCCAAGGATATTGAATACTGTATTCAGTGTTAGTGCGCGCTTCCCTGGCCAGTTGCATATAGTGTGTCCATGGGAGCACTTTGTCATTAACACTGCCCGTCGGCAAGGCCTTATACTCGACGAGAACTACTCGGCGAAACCGCAAGCAAGTCCCAAGTTTCATTCAAATTTACTTCTCTCTGTATGAGGAGCCTGAGTTTTTGGAGGCATATAGCTTTCATTGCCGATGATAGAGTATAGTAAAGCCTGTGGGTTAGCAGTCACGTCGCAGCAAACATCCATCTCAAGCTTATCCCCCCACCCCCCATATCACCATCACCAAAAGTCGCCTGCTAAAGAAGGTGGAGTAAAATATCAATTTCTCTATTCAGGATTTAACATCGACATGTAACCTATTCTGAATTTTGATAAATTGACACTAAAAACTGATGCCGCAACTGCCCGTCACTAAAACAATCGTAAACAAACATGTCCTCGAAGAATCTCTATTCACTCATCGGATCATCATCATCCTCAGTAAGGTCGACGAAGACTGCTGTTGGGGGAATCGGTGGATTGGTGTGTGTACGAAGGACTGGACCGCTAACAGCTCTCTGACCAAGACGACCTAGACCAGGTATGCCGGCAAGGGGACCTAAATCATTAGTATTGGCTCTAGCACTAGCTTCAGGTCTTGCCATGGCGTGAAGAAGATCAGGGATACTACCTCTTCTGACAAAGTCAAGCTGAGGTCGGCCATTGGGGCGAGGTCTTTGAGCGATATCAGGATTGATCCAGACATTTTGTCCAACAGTCATGAAGTTCACATTAGCTGGCTGGCTATGGGGACCAGGTGTAAGAGCGACATTAGGATTGATCCAGGTATTTTGTCCACCAGGTATGAAGTTCACATTGGCTGGCTGGTAGGGACCAGCAGGATTAATCCCGGAATTTGGCCTACCAGTCATTAAGTTGACATTGGCATTAGACCTACTGCCACTTCCATTCAAATCATTGGCTCCACCAACATTGGAAGGTCTGGCTGGGACAAGAAGTCCAACTCCAATTTCTTTTATAGTGATGAGCTGCCCCGAAAGATTTCCTTCCGCCCTGCCATTTGGTGCATCTCTATCAAAATTCAAGGTAAAACACTCCTCAAGCCATCTCAAAGATCTAAGCGATTTTGGACGTTGCTCGCCTTCTTGAAGAACATTAGGGCCTCCATCTGGCGCGTTGTTGGCGATCTCGGTTTCATTGGTACGATGAATGTTATACTCTTCCTTCAAAGTTTTGATCTGTTCTTCTTTCCCCAGAATTTCATTCTTGAGAGCCTCAATCTCTTCGCGGAGCTTACCTTGACTACTTGCATTGGCCTCTTTCAAAGTGTTGATAGAGTCGAGCTTGCGGACAGTATCCAAGTTACCGCGTGCAGCCACAATAACCCCCGAAAAGTAATCGAGCTTCTCCCTCCAGAGACGAAATTTTGGGACGAAGGAATCGTCACGAAATACCTGTGCAATATCAAGAGCATCTGTAATCATCTCCTGAATGCTAGCAATTGATACATCCGGGAGCCTATGTACGGCAAGATGGCGAATATCTTTCACCCGGCGGAAGAGGATACAAAGGGAACGGTTTCCTTGAAGATCGACAGCTTCAACGGGTACCTTACAATCGTCAATTGCTCTCCACCATATGCTCAACTCGATGGCATCAGGACAGTCCCATTCGTTCTCCTTCAGTACTCTAGGCAGCCACTTCTCGACAAATCTATAGCACATGGACTCCAATGCTATTTGGAGAGATCGAAGAATCGTAATCTGAAGAATGAACGGTAAACAAGGGAGATGGCTCTGTCCTTGGGCATATTCGCCTCGACGTACTGGTTCGACTATATTTGAAGGTCCAAGTTAGCTTGGTACATTGAAAGGGTGAATTAGGAATCATATAAATTACTACCTTTCGACGCGAGACTTTTTTTCGAGTATATGCCTTCTGCCAATCGGTGCCCATATTGAGGGATCTGGCCCCGACCTGATCGAAGTGCTCTGCCTTGGGGAATTGGAACATGGGCAGAACGCTGTTGCTGTCGGTGTTCTTCAACAGGTTGAAGTGGATGTCGACGATTGGCAATTTTATCACCAATAATTTGTTCCCTGGCTGCACCTCGAGCTTTGCGTTTCGAGATTCTTCCACCTTGAACTCGATCTTGATTTTGATCAAGATTATTTAAAACTCCTTGAACTAAGGACATGTAGTCTACACCACTAGTTTTCTTCAGCATCTATAGTCAGTAAGTAAGATCTGCTGTTGTAAATGAAGCTGGCCGATTAATACAAACCTTTCTGGTATTGGCGCGTGGCTGAGCAGTATTGTCCTCATCGCTATCTGCAGATTCATCATCTGAAGATATTTCTATAACCTCTCTGAAGGAAACAACAACATTCGTATCCCTCCTGTTGACGTCCAAGACACTCTTGTCACATCCTCTACTTCGGTCTCTATCATCCATGATTGTGTCGTTCATGGTTGCATTTGTTGTGAAATGATGAGGTCGAGTTCAGATTTAAGATTGTCGGGAAAAAAAAAGATAAAAAAAAATAGACGAAGCTTTTCTTAAAGAATCGTACTAGGTAGGTAGGTATGATATGATATGATATGATACGATACTATCCATAGAAGAGGAAACTTGGCTAGGACCAAAATGGACATAAAATTCACTTTCATTCTTCAATTTTCTCTTGCCTGTCCTGTCCTGTACTGTACTAGTCCGACTCGGCGTCGGACTAGGACTAGGTAATGGAAAAAGGGGAAAAAAAGGAAAGACCGACTGACCTTTTAATTTTATAGACAACCTTGGAAGGCTAATAATAAGTAATAAGTAAGATATATCAGATATCCATGGATGGTATACTAGGTAGGTAGACTTCACTCTTCCACAAAATTCACATCTGGGCAAGATGAACAAGGCTGAGAACTATTACCTACTAGGTACTTGAGTACTTAACTCACTTCACTCTCCACAAACAAAGGGACAGATACAACAACACCAACCATACAATCACTGAACGCAAGTACAAATACAAAACAGTTGAGGGTATCCAAGTTTCGAGCAGTGCATTCATAGAATACGCTCAGTGTACAAAAAGGTTACAATGGATAACCAGATTGGTTACAATGGATAACCAGATTGAACTCAATGCTCACTGAGTGTGATATTACTTCACTGTTTATACAAACTTCAAGTCTAATGCTTCCTCCCTTTCTCATCTCCCCTTCCCCTCCCCTCCCCCTCCCCCTCACCCGTTCCTTTCCTTTCCTTTCCCTTTCATCACTTCTAGAAATTAATCCTATAACACTTTTACCTTGGATGCCCTGCATACTTGCCAGCCTTGTAGCGTTCCTGTGAAGGCGGAAAGCTTTCTCAATATGCTTGGCTGGCTATTTTCCAATCATACAATGTTAGGATGTGCCAAACCAGCCACTATCCATGCCATGCTTTTTTGAATAAAGGCAGTTAGGCCATATAATCAAAACAGTTCTTTTTGGCATGATATTCAAGGTCAGAGTTTATGTGATTATACAGTGATGAGAGAAGATGATTCATTTCGACACCCGTCATCACCTTTCAAGTGATACACCAGGGCTTCAAAATCACCAATCAGAACCCAATACATCAAATGGATTCGTTGATTTTTTATTTGCTGCAACAGACGGTTGTGATTGGTCTCTTTTCCTTTTCTTCTTTTGTTTTGATGCTTCTGCAGGAGCGGCCGCTAATGTTTCTTTGTCCTGACTCAAATCTCCTGTGGTTGATTCCTTGATCGTTATCAACATGGAATCCAGTTGTTCAAATCCACCAAGGGCGTTGAGGCTTGGGAGCTCTTGAAGCATATCATTTAGTTGCAGTAGTGGTCTAGGAACTGATGCACGACCACCGATCAAGACCAGAAATGTTATTATCTGCTTCAAAATCCTGAAGGAGTAATAGGACCCTTGAATTTGAGCCATAAGATGTATCTTATCCCAAGCCCACTCGCTCGCCTTACGAGATGCATCATCGGGATCTAAGTTTCGCAGTCCAGCCAAAACCCTCTTGCCCAAGCTCACTTTGTTTATTGACTCTGACCACTCGGCGTCTTGTAGAAATGCAATGGAACTCCAGTTTCTGACAATGGATTGCCCTTTGAGTTTGATCGAAGTTCCGTGAAGAAATCTCAAAAGTTCCGTGCAAGCCTCTGAAATGTCTGAAGCAGATGGAATCTCCCATTCCCGCCCTCGCGAGGCGTTGGCTTGTCTCTTATTTTCAAAAACGGATGTCCTCCTTTCTTCGAGTGGGATTATTAAATTGATGCAGCCATATGCTAACTGGCGTATGGATGTAGACATCTCCCAAGCATTGGTTCGAGATGGGGAATCAATGAGAAATGGGAGAAAGATGTTGATATTCTTCGCACTATCCTGTGGGGTGCTTATAGACTGGGAGAGACCGAGACATCTCATGAAATAAGGAAACTGGAGAACATACTCACAAACACGAGGATCAAGGGCTTGAAGAGCAGTCTTCACTACAGAAGGTTTTACCAGCGCTGAATTAGAGATGGCTACATCAATGTCCACTGGCAAATACTCTTTGATGAAATCTTCATACATCCCTTTGTGCTGATTGATAGCGGTCGATGTCATGGCTTGTTTCACCAGTTTGGAAAAGCTACCATGGCAATCGTTGACAATCTCAAACGCAAGAGCACGAATACCATGAGAAGAAGGAAGGCCTAATCGCTTGACGATAGATCCAGCGTGGAATATTTGGGACTGTAACAGCCATGAATCGGCCTCGGATGAGACTTCAACATCTTGGAAGAAGCTTACCGAGCCATTGGTGCCAATTTCATGAACTAAGAGGTCAGAATCGCCAGTAAGAACAATCCCACCATATCGACTTAGATATTTTGCACAATATGTATCCGCTTCTCCGGGTACAACTGCAACCATCTTTTTATATTTGTTGGAGTTTTGCAATGCTTCAATGATGGAAGGCACGAGAAATGACGACGCTGGAAGCTGTGTAAAATTGGAACGTTGGTGAGAAAATTCGAAAGGAAATGTTGCAGATGTAGTTCGATTTGTTGAAGGTCGATATCTCAAACCAGATGGATATTTTTTATGATATGCTTCCAATTGCTGCGTATTTCGATTCAGTCTCTGGTAACGAACATCCAATTTAGCTGGAGGTAGGAATCCATCGAAGTAAATCCGTTTCCTACTACTAATCAACACAATGAAGGGCGCTTCTGATCATGTACTCTAAAACTTACACAACAGCACCACTTCTCTCCAACCCATCCAACCAAGCTAACACCGTCTCCCCAAGCTCTTTGTAAGATGGACTTGCTTCAAAATAATTCCCCGCGGATTTCTTGGTACCTAAACATATGGAATAAATATGATATGCCAAACCTGGACCATCAATGACAATATCTTTGCCCTTCAATGAACTGAGAGTCGCATATGGTCGCAAGAATGTTATTAGATGCGGAATCCCCATTGCGTTAAAAGGCGACAAGAATATTTGTGTTGCTGTTACATTTCATTATTGTATCAGTTGAGTACTCTAGAGCCAGATAGAATGTGGTGAAGGGATGACGGGAAGGTTTTCTTCTTATTAGCCTCCCAAACCCCCACACTGCCACATTCATTCCATTCAGCCCACCTGGGCAAACCTTGGAACCTTGGAACCCCTTTAGCGCAGATGAGCCACCCACCCACCCCACTACGGACTTTCACACCCAAAACTTTTTTCTTTTCTTCCCAACATCAAAAGCATCTTCAACCAAAATTATTTTATCAAGATGCGCAACACACTCATATTCGCTGGCAGCTCATGCCCAAAGCTTACAGATCAAATATGTACAAACTTGGGAATGGCTTCGGCTCCAGTCGAGCTTACCCAGTTCGCAAATGTACTTCTAACGGCACCGCACCGCACCGCAAAGAAATTATTTAGCTGACACAATCTAGGGAGAGACAAGCGTTAAGATCATGACCAGCATTCGAGAGAAAGATGTATTCGTCGTTCAATCGGGTAGCTCTAAGATCAATGATAGTATCATGGAGCTTCTAATCATGATTTCTGCTTGCAAGGGAGGATCAGCGAACAAAATCACAGGTTGGTGGACTGAATTTCATTCTATCTCATCACACAAGACTCATCTGCTAACCTCTATAGCGGTTTTACCGTACTTCCCATACAGTAGACAGTCGAAAAAGAAATCTCATCGAGGAGCTATCACTGCTCGTATGCTCGCTAACCTTTTACACGTTGCCGGCATCAATCACGTCATTACTGTTGATCTTCATGCTTCACAGATGCAAGGCTTCTTCAAATGTCCTGTAGACAATCTTCACGCAGAGCCATTGATTGCACGTTGGATCCGACGCAATGTGCCAGAATGGAAAGAGGCTGTTTGTGTTTCGAAGAATGCGGGTGGTACAAAAAGAGTAACATCTCTAGCAGATGCACTGAAGCTCAATTTTGGAATGGTTACAACAGACAAAAGACGAACACCTGTGAACATGTCCATGAGTATGATTATGAGTCGACTTGAAGAATCTACTGGCGAGGAGTTGGATTCAGACATCAATAAGCTACATATTCGTCCAATCACACCAGTGGAAGAGGAGACTGCAGAAGAAAACGGAGAAGAAACAGAGCCGACTTCCACAACGTTACCAAATGGTGATTCGCCTCCACGTCAGACAAGAGCACGTCAAGACAGCCATACATCTCCACAACGCGTCTCTAATATGCCATCGGCTATCAGACCTGGACATAGAAATCCTGTTGCGACACCTTCGCCTCTAACCCGAGCACACACTACCCCGCCGCCAAGATCTGCGCCACTCGATGAAGCTATTGAAGCACAATATACAGACGAGCGTGCTCGAGAGGTTACTCATGGTCGATTGGTTCAAGGTCACATCGTGTCAGATGACTATCCTTCACCTACACAATCCGCCATGTCATCTTCATTAATTCTTGAGCGCCCTGAAGATGACCCCATGTCGATTTCTATTTCTATGGCATCTTCAATCTTTAACCCTGAGCCACATGCACTTGGGGGAACAGCAGATGCTGCTGGGGATGCGTCAGATGAAGAAGAGGAAGGATTCAAAGACCCAGGCCTCGAACAGATGATTACCCTAGTAGGAGATGTCCGTAATCGTACCGTCTTCATAGTTGACGACATGATTGATAAAGCGGGCAGCTGGATTGCCGCAGCTGAAACAGTCGTCAAACGTGGTGGTGCTAAAAAGGTCTATTGTATTGCTACACATGGCCTTTTTGGAGGAGATGCCCTTGAGGAACTTCAAAACTGCGACTGTATCGATGTGATAGTTGTTACCAACTCATTCCCTATCCCACAAGACAAGGCAAAAGATGCAAAGAAGTTGCAAATCTTAGATTTATCAAAGTTACTCTCTGAAGCCATCAGAAGGAATCACTATGGAGAATCTATCTCTGCACTTTTTACACATTCTAGCGATTAGAGTTCTGGTGTATGATCATCTCATTAATATTAAAATCGATCTGCAATTTGCTATTTTCCGAAGATTTATACCCATAGCATGGCGTACAGGGGGGGAAAGACGGACAGGATTTATGAAAGAATTGCTAGTAGCAACGGAGCAATGGGATTGCATTTTCTCGGGAAGAAATCCCACGAATGGCGCAAATATAAAGAACCAGAAGTTCTGTTTCATCTGCTTCTCAATTTGAGTTTCCAAGGTGCAGTGAGATATTTTGATGATCTTATCCTAAGTATATTTCTTCTCTTCCATACTTCAAATTTTTCTCCCTTTCATCTTCAACCTCTTCCTTTTACAAAAACCACGGATCGTTGATGCTTAACTCAGCCTCTCGGAGCTTTTACCCTCTTTTCCTCATATAATTCCCTAGCACTCTCTCATCCCCTTTCCCTCCTCAAAACAAACAGAACACCCAGCGATGCGATCTATAGTGATCGCAGGGGCATACCTTTCCACTAGAAAGATGTCCTTAACGGAGCGTTGGTAGATTAAACACAATTCTCAATCTATCACCAGTTGCTTGTGTGACGATGATATGGCGAGATGAGATTCACAAGTACTTTGTTTAAATCCGACAAATAGAGTACCTAGAACAACTCAGACATTTTTCATGAAAGGCGGAATTGGGGTTAGGATTGGGTTCGTTAGTTGACTATCGCAATTATACATCAGTCCTTCAGAAGGTCAGACGTGTATATAATTAATTACAAATGAAAATATCATATTTCCGTTCTAATCGAAATTGAATTTGATGAATATACATATATAAACATCGATACTGCAATCTATAGGCGCTCATCTACAACATCTACAACATCTAAGCAGACTACCTTCACACCCTTGATTGATCTTCATTTGTACATCCAACAATCAGATAGGGATGAAAGCTTCCTCTTCTAAGCACCGGGACGCGTATAATCTAATGCTTCCACCCTCTTCCATACTTCTCGCACTACTCTTTCTTGTTGCTGTCTTCCGGTTTCTTCGGGGGTGTCGCCTGCTGGTCTGGTGGGGGTTGTTAGTATAGATATATGAATATGTGGATGTATGGGCTCATTTGGTCAATTCTTGATTTGAGCTGTGAATTGTTTTGGGAGGAGGGGTTTTCCGGGGTCGTTAATTATGAAGATGAGAAAAAGGGGGAAGGAGGGAGAAGGAGGGGGAGAAAAAAGGAAAAATACCTGATGGCTAAATATAATCGACTACCTAATCTCACTTCTTTAATAGGATCGGTTGCGGGATTGGCTGGGGGATTGGCGGTGGTTATTAGACCGCCGGCTTCGCGGAGGATGCAGATTCCTGCTGCTACGTCCCTGGGGGTTTATTAGTAAGATCGAAAGGGCTAGAAAAAGAGGGGAAGAGAAGAAATGGGAGCGAATTAAAAGACGGGGAAGTTAATAAAATAAACGAACCATTCCCAACAGCCTCCCTCCCACCAAATATCGAAAGCTCCTGTTGCTGTGTAGGCTAGATCCATAGTTGCGCTATAATTCACTTAGCATTGTCATATTAAAACCATCATCTCCTCTTATCAGGGAGTGAACAAGAAGAACAAAAAGAATATCCACTCACCTCCCCAAGCTTCTCACACCATGAACCATCCCCCC
>NGKI01000019.1:716414-776148 GCA_002162615.1 Myriosclerotinia duriaeana
CTCAGTCGCCAAATTAACAAAACTATCAATCTTCTTCCTCAAATTCCCCCCCTCAACATCCCTCCTATCCTTCCCCCACTCACAACTAAACGTACACCCCTTCGGCGCCTCTTTCCCCAACGGTTTCCCCTTCACATACGGCAACTTCCTCTTTTTCTTCAAACCCCCTGCTCCCACACTAGAACCGCCAGACGCAATCGCGGAACTAGCATCTACGCGATCATTTTCCCACGCGCCGTGCCCGGCTAGAGCGGAATATGAGACGTCGAGGACGGGAGCGTAGATGACGCCGATGACGGGGGTGCCGGCGATGCAGAAGGCGATGGAGATGCAGAACATGGGGAAGAGGTGGGTGTAGTTTACTGTTCCGTCGAGGGGGTCCACGATCCAGGTTGGGGAGGAGTCCACGAGGTATTGTTTGGAGGTGCCGGAGGAATAGGTTTCTTCTCCGATGAATCTGCGAGGTGGATCAATGAGGGCGGTTTTATGGAAGGGGTGACAGAGGTGATGTATACTTATGTGAGGGATATCGAGTTAGTATCTCGTGCTTTACGAACGCTTCGACGTCTGTTCGATCCACGTGATTAGTCTTCTATCAATATCCCGCAAAGACATTGGAAACACACCTAAATCAGTCTGTGTAACAATATCTACCGCATTCATCTTTTCCTCCTCTTTCCCCCCTTCATCTCCTTCACATCTCTTTTCTACCCCCTCCATCAATATCTTGCCAGCTCTCCTCCCCAAATCCAACGCAAATGCGTAGATTTCCTGGAGTTCCTCATCGGATATCTTGGCTGCCATGTTGATGCTTGGCGTAGGGTTCATTTGAGATTATTGATGGCCTATGAAATGGTCTATGGGATGTACCTGAGGGAACTTGAAGGTTGGAATGGCTTACGGTGAAGAGGCAGCTTGATGAGTAAGAGTTGCAGTGTAGATAGTGGGGTTGTATCAGAAGATGGAGTGGAGGCCGATGATAGGCGTGTCGAAGCGTCCTGGTGGGGTCTGTGCCGCGTCACATTCGAGAGGGTCGTCGATCACATACAGTTCAATTGATAACTCACGAGTCACTATGAAGTTGTGCTTTCAATGATTCATAGGCTGGGGAAATTTCTCAATGTTCCACTCTATATACAACGACCAAAATAAGTTCTATGTAACCCTGAATTCATAGCATGCTGTTAGATGCCTATTTACATTTAATGATAACTCTTCTCAACCTCTCCCCTTACAACCTCGCATGCTTCTCCCTATCACTCGCTAATTTCTCCAAAACAACACGCCTCACCTCCTTCACCGGGAGCTTCTCAACCTCAACTCCCAACCAAGCTTTATCCTGTTCCAACCCCTGATAAATCATAGCCTCTACACCTGGCACTACCTGCCACCCAGCCTTCGTAGCTAGTGCTGCTATTTGTGTATCCGGGCTTGGATGATAACACATTTCCAAAATTGCCCCCTTCTCCCCTTTATTTAAAAATTCTGTAATAATTCCCCGTGCCCTATGTTCATCCTCGGATATTGGTGTGAAATCCGGAATTGCAGAGACGATTACCTTGGGTGTTGGCAAGGATTTTGCTTGCGCTATCGATTCGATATATAATAATCCATCTCCAAATCCATTGCTAGTGCATTCTGCAATCACGGCATCGCATTCGGATTTATCGCGGTTGACCATATATACGATATCACAACCCAGGAACTTTTTCAGTGTGTAGACGGCTGCTCGACAGGTTCCTCCACCTCCGATGACCATCCCTGCTGACCCTTTTATACTTGATATTGTTGACGGTGATGCATTTTGAAGGAGTGCTTCGCGGATACCGATACAATCGGTGTTGGTTCCGCACAGGATCTTTTCGCCTGAGGGGGATATGCGGTGGTAGATAGTGTTTATGGCGCCAATGGCAGCACCTTCGGGAGATAGCTGATCGAGGTATGGGATGATGGCTACTTTGAAGGGCATGGTTACGGAGGCGCCGAGGAACTTGGGGTTCTTGGTGAGTTCGAGGCAATCTGTGAGAGTTCGAGTTTCGTATAGATGTTGGAGGTAATTGAGGGACAGGGAGCGAAATATTGTGCCGTGGACTGGGGATAAGATAGGTGGTTAGCTAAGGTTATGGAGGGGAGACATGGTGAAAGTTGGGGGGGTGGGTAAGTTGTAGGAGGGCTGGAAGCAATGAATGGATGCTTCTTCGAGCGCAGAGTTATGGGGGTTTGGTAGTTTGCCTCCAGAGAAGCCATGCTGAATGATGAACACGTATGAAAGGTGTAATGTAATGAGAAGTCAAACAATTGAAACTCACAAAGAGGAGAAAGAGAATGGGCAATTGGGTATCCAAAGAGATACGCAACTCGATCTAACTGGGAAATATCCGGAGGCGGGGTCTCCATCATTGCAGAGGGAATGGTGGCGTCTGGGGTGCTTGTGATCGTATGTGACATAGCTGCAGATTGGAATTTCTATTCAGTAAATTGTTGCAACTCGAATCGTATGTCCCAAGAAAGAAATACGTTGTGATATGGTTACTATGGAATAAAGTTGGGGGAAACTTGGGAAACTTGGGAAGTAGACTGACAGCCGAGGAATAGGGGCGGAAAAGATATTTCCAGAGGTAACCGAGGAAATGAAGCTTTTGATAACGTGAAGATGTCTAGCTACGAAAGAAGGAGGAAAGATCAAACCAACGAATTCGTGGGGAAGGAACGATCTCCTTTGGTCTAATAGCGTTAGTCTGCGAGTGGTTTAGTAAATCTTTGCACGTACTCCAGACTCCAGCTATCTCCAGCTACCCGGTTGATTTAAACTATCTCAACCTGTCACAGTCTCACAGATGCTTTCTCCGCTCAGTGCGGAAATATAGGTGCGTCACAAAAAGATCGGGAAAATTTAAATCCCCCGCCAAATTGTGCCTACAGTGCCGTCAATTATGCATAATTTCATGCATAGAGAACTCTGATTTGATAAAAATCCTTGGCAGCCATATTCTCTTTCCCGCAATATTCTTTAGCCGTGAGCAAACGGTCAAGGGAGATGCTAGATGTATGGGGGAAATGCTTGACTCGCTTGAACCAATCATTAGATAGATACCCCTTGTTGTAGTTTGTCAAGCGATGGAACGCTCCGTACATTTCGGCGAGATTTTACTATCTTAGATTAGCGTTACCGAAGTCAAGATGAGTCGATTCTTAGTTTTTCTTTTCAATGATTTTATGTTTGGAGTCGGGGTCTCCAGCTTCTAGCTTTCGGCCTCGGCGTCTCAAGGTTTTAGCATAGAACAAGAAGGCTGGTCTAATTCTCTTGGAAGAGCGGTGTTCGCTATAGAAAAGTGAGCTTATTATTATTGAGGGACAAGAAACTCAAAAAGTCATGGCATTCAACATAGTTCATTAGGTTCGGATAATGTTTTTGGAGTTGTGTACATATCGAAAAAGAAACGAGAATAACAATTCGACCCCTCCAAAGATTGTGAGATGTTTTTTATATAGATTATTACCAAGTTCGGGTATTTCTTCCTTTTTCTATGTCTAAATTAAGACAAGAACTTCAATCCAAACAGTGAAATTTCCCGGTGTTTCCCCATATGAAGATCATTATGGAGATCCTTTCCAATCGCAAACTTGAGGAATCACCAATCCCAAAACCTTATGCAGCGCCCTTGGGAAAACCTTTTTCCCTTCATCTTCATGAGATAAACATCCTTCTCCGGGTCTCCCACACTCTCCACACAATCTCCATGCAAGACAATACAATCCAAACCAGAAATAACCTAGTAGCATTTGAATAAACCAACCAAACCCCAATCTTTCGAGCGTGATGACCTTCAAATAATCCCGCCTTTGTCTATCCCCTTTCCACCCCAATGACCCCATGCATATATCTAGTATCTACATACGAATTTATGGGGTATAAGCTAGGTCCTTTCCCTGCACCACCTAATAAGTGACCTAACCTTCCCCACCAACACCAAATCTCAATTCTTTGACATCTACTTGAAAGTACTCCGTACAATAATAGCATAATTTGGCCGCAAAGCTGGAAAACTTGCCCAGACACAGTCAGACACACACGCCCACACCAAAACTTTACACACAAACAAGAACCCCTTCCTTTACCCCAGAATACACTTCAGAGTTCCCTGTCCAGCCCCGGAAATTGACCCGTAAAACGTGGTCTTTTAGCTTTTAGTAGCAAAGTTCGAGCAAGTAGTGGATTCCCATCAAAATTGTTAGATCCACTGGGACTGACTGGATTTCTCCTTATAAAATGGGTGCTCCGTTACGAGTTGTCTTTTTCATCTCATCATATATCTATCTTTCTTTCTTTCTCTTCTTATTGAATCTCATATACTTCTTGCGATAGTCAATCGATACTAGCTATCTGAAGTTGCGATAATTCTCAGTATACCTACTAGGTACATACTGCAACTGCAGTTGAGCGGGGCCAAGGGTTCGCTCTGCTTTGAAGAATTTTTCTTCACGTCGCCAAGCATTGTGCAATTTTGGAATAAATCAACCACTTAGAAATATAGGGAATATTGAGGATATTGAGAAAGATATTTCTTCAAGATGGGTCTGTTGACTTTAGTAGAGGGTATGTAATCTCTTTTAAATTCCTGGAGGTTATTCACAGATTGAGCAATGAAATTGACATTCATCAGATCGGCCCACACCGCCATGTGTCTACAACGCTCGCGTATACTTTTGCGCAATTGTGTAAGTGATACCTAGGTACTTTCTGATATACAGAATGTCAATAAGCTAATCATTGTCTAGAGCCGCATGTTGTGCAGTGATGATTGGATATGATTCTGCATTCATAGGAGGAACAATCGCTCTCAACTCTTTCAAAAATGAATTCAACTGGTCACAATATTCCAGCAGTGAATCGTCACTAATCTCCGAAAATATCGTTTCATTGTACCAAGCAGGTGCATTCTTTGGGGCTCTTGGTGCATATGCAGCTGGCCATTACTTGGGTCGAAGAATGGGCCTTCAATTATTCTCTGGAATTTTCGTACTTGGCGCTGGCTTGATGTTGGGTGCGAATGGAGATAGGGGGCTTGGATTAATCTATGGTGGTAGAGTCTTGGCTGGTATCGGTGTAGGTGGAGCTTCAAATTTGACTCCTATCTATATATCTGAACTTGCTCCTCCGGCTATTCGAGGACGCTTAGTTGGATTATATGAGATGGGATGGCAACTCGGTGGTGTTGTTGGATTCTGGATTAACGTAAGTCTTTTACCCCTATGCATTTTAGACGATCTTATTGATTAACATTTCATCAGTACGGAGTCTCCACAACTTTGCCCGAAAACCACGAACAATGGATAATCCCATTCGCCATTCAATTGATCCCCGCTGGTCTCATGTTTGTCGGACTCTTCTTTATCAAGGAATCCCCTAGATGGCTCATGACCCGTGGTGATCGAGCCACAGCCCTTAAGAACCTCTGCTGGATTAGAAAACTTCCTCAAGACGACATCTACATGCTCGAAGAAGTATCAAGTATTGATGCTGCTCTCGAACAACAACACGCAACAGTTGGACTTGGCTTTTGGCAACCCTTCAGAGCCCTTGGTAATGACCGCAAAGTAATGTACCGATTCGCTCTTGGCTGCTCACTCTTCTTCTGGCAAAATTGCTCCGGAATCAATGCCATCAACTACTATTCCCCAACAGTCTTCAAGGAAATCGGCGTCACCGGCACAAACTCCTCCCTCCTCACCACCGGTATCTTCGGCGTAATCAAAGCCGTCGTCACAATCATCTGGCTCTTATTCCTCATCGATAACTACGGTCGCAGAAATCTCCTCATGTACGGAGCATTCGCAGGTGGTATTTGTCTCTACTACGTCGGTGCCTACATCGCCGTCGCAGAGCCATCCGCACACCCCACCAGCTCCCTTACCGCCGGTGGCAAATCCGCCATGGCATTCTTCTACCTCTGGACTGCTTGCTACACCCCTTCATGGAACGGCACGCCCTGGGTCATCAACTCCGAAATGTTTCCCCAACACGTCCGTACGCTGGGTCAAGCATTCGCCGCAGCCAGCAACTGGTTCTTCAACTTCCTCGTCGCGCGCTTCACGGCGCAAATGTTCGAAGCCATGGGCTATGGCGTTTTCATCTTCTTCGCCTCGTTAACCATGTGCAGTATTGTATTTGTATTTTTCCTCGTCCCGGAAACCAAGAGTATTCCGCTGGAGAGTATGGATCGTCTTTTCAGCTCCGAGCTCAAGGCGAGACATGCGCATCGCATTGTGCTGCAGGAGTTGAAGGATGATGAGGAAGCGTTTAGGAGGAATGTAGAGGGAAGTGGAATTGGGTTGGATAAGGATGGGAATGAGAAGAGTGCGCATGTCGAGGTCGTTTAGCGTGGATGTTTATATCTAACCTATTTTTAGAGGAAAATCAGATGGGTATACGTGATGATTAGTGATCTATTTGGTTTTGAGCGCGCATTTTTGGTGGCTGGCTTTTTGGAATGATTTGATAGGTACGGTCATGTACGTTTATGACTACTGTTTACCATGTTTGCAACATATCTTTGTATATATATATCACGGAACGAAGTTATGCGTATGAAACATCAAGAAGAACGAAAGTTAGACTCCAAGGAAAATCGGTGACTTTGTTGGTGTTGTTCATTCATTACTTGTCAGATTTACAACTACAGTATAAAAGACGTAGGTAATACTCAACACTGGATATATTTCCAGGATAGTAAGTGTCATCATGAATAAACGGGGGTTCTAGGTCTCATTGAGGATTGACTGGAAACTTGACTGTCTTATTTTCACACCATTTCCAAGAATTTTCCTTTATATTATGTCAGTTTCAGCCAAAGCCTCTGCTTCGTACTCCTCACATGAACATATCTCCATTTCAATTCCATACCCATTATCCCACTCCTGACCCATGACCCAATCCCAATATACTTGTGTTGCTTCATCATATCTTTCTCTTCCTTCGCCCAAATTAAATAACTCCAAATTATCGAATATGAATAAAAAATCCAGTACAGCAAAGCGCTAAACCATGCAACAATATCATATCCACATCCACACCCATATCCAGATTCATACTCATACTCATGCTATTCATGTCCATACCCATCCTCAATCTCCCAAAACTACTTCTATACGCGATGTACAAGATGAATCGCATACCAAGATCACCAAAGTCTAAACCGAAATTCGATAATCAAATAGTCTTTTAGGCCTGAAAATCTCATAACATCTTTCAATGTCCCAATCCGAATTTAATGAAATGGCTTCTCGGGCTTAGATCTGTTTTGGTTTGATATTTTTCGTTCATCGCGTCCTGCGGTTATCAAGCTCCAGCGATCTAGGTAAACACCGGAACTGTATCGTCATCTGCCTGTCCAGGAGTCTCCCCATCCCCATATTTATGATAATTTCCATAAACCTCCATCCTCATACGTCTCTTTGGCGCTTTAACACCAGTCATCAGTTCGAATTGCGCGATGGCTTGTTCGGGAAGGACTTCGAGACCGTCGACTAATACCCAGGCAGTTTTGGTTTCGGAGCGGAACTGTCGCATTTGGTGGAGGAGGGGGGTGATGAGTGGAGGTTTGTAGGAGAGCTGTGGGTAGGGGTTGTTAGCTTGTTTGTTGAAAGTGGGAAGAAATCATGGATGTATCATGGGATTCATATAAAAAGGCATATAATCAGACGGGTTTGACCAATGTACTCAGTACAGGTATTGAGCCCCACTTGGACGATGTTTTCAACAGAAGGGATTTGACCCCAATTGATCCATGTGCTCAATACGGACAATGAGAAGAAGATAAACAGGAGCAGAAAGCATACCTCAACAACAACTCCACCAGTAGCACTACCCAGCCACTGCACAGGCATCGTAAAGTTTGCCGGAGGCTGGTCACGCACACTTCGTGCTGGTACGCATGAAACAATCATAGTAGGTGGGCTAAACCCCATTGGCCATTCCTCTTGTGGCGATTGCAACACATGAACAACTTTCCCATGGTTACTTAGACTCGTCGCCCATGAATTGAAATGATCGGCAACTATTTGAGCATTCTCTATCGTACGGTTAAAGATGAATATCTTGCGACATCCAAGTTGAATCATGGCGTACACGGCTGCTCTAGCCATACCACCTGCGCCAATAACTAGACCTGTTGTCTTAGATGGTTGGACAACATTTCGTGGTGATATATTCCGGCGGAGACATGTCATTATGCCGATGAAATCGGTGTTGTCGCCATAGTATGCACAGACGGGTCCAGCTTTACTTCGACGATTAGCTTGTTGAAGCAAGGATTGCGTGGTACCATCAAGAAGGTTGCCATTTGGTGATGCTCGAAGTGGTAGGAGGGTATTTACTGCTCCAATGGCTCTTGCATGGTAACTTTTTGGGCCAATTCGGGACATGATGCGAACTTTGAATGGCTGTGTGATAGCTGCACCACCAAAGTCGCGTCGTTGACAGATGGCATGAATGTCATCAATGGATTGGACTTGCAGCGATTGAAAATCGTTGCTCATGCCACACACCTTGTAAGCTGTATTGTGCATTGCTGGAGATAAACTGTAGGATACGCTGGCTCCAAGATGTACGAAGTGGAGGGGGTCGAGGATAGACTTTTGGTATAGTTCTTGTCGGGCCTCTGCGGCTGTTGGTAGAAATTGTCTGATTTGACTCTTGCTGACAGTTGAATTCATGATTGGATGCGTTACTGGTGTGAAAATTCGATTTTCGATCAGCGAAGGTCTTCCATGGTCTCCAAGGTTGTAAGCGATAACTGGAAGATGGCCAGGAATAGATGCGATTTTTCTCAGAAATCCTCGAACAGTTTCATTGTCGCTTTCTTTCGAGGTTTCTCTGGCAAACCGGACTATATCACATCCTATCGATTCGGCTCTTCGATATTGTATCATTCTAGACTCATCGTCCCATCCCCATGAATTTTCGGCGCGATGAAGATAGTGCCCGATAATTTTGGTACGCCCAGAAGACTGGACAAGACGCATGACACGATCTGACGAGTATTTAAGATCGATAACAATATACTCAACACCTAGACGTAATCCGTGCTCAAGCAAACCAAAATAAATCTCTTCTTTCTCAGCTATGCTCAGCGAGAAACCTTCGAAGACATATTCTTCGGCGTGGAGAATGACTGGTACCCCAAGTTCTCTTCTTACTGTCGAAACTTGCTTCGCCAGTTCTCTTTGAATATTGGGTGATGTTAGAGTATCAACTTTGATTTGAACTGCATCGGCTCCAGATTCCAGTTGTGGAAGATCTAAATCGGGAATTGTTGACATGCGGACAGACAATGCATAGGTATACAGTCTGCATTCGGGCGGAAGAGCTGCGATAGAAAATGGACTTTCCATACTCTTGCGTATGACTCCTTGTCCCGTGATGAAGTCAAGAAATGCAGAAAAATCTTCCTTTGCATGTTTTAACTTCGATGAAACATTAGGAAGTCCCTGATCCTTGGGACTCGTCATCCCGTCACAACTGCTGTCATGTAAATTATAATATTCATAATTGGAACAAAATCGGTGAGCAGCATCGGCATTTTCCAGACGTGCCGCCTCGATATCTCCTATATTCAACATTTCTCGAATCCTTTGACTGTTTCGTATGATATAAATAACGGGATTAGTTTTTGTATATTCTCGAAGCATCTTTTGAACCTCCGTTGCGAGACTTCCCATTCCACATTCGATAATGCATCCTGTTCGATTTTGATATAGCATTTGCCTCGCAACATCAATATTTCGTTTGTAAAACTCTTGGGGGCCATTTTGTTGAACATAAGCAGCTCGAGAAAGGCCTGTAACCTCCTGAAAATAATGATCCTCAGTAATCAATCGTCGGCCAAGATGCGTTGCTCCAATAAAGCCCAAACTCCGCTTTCCCGAGCCTCGAGAACCTATGAGAATTATTGATGCATCGGAAGGGAAGATTCGACCTTTCATCTGCACGTTTGAATTCAGCTGCACCGGTCTTGGCTTTTCATTTTCCATTTCTATGGTTCCATTGTTTGAGATGATCTGAGTTGTTAGAGACGTCGACATCTTTTTCGAATTCATTCGCTCGCATTTCTAGACTCGGATCTGGATCTGGATCTCTTTTCGAGTGACACGTGATGAGGGGGTCGTGATGAAGGGGGTCGGTTCCCACTGAGTGATAGCAGATACCAATACCGGTCCTTGTTCTGGCTAGGTAGGCACTGACTGTCGAGACTTCTCTTGTTGAATTCAATTCGAACTCACAATTTTTATGATAGAGAGTGATAGATGAGTATGAGTATGAGTATAACAAAATCACAAACGATATAGAGGAAGTTGTAGTTGTAGGGAATGGTACTTTTTACTTTAACTTCGAGATTCTCTTTTGGAAAGGCGTGAAAGGGTTAAGGTTACCTATCGAGATGGTCTGAGGTCCCTTTCCATCCCTCAAATCATCAAGCCAGCCAATGAGCACGTCCATGTAGTCGCTGATTAAGCATATCTGTTAAAGTCTTTCCCGGCGGTGCGGCATGCTCTAAAATAATGGCTTCTTGTGGGGTATGGGGGGAGATGGGGAAAAGGTGGACGATGAATTTGAGATTCTGTTGCTGCACGTCAAAGATTGTATGGGAAATGGGAAACGACGACATCAACACATTCGATCGCAAATGTCTGGAATTTATACCACTGCTGTACTGTAAACCAATGCGATATTTGGCCTCAATTCTTGATAGGCTCCGACCCACTTGGGAGGAAAACGATACCCACGTCAACGACCCTCGCGCGCGAACAACGATCCATTTGGTATACGGCACAGATCCTCTTGGTCGGCACAAGAAACGAATCGATTGGTGACATATGGTTCGCATGCGCAGATATCTCGGGTTGAGGTGGGCATCGTCCCTTGTTGTCTATTATCTGTTGTAACAATGGAGCATGGAGATTCTACCCCAAGCTCGAAGCCTGAGGCGGCATCATCGAACAACAAAAAGGACGCAAAAACTGCGCAGGGGGATTCCAAGAATGCAAAGCAATTGCAGGGAACTCGGAAAAGAGTCTCTCAGGCTTGTGATAAGTGTCGGAGTCGTAAAGATAAATGCGACGGGAAACGCCCATCATGCTCGACTTGTTTAACCCACGGCCGGACCTGTTCATACGACGCGAATGTGAAGAAACGCGGGTTGCCGGAAGGATACGTTCGGGGAATCGAAAAATTGTGGGGTCTTACACTAAGAGAAGTGGAAGGCGTTGAGGATGAAATTCTGTCGGTATTCAATGGAGATGAGACAAACGAGGCCCTCGCAAGTATTTGGAGGAATGAGGATGGGCAATCGGACAGCCTGGCCGAGGTATGGAGGAAATCTCAGTTATCAAGAGAGCTCGAGAGATTATTACCGATATTGGAACCAGGGCCTGGATCTAGTAGCACGGATGTTAGTAAGAGAAAACGACTTGATTCAGATGTCCAGATAGGGAAACGGCCGGTGCTAAGTAATGGCCGTTCGGATTCTCCTGTATCAGTTCAGGATAACGAATCCCTATCAAAGCGATCAATAGGCGGTTGGCCCGATCAGAAAATCGATTTCCAGATACCAGAGGAAGTACCTCTTTCACCAATGGTAGCCGGCGGCATGGGAAGCTTTTCGAACGCCGTTCAAGACTCAAACGTCCACTATGGATCAATCTTGAGTCCTGCTTACCCAACAGCATCAATCAGCACCAATACCACGACGAGTTTGCCAGAGCTTCCGTCGGAAACTTGGAATTTACTTGACGTATATTTTTCTTACACACATTGCTGGCTGCCCATTGTTGAAAAGCACGACTTACTACGAATCTCCTATCAATATTCCCAGATCAGGAATAGTGGGACGGAAAATGTCAATGGCGATCATGCTCTTTTATGGGCTGCGATAGCGTATGCCAAATTCCAACATAGAGCAATAAACAATATACCTCGTGCTCAGGGGCTGGTATCGCAGGATGTTTGGACAGCTGAGAGAATGTATACCCACGCAAGAGCTCTCATTCCGAACGAGGAAGGAAACCTAGATCTTGGCCACGTGCAGGCTCTATTGATCTTGACACTTGCAAATCTTGGTCTAGGCTATTTTAAAAGGGCTTGGATTCTTGTTGGACAAGCTATCAGGGTTGCCGTCGAGCTTGGTCTTGACAAACCATTGGTTGAGGACCCGAAGTCTTCGAAGCATAGCTCTAGATCCAAGCATATATTTCTTGGATGCTTTGCCCTAGACACCCTAGTCGCAGCACGTCTAAGAAGACGGCCGCATCTAAGAACTGATGATCTATATCGTGTTGGGATGTTGGTAGAAGATGGTTTAGAAGAATGGGATCCTTGGACGGACTGTCTCACCGTCCGAAGAAACTCCATTGCAAACTCTAGAGTTCCTGCAAACATTTTGAGTACTTTTAATCGCCTAGTTCAAGTCCTTCAGATACTCAACGATGCAAGTTGTGTATCTGACGGTGCAAAGACTGTTCAGTTCAGTACAGGTTTATTGGAGAGACTACACTTATGGAGCCGTTCTCAGTCCCAGTCCTTGTATTTTGATTCCACTGCAATGAATAGTGAGGCGGCCTCTTCATTGCTACCACACCACTACCATCTCCATGTTGCATATTTTACCACGTTTGCAAAATGTCAGCTACTCTCTCATGGCCAGCGAAAGGGAAGCCCAGATTTGGAGCCCTGTACGAGATCCGCACGTCAAATAGTCAACCTTATAAAGCAGCATTCATATACCTTTGGCCTTCTCATTGTGCCACCCACATTCGAATATTACACCAGGACGGCGTATGATGTTGTACATGCTGTTCGGCGTAGTATAGAAAACGTTCACATTGGTCAGTATGATTGGTTCTTGGGTTGTCCCTTAATCTCCAAACTTCCTTATTACTTAAGTCTCGACGAATGTTCCAAGTTTCTTATAGAAAATTACTGATCTTCCGGCGTTGTAGTTCTTGAAGATTGGAAACATGATTTAGATATGTGTGTTTCTACATTGGAACCCGCCTGGCCTGTCTTTGAATCTTTCAGAGAAGCTTCCGAAAGTGCGCTGTTAAAGAATCGACGTGAAAGTCAATCTGCGTTTGATCTTATTGTACCGACCTCCGCAGAAACAGCCAAAACACCTAATAGTTCAGCCAGCTACGAATTGAACCAGCCATACAGTCCTCAGGTCTTTCGATCACAATCAATGAATAGTATGGATTCAACACGACCTAAAAAAAGTAACTTGCAATATGCAAAGAATATCGTGTCGCCAACATCACACGTAAGCTCAATTGGCCCCTTCATATCGTAATCCTCAATGCCCAAATTTGTGTGAAAAATTCAACCCCTATTTTTTATTACTCAATGAAGGATTACTGACTCTCTGATATTGCAGTCCAATCACTCATTTCATGGTTCTATGACAGGAGATTTTGCCACGACAGTTCCAGAAAGTACCCATTCAGTTTACAGCAGTAGAAATAACACGATTCTGAATCCGTGGAGTGTTCACCAACAAAACCAAAACCAAAACCGGACCTCCAATCAAATGGCGTTTGGTTTGCTCCAGCAATCCCCCAACTTGCAACGAGCAATACCTCCAAGTAGTATCGATACTGATGGTGATTCGATATTCAACGATTTCGCTGTCATGGATGCAATGGAATGGTAACTTATCCTCCATTTCAAACCGGCCTAACACTAACAAATATATATAGGACCAATAGCATGGATCAAAGTTTAGTAAATCTTGGCTTTGAGGATCCAGACAAACGAAATCAGGACTTCTATACTTTTTGTCGTGAACCCGATCCGCTATATTCGAATAATAGTATATTTCAGCAATTGCTAGCTAGCTCTGCGGCAGATTCGTCGGGGATGAGTGCTCAAGTATTTGGGAATACAGGAATGAGTATGCCTGGTGAAGCAGGATTTGGGGGAGGCATGGACTTTGGACACGGCGATGAAGGAATCGAGGCTGGTCAAATACTGCAAGCATTGAGTGCTGCCGAAGAGCAAAGGACAAATACCGGTGGGAATGGGTGATGCATCTTCCTGTTTGTGAAAGAAGGTTTTTAAAGAGATGGATGATTATTTATAAATATAGATCAGTCGTTGGAAGATGCACTGCCATCTTCGTAGCATATTTAATACATACAAAATACTGCATAGCTGCAATACATACGCCATACGCCAAGATATAAAAGAATCCCCACCCTGCTAAACGCTATGTAAATGCATATTGTCCTCCCAGCGCCATGATGATGATATCCGAAATTCACAATCGAGCCATAACCTCACTCCCGATCTCTCCTCGTTTTTCCCTCTCCACCCTTCTTTCATTGACATCAGCACCGACATTCTCCCAACCCATCTTCGCACATAAATATTCCCAACTCTTCATCGCTCTCTCCGCATGTTCCCTCGGCACATGATCGCCTTCCTCCACCAAACTCCGATTAAATACCTCGAAACTCACCCACCCCTTATATCCCAACCCATCACAAATAGCCTTCGCCACATCCAAGACGGGCAGATAACCTCCTCTATCCTGCTCCCCCAAAAATAATCTACAATTCCTACTCCACGACATACGTGGTTTCTGTGCCTTAACATAAAACTCATGGCCTTCAACCAGCGGTGCGGATAGGCGTTCTGCATCGACAACCTGGATGTAGAAGACTTTTTTGGGATCGATGGTTTGCACCATCTTTTTCATACTCTTTTTGAACGCAGCTTCTGCGTTCGGGACAGTACCAGTAGGAGAAGCCGGATCAGCAAACTCACGTCCAGCGATATTGAAAGTATCTAAACATAATCCGAAATTCTCCCTATCAACACCTTTTACAACCTCCCATGCACCACTCCACGTATCAATATGCGTCCCAAAACATAAATTTTCAAAGGCGAATCTAAACGGTGGGTTTTGAGCAGCGCCTAGGTCGGCTATTTCGCGGAGATCGGAGATTATTTGTGGGAGGCGGTTGGTGTTGGTGGATGTGGATGAGGATGGGGATGAGAATGTTGAGGGGATTTGGATGATGTCTGTTCCTAGGATACGACAAACTTGGAACCAGAGGTGTAGTTCTTGGAGTTTGGCCTTTCGGGCTGAAGGGGTAAGATTCCCTTCGTTGTAGAAGAAGGGTCCGCAGGCTATGATGGGGAGAGCGTAGTAGGAGGAGAGGGAACGGATGTATTGGGCGGCGTGGATGTGAGATGAGGGGGAGGGGTGAGAGGGGAGCGTGGAGGCCACATCGGCGAGATCTTCGTAGACTATTGGGGAGGTTTAGTGTTTGTGGTAGTGAGGGGAGCTGGTGTTCTTACACATCTCGATCCCAGAGAGTCCGGCATCTCTGGCGGCTTTGAACTTTGCTTCGAGGCTATGGTGAGCGTAACAGCGCCCGAGAGACATGCTTGTAATTGCGAGTTTATAAGACATGATGATTTGCTTTAGATTTGAGTAAGATTGAAATTGAGATGGCGATATGATATCAATATAAATCGCTGAGTATGCAACGCAAAAAAGTTACAACAGCTGGGAGCAACACTAATAAAGCGTGATATGACGAAATTGAGATAGGTCAAGTCAAGTCTAATCAACTAAAAGGACATTCAACTTTCGATAGAGAAATTGAAATATTCGTCAATATAAAAACAGCCAACCACATTTTCCACGAAAAGGATCTTAACCTTATATCAAGAAGAGTACAGGATGTATGAAGCCGGTGCTTGGCTTCTGATAAGATCCACATCATATCTTTCCCCTGCTTTGGATAGAACTACTATCGATTTTTCCTTTGAGCGGTTAAAAGCTTAAGGTGATGAATGAATCATGGACAAAGATCTAAGTCTTAAGAGAGAGATCAATCATATCGTGATGTCTGAGGGGTAAAAGAATTTCCGTCTTCTCAAAGTACTCTTACGGATAAGGATATTGCAGTTCCCCACAAACCCAGGGGGAGTCTTGGTCCTTCGGTAGCTAGGATTGATATGCGACGCTAGCCGGTCTGAACCGAAGTTTACTTTACTGCGTAGGTATGTCTTGGATTAGTAATCATTGCAAATTGGCGGGGATTGCCCTTCATTTGTATCATCGTACCTATGTGACGAAAAATCAGTTGTTATAGAAGCAAAGAGGTAAGGTATATAGATAGGTAGGTCTTCAGCCGCCAGCTAAGTCGTATCTTTCCTATTATTCTGCATCCGCGGCATCGTCCACACTGAAAAACCATGACTTCATCTAAAGATCGTGTCTCCGTCGCCCTCATAGGATCCGGCTTAATTGGTCCTCGACATGCTCAATCAATCCTCCGAAATCCACAGACCACCCTGCATTCTCTCACAGATCCTGCTCCTCATGCGCTCGAGATCGCTAGCTCCCTGTCGACCACCTACCACTCTTCACTCTCCTCTCTCCTCTCATCCTCTCCACTACCAACCGCGGTTCTTATATGCACCCCAAATCATACCCACGTCCCTATATCTATCTCCTGCATCGAGGCCGGCATAAAATACATTCTTGTCGAAAAGCCCGTCTCGACATCTATATCCGAGGGTGCTAAATTATTATCCGTTGCAAAAGAACATAATGCCACCATATTAGTTGGCCATCATCGACGATTTAACCCCTATGTAATATCTGCCAAATCCGAGCTTGAATCCGGGATTTTAGGTCAGATCATTGGCGTACAAGGTATATGGGCTTTGAAAAAACCTACACCGTATTTTGATGGCATAGGAGAATGGCGACGAAGTGGTGACAGTGGTGGTGTGGTTCTCATTAACTTGATACATGAACTTGATTTGTTACAATATTTACTAGGCAAGATCGTCATGGTATCTGCTATTGAAAGTAAGAAAACTCGAGGCTTTGATGCCGAGGAAGGAGGGGCAATCATACTGCGATTTGAAAGTGGAGTAGTGGGAACTTTCTTGCTAAGTGATGCTGTTCCTTCACCATGGAATTTCGAGGCGGGGACGGGTGAGAATCCTATGATTTCAAAGGTGGGCAAGGAAGATGGTGCGGGTGGGTTTTATAGGATATTGGGGACGAAGGGAGGGGTTAGTGTGCCTGATATGATAAGATGGAGTTATGGGAAGGGGGAGGGAGAGAAGGCGTGGAGTGATGAGTTGAAGCAGGACATGATAGGTGTTGATGTGGGGGTTGTACCGTTCGATGAACAGATTAAACACTTAGTTCAGGTGGTAAGGGAAAGTAAGCAACCAATATGTAGTGGCGAAGAGGGATTGAGTGCGATGGTAGTATGTGAGGCAGTGAGAGTGGCGATGAGGAGTGGAGAGATGGTTGAGATTGATGGACTTGAAATTGCCAAGAGGGGTAGCAAGCAGAACTAGACCAGCGTTTCGAAACTCCCATCCTCATCCTATCCCCATCTTACCTCCATCCTACCCTCTCCCTGAACCCTGTTCATCTTTATTTCGATTTATCATGTCCTATCTTATCATATCCGGAAAAAATGGGATTTGTCCTATCCGTGAACCCTTATCATAAGAGGATATAGCGTTGAATATCATCTAATATTCCTATTCGAAGCGCTTTGTTTACTTATCCCCGTACTCCAATCCTATCGTGTCCTAACCCTACATATCCTCTAAGCAGTGTATCTAATACTCCAGACTGCAGTCTAGTGCCAAAGCAAGGTTTTCGAATGTTGAGTTAACCCTGGAGATGTTTGAACAATATTACGTGCCTTTGCCGCTCAGACACTCATGATCTAGAAATCCCAGTATCACTGGTATGCAAAAGTAAGGCTACTAGTCCTAGGATTCTATGTATCACATTCGGAATCTTTGGTTGTGAAAGTAATCTTGAGAATCAATTCCTCCTTTTTTTATAATTTACCATTTAAATATCGCATTGAAGATTAAAAGTTCATTGTATCCTGTTATGTGCACCACCCACCCTTTTTCGATTGATCTTCATCGCCTCCGGGGGGTAGTGGGATTACGGTTCTGGCGATGAAGTACTCCCACTGCAAAGTCATTCTTCATCAGCCTCGACTCCCCAAGAAACCTGCCGTAAACATCCCATTCCATTTTTCCATCCTCGCTAGTTCTGTCTTGCTCATTCCTCAAGTAGATATTTCCCAATATAGTTTTTCCAGATGGCAAATTCTGCTCTCAATTCGTCTATGAGGACTCGCTCTTCTGGTAAAAGATATGGCTCTGTAAGTTCTACGGTTATGAAGAATATATCGATATATGAATAGTGTTAGTCTCCAGCCACAGCTTCAATGACAGCGGGGGGGGTTGTACTCTGGCTTCGCTGCGGACAAATTAATGTATCCTATCCAGATTGTGCAAGAATGGATCGACGGTGTATATACTTGGTTTAATTGTGTGCGATATCAATATGGATGAATCGAAATCCGAATGCTTAAGCTCATTGCAAAAACTTCTAAGTGTCGCAGGGTCCAAGAGTTCCTACGGGAGAGAGGCGAGGGTCTCTATCTGTATGGTCACAGTATGTGTAGGCTTCACATGGATTGTAAAAACGATTGAGTGGGCGGAGATGGGGTAGAATGGGTGAACTATACGTATTGATGATAACACCATCTCTTCTCTTGTTACTTTGTCTTGGACTCTCTTAACCTGGGGAATCGGCAGGGCTATCCCAACTACCTAACATATTGTTGATATAGAATTTCTGCAAAATAGTTCATAGATTGAGCAAGTAAATAATGGTGATTCTTGTTGTGAAATATGGAGGATTGTGAAAATGTGCTTTTCTATTCCTGAACAGAACGTTGTAGGACAATTCCACTTTTCGGTATATTCGCTTCATCCTACTCACCTTCTTCCCTCCTTTTTCCCAACAAGGTTAATTCGTCCTTTCTCTTCAGCATTACTTTCATAACTAAATACCTTATAGATAGAATGGGCGTTTATCCATCTCCTCAAAGGCTTTGCTCTTCCCTCAACCTTCGATATTGATCTGCATACGCGGCGAATCTTTAGACATGGCCTTTACTCTCTTGCGTTTAGAGAGAGAGGTTTCCTATGCCTGTAGCATAATTGTAAGAGAAGAGAGGAAATTCGAATGATATCAAGGGGGGCGCGAAGTGCAACGGAGTCAGAGCTGAGCTGTGAGCTGTGTCTTTCAGGGTTTAGAGTACATAAACACAAGAAAGACCCATCTCATGCTTCCACATTAACGAAATAGGATGTTCCTGCTTTCTTTCACCTATACCTACCTAAGATTCGATAAAATGCGTCTTCACATCTACAGCTAATGCACCTAATATTCTGCAAATAAATCGAGAGCAATTAAACATCAGTTTGTGCATCCTGCCAATATCCACCTAGCATAAGGTTATCTTGTTGACTTAAGCATGATCGATACGATCACTTGCAGCAATACATAATTGCAGTGAAATCTTTTTGGACGCAATATCGAAAACATTGCACCCGGACCGAGTTGCCAGGAATGCTTGAACAACAACGGAAAGTAAAAAGTTCCGAGAACCTTCAGAAATATCTCTGCGCTGTTTATTCCCCGTAAAGGTTGGGGTGTGTTATGAAGTGTTTGTCCTCAGCAACAGCACGCAGCCGGATTTCTTATATCTTTGTTTCTTTCTCAAATCTTAGTTTGGTCATCATTCTACACCACGCTTTCATACTCTCGCCCTCCAACCTCAAGATCATTATTTATGACTTTATTAAAATACTTATATCTTAATTTAACAACTATCCTTCGACATTCTTTTTACCTCTTTTCTGTTGCGTCGTTCGCCTAGATGGCTTACTTCGGCATTGCGAATGACTCCTTTATATTGGGTAATGCTCGTATCTACCTCTAGCATAATAGCCTCGATCAAATAGAGGTTTGTGGAGCATCCAGTGAATTAGACACCGTCGATGAAGTATCTGGAAGCTTCATAATTTTGAGTTTGACCCCGTATCAACTAGAAAATCTTCCAAAATTCGTCGAACATAAGGCCAAACAGGCTCAATCAAGGAATGACGCAAGTCATCTACGACCACCCACTCAAGAGTGGCAAACCCCTGTCCACGAACACGATAGCTCTCCAGTGCAGCCACGAGAGCTTGAGATCTTGACAAGGGAACAAAGACATCCTCCTTGCCATGCAGCATGTACAATCGGGTCTCCTTTGCCCAGCCGTCAGATAGCCCATTCTTTTCTTGCATTTGAGCTATAGTTTCTAGCGGGGTCGCAGAAAATCCAGCCCATGTAATGACAGCTCCAAGATCGGCAGCCCTTCGCCGAGTGAGCAAGAATAAGTACAAAATCGAAGCGCCCTGGCTATCGCCCATAAACATGATTCTGTTCGCAGGCGTACCCGTTGCAACCTCCGCATCGATAAGAAATTCAAAGTAGTCGAGTGAGACTTCGATATCGCGGACATCAGAATTGTGCTGTCCAAACTCGTTGATCTTTGAAGGATCGCCAGCAGAAGGAATGGGTTGGTCAATATTATACCACGTATGCTTACCCGGAGAAGGCCAAACATTTGCCAGCCCTTCCGGTATAATAATCTTGATATGCTGGAGTGAGGGTGACTTGTGGATGTGATGAGCTACGGATAATCTGTTTGGAGGGTGTTGATTGAACTGGTTGGCGGACCAGCCATATCCATGCAGAAAAATGAGCGTGGCAGGTGGGATGGGTGAAGCAGGTTGCGTGGTGATTCTTGGTGGTGGAATGATAATGGGAGATCTCCGATGGTTTTCTGGAGACATTTTTGTCACGGATATTGTGCATTCGGCAGGACTACCTAGGTACCAAAGATCGAAGCACTTCGTCGTACTGCCGCTATTTGGTACTAGTGAAGCAATAGCAATAGATCTTGTACCGATTAATCAAAACATTTATGTTGATTATGCGGAATATCAGGATGGAGGGAGAAGATGGTGGTGGTTACTTAAATATGTGAAGTAAGGATTGCATATGCTATGCCAAGAGCATCTAATCTCAAATAAGTTAATTAGCAAGCACAAAACTGATCTCGAAACCTGACTAATCACACTTTGCAACGTCGAGCTCATCAGTTCTGGTATCCTCATTCTATCCAAAACCATAAACAGTCCGTTATTTACTATTACCTAAAGCATCCCAATAATATAAATACACCTTGTTACCTTTTGTAAAACGCAAAAGATATCCATAGAAATTAAGTTCTAGTGTTGGTGCGAACTTGTATTGTAACTTGATTGCTGGAGGAGCAAAGAATTGTGGGGCTAATGGAATGGAGGAATAAAACCCCGAAAATATGTGGGTCTATCAGAAAGGTGGGGCAGACACCCCCCCCCCAAAAAGGGAAATTTTTGGAACACCAAAATATATTCCTTAAACAAGAAATATTGAATCAATTAAAGACTTTTCAACGAAACTTGGCCGAGGCCAAGAAGGACAGCAGATACACTCCCTCTAGGTGTCACTTTTTATTCGCATCGTAGATGTGCAGTCAACGACGACTCCGCTGAGCCACGGTGACTGATTTTCGTTTTGGCGGGTATAAAGCTTGCGCTTACTACAATACATATACTTAGCCGAAATGTCGCTATTTCACATGATCAAAGATGTGACTTTAACAAAGTAAAAACGATCATTATACAAAGGGTAATAGTCGGCTTTCCATGGATCGGCCACTGGTTCCCATCCATGGAAAGCCGACTATTAGTAAAAATAAAACATATCTTTCAGTTCACGCTATACAAATATTTACGGACATCACTATCCTTGCCTTCAAGTGAAATTTTGATCGAGATACTTCGAAAAACCTAAGGGTTCGTCGACTGAA
The DNA here is from genome assembly GCA_002162615.1 of Myriosclerotinia duriaeana. Taxonomy (NCBI): domain Eukaryota; kingdom Fungi; phylum Ascomycota; class Leotiomycetes; order Helotiales; family Sclerotiniaceae; genus Myriosclerotinia; species Myriosclerotinia duriaeana. The sequence goes on from NGKI01000019.1 coordinate 738,228, forward strand.
TGCAATGGCCAGATTTCAATATTTGTTTCCGCATGCATGTTATAGCGATTATAATATCAAGCTCTCAATTAAATCATGCTGCATCAAACCCAGTCCACAATTTCAACTGCAAACTAAGACTAATACTAAGACTAAGACTAAGACTGAGTGACGGTGACGGTGACGGTGAGTCGGAGTCGGAGTCGGAGTCCCAGGCTGCGCAACGGGTACGCGGGTTACCCGTTTGCGGGACTGGATTTTGGAAAATCTTGACGGGTAACCTGCGAGGTGGATACCAATAATCTGTGAATACTGTAGATAACCCGTTAACCTGCAGGTTACAGACTATCTGCGGGTTATCTGTTGGATCAAACCCTATAAATTAATCGATACTCACTTATTTTTTGAAGCTATTCCCAGATTATCACATGATTTTATACTAATTTTTATACTCATCATAATACTATACTAATATTTATACTCATATACAAATATTGATACTAGTTATATATATTCCCCTAGCATTTTTTCAAACAAATCAAACTACAGTGCAAATTCTACTATCAAAAATGATTTCGGACTTTCTTAGATTCATTCTAGTTGTATAATTGTATCGTTGAGTCTGTTTGAAAGACCTTAGCTAAAAGAAGAGGAAAGAGTATGTTCACTGAATAAAGAACTGTATACTCCCACGAAACATGAGGGTAGTTTTCAGCCATATCGAGATGGAGCCTTGCACATTTGGAACTTCTCATCCGATTTAGCTCGTTGGATTTCCAGAAACAATCCCTTAATATTAGGATGCTCAAAGCTTCGAGGCATATTCATGGTAATTGTATAATCGGAACTCTCTGAGTTTTGTAAGTGGCGATTAGTCTAAAATCTAGCATGCATGTAATAATTGGCTGACTCTACCTTCACTTCGACAGGGGATTGAGTACTAAATTGGTTCAAAGCAGTGATGATCAAAAATAATGTTAATAGATACTATGAACCTAAGCGTTTGAAATAGGAGGGACTGAAGACTTTTAGATGTTGTGGTGTTCAGTAAAGGGAGAGGTAGCACTGCTCGCTTATTTGCCGAGCCAACTAGCATGCAAAGATTTCCAACAACATAAATAGCAAAAGAGCATAAAGGTTTAGAATCAAACATCGAAGAGTGGAGCGGACTCAGCGGAGATATAAAGAGTCATTCTGAAATTATGGGTGAGTATTTCTATTCAGACCCTACTTTGACTTTGTGTCAAATTTATAGTCTAATCTAAAATTCTCAAAATGTTCGAATTATTCCTTTTCTTATATCAATTTCATTTTCCTTTTTTTTTTTTGAGAAATCAGAAAATGTCTACATACTAAATTCAAATCATTCTCAGCTATACTTAACACTAGTCTTCTTTTCTCATAGTTAGATTTTTCACTCTTGTTGTGTTTGGTTGATATCAACCGATTGTCTTCTAGCAATTTTATGCAAGTGAGGTAGGAAGCAAAAATGGAAGTGGAAATGGAACAACGCAATGTGGTATTCTGTTTCTTAAAAAGTCTCGCAATAAACACGTTCGGGAACCGGATCACACTTCAATGCGTGAAGAGTCCGTTCTGATAGCTCGCCTCTAAACCCTCCAGCCCATCACCTTGGTCTTGTAATCTTCAAAGGTACGCTTTTTAATTGCAGTGGGGAGCTGTCCTAACACACGGCAAAGTATGGGTTAGAAATATACATGCCAGAAATGATAAAGAATCAGACTTACTAACATCCCACCATTGCAACTTCTCCCATTTGGCTTCCGTCTCAAACCAATATTTAACCATGTTGAAGATCTCTATAACCACATCTGGAGAAACATCTCCAATATGCGTATTGAACAGCATAGTCACATAAAGTTTTGGGAAACTTAAGGAATGCTTATCCCGATGAACTGAAGTCATGCCATCGAGAGTGCCACTAATTTTTTTACACATCTCCAATAACTCTCCTGCTCTTTCTTGCTGGTCTTTCGTGATATCTGTGCGGAATACGCGTTTTGTGCAGCCGTCCTCTTTTAGGAAGTCTTCAAATGGTGGGTCGCTATTGATCAAATATTTAAGAACAAATTCGGTACATGGGAAGTAATATGTGGGAAGGTCTCCTTGTGTAGGTTGTGTTGTAAGTTCTACAAGTGAAGGACGTTCCCCTGGTTTACGGGGTGAAGGTTCATTCATGCACAGAAATCTTGCAAGCTCGGAAAGCTTTAACTCTTCCGGAGACAGGGGATCAGGGTATGACTTTCCCACATTGTCTTGATCGGCGTAGGCATTGTCCGCTTGAGGATCTGTAGTATCACAGTCAGCTACGAGTTACATAACAAAATAAGAAAGGTGCGATTAATTACTGTTTTCGGAAGACATGGCGAAATATCTGCACTTGACGGTATAGTTTTGTTGTGCGTAGAGACTAAGTTGGAATGCGCTGGTACGAATAGACTAGATCGAAGAGATGGATGGGGTCGAAGAGATAGACGCGGTGACCTGATGATGTGATGTGAATGATTTGTAGGCAAAGTTGTATGGAAGCTGATCGTAGATAGGATTTAGTTGTAGACTTGAGGAAAGGAAAAAGGAAAGAGACGGGGGCAGGGCGTTCTATTTATGCTCACGGAATGGGTGTATTAGTAATCCTGATGAAGCTCAAAGGGATTCATCATGGAATGATTAAATTATTAATGTCTGTCGAGCCTGAGTCACTTAAATTATTTCGTTTGATGAAGTGAATCATTGATATCGTTCCAAGAATAAAGTAAGAGGACGCGGCCTATGCATAATGTTCGAAAGCTTTGCATTACATCCTTTTAACGAATGAATTGATCTCGATGACTATACGATAATATAAGGCTGGAGAACTTCAAGCTAACACATTGCAGGCGACTGCAAAGGTGATGTGCGTATTCGGTTGTGCGTCGTGACGAAGTCTTTGAAACCTTGATCAACAAGATGTAGACAGTCATCATTATTACGCCCTAAAAATAAAAATAAAAATGACTCGCAAAGAGGACAATAAAACGACACGTAAAAAGAATGGTACAGGTGATTCAAACTAAAATTTGGTAATCCGATCATGAAATGATGATGACGAATAATATGACTCGAAAGTTGCAAGTGTGATAATCACCATTTCAACGGGTGGCACATGAATAAATGAATCAACTTTGAATACAAAGATTTTAAAATCAAGAGCGCGAGAAAAAATGAGTCAAAGAACAAATTATGCATTGAAGATTCAAGGAACATGCAGTGCAAGAAATGCGACAGATTCGCAATCAAACCACCCAACCATACCCCCATCATTAAATGCTAACCTCACCTCTAATAGTAACTCCAAAATGCATTATTGTCCAGAATTATATTTACATACCTTCCTCTCCAGCGGTCACAGGCAAAATTCCTACATTTCCAATAGCTTGCGGATCTACAACACCCATCGTTAGACTCAAGCGTTACCGTAGTCCCACCTTCACAAAGCCAACCCAGAAAACGATCTGCCCAACAGCAAAGGCATAAGGAAACAACTTACTCCAAAAGACAAACCCACTATCAACCTCCGCCTTGATCCCCAACAACTTATCATAAGTACTAGCACCATAATACCCCTCCGCCGCTTCCTCCGCCGTCAAATCCGGGTCAACATAATTTACATAGCCTGAGAAGTTGCCAGCGGGTTGCGCATTCGAGACGGCATCGGTCATTCCCTCGATCACTCGTGTGATGCGGTCATCCCAAGGAGGCAAATGGTTGGGTGTAAAGCCGTAATTCTGGAATACCCAGAGCGCATCCATATCTGCATGACTCGAAGATGAGACTTCACCGCTATCGATCGCAGATCCGGGGGCTCCGTAAAGGTTTATGATCGAGAAGTATGGAACATCTGAAGACTGATGGGAGAGGATGTAATCGAAAAATGCATGGACAGCTTCTGGTGTGAGGGGTTTTTCATTCTTGACAACGAGCGATTTGACATAAAATGTATCGTGTAAATCGTAGTTCAAAAGGGGCTGAGCGAGGGGATCTGGTGCTGCAAGTGTGGCTAAGGTGTCGATCCAAGAAAGATTTGTTATATTTTGGGTATCGATGTCGAAACCGGATACCAGTTGTGGGAATACGGTATCGCGGAAAAAGGCAAGGTCGCAGAACATACACATTCCTGTAACTGCTAGACCCCCTCCGCTATTGACATTAAATCCGAATGAGATATTGGGTGTGAGTAATGGGCTCTCAAGAACAAAGTCCTGAGTTTTTAAAAAAGCGGAAGAGGCCTTATCGGCGCTGGAAAGAGTAGATGAAAGATTGGCAGTGAAATATGTGACTTCTTCTGGAGCGGCTAAAGTCTGCATGTAGAAGTGTGTGACGATTCCGAAGGCATCGGCAGCTCCTCGTAGAGCATACCAAAGTTCAGTGTTCTGGGTTTCGTTCGTATGGACGAATGAGCCATTTGCGAGGACAACGTCGAGGCCAACGATTGTGTCGAGTGCTAGGCTCCAGAGACGGGAATCATAGCCGTATCCGCCGTGGGTCGCATGCCCGCCTAGTCATTAACTTAGTATGAGCTGGTGATTGCCTCTCAATCGAAGAATGATTATCTTACCTATTCCAACTCCAGCACATGTGCCATGCGGCAAAGCCCTACCACCCTGCGCATGAATACCCAACGCAACATTTCCCAATCGCTGGCCCGCGCCTATCTTCGCAATAAACGTCTCTATAATTGAATCTTCATCAGCGATCCCTCCCCACCAATCACAAATTCTCAAAAGGCAACGTACCCTGATCCACCAAAATATCATCAAACTCACTCATATCCACCACCACACTCCCGTTATGCCCCCCAATACTATAACTAGCGTAACTATGTCCCCCACCTCTCGGCTGAACCTTCAAACCAGCCTTCGCAGCACAAGTGACACTATTGCCCACCTGATCAGGCGTCTTCGACAACGTCACTGCCGTAGGCGTATACGGGAGACGTAAGTTGAAAGGAGTAGTCAAATTGGCCCAATTCGCTGAAGTAGAGTTCGAATAGGGCACGGAATGGGCTTGAAGACATCTTTGAAGAATTTCGGAGGAGGAGGGTGAAGGTGGAAATTCTTGGTCGCCGGGTGAGAGGGAGGTTGAGAGGGAGGTAGAAGTAAGGGTGCTAAAGATAAGCGAGGTAAGGGGAAAGGAGAAGTACATTTTGGTTAGCGACCTTTCTTTGGAGATTGTTGCTGGAGAAACAATAGGCTGGGAAAAGAAGCGCGGAAATGGCAGGGGAATGCTCATTCTATAGTCGCGTCATTTTTGTGTACAATTGCTACCACTTCATTCTTCGTAGTGATAATTTTTCGTTTTCGTTTTTGCAAAATTATTGGCCCGATCCGGATAACCTTCAACACAAAATTTCCCGAAACAGAAATTTCCAGCCTCATTTCGCAGGACGACTTTTGAACCACGAAAACGTCTAGTAAATATTATACAAGAAGTAACGATTTACGAAAAACACAATAAAGTGGTTGAAAAAAAGTCTATGAATCTTAGAAAATATATCTGGCTGGGTATTCGGATGCAATCGTCATCTTAACCTGCCAGACACCAATGATATACCCCAAAACGCCGTTCTCATCTTATCATACGTTGAAGTATTAATTATAAGACTGAGGTATAATTATACAACTGCTTTCGCCATGCCCGTAGCTTCATCGGATAATACCGTTATACCCTTCCTCTTCTTTAGAACGTTCTCTATGAATGCCTCACCAGCTTTGTATGAACTTCTCACTAAAGGTCCACTGGCACAATATAAGAACCCGAGATCTAATGCGCGTTGACGCCACGTCTCGAACACTTCCGGTGTGACATATTCTTCTACCTTCATGTGACGCTTGGTTGGACGCATGTATTGACCGAAAGTAACGACATCGACATTGACTTCTCGAAGATCTAGAGAGGAAGTTGTTAGTGTGAGTGCAAAATAAAATTCGGAAAGGCATATCATACCTCTCAATGTCTGCCATAATGCCTCTTCGGTTTCTCCCAATCCAAGCATAATACTTGTCTTCGTAATCAATGAAGGCTTAGCCTTCTTCGCCGCATCCAAAACCCTTAAACTTTGTCGATATTTTGCTCTTCGGTCTCGAACAAATGGTGTAAGTTCTTCGGTGGTCTCCATGTTATGCGCATAAACATCCAAACCACTCTCCGCGACCAGTTTCACCATTTCCAAATCTCCTCCATAATCACCAGTCAAAGCCTCGACCAAAATTTCCGATTTCTTCTGCTTGATCTTCATGATTGTCTCTGCAAAATGTCTTGCTCCTCCATCCGCAAGATCATCTCTATCAACAGATGTCAAAACGACATATCCCAAACCCCACCTCGATAATGCTTCGGCAGTATGTTCCGGTTCGTGAGGATCCAAAGGAGGTGGCGCTTTAGATGTTTTGACACTACAAAATCTGCATCCTCTTGTGCAAGTATCTCCCATCAGCATAATCGTCGCAGTCGCAGCACTCTTATCACTACCACCCCAGCAATCCGAGATATTCGGACATCTTGCTTCCTCGCAGACAGTATGCAAATTTAAACCTCGCAGATCTTTCTTGATCTTTTTGTAATTCGAATTATCGGGGATTGGCGTCTTTAACCATTCAGGTAATCTTGTAATCTGTCTCTTCTTCCCAGGAGGACCGACCATCGCAGTACGTAATTCGAGCGCATCTTCTGGTGTTAAAGCCTTATCCGGCAGTCCCACGAATTCAGAAAAGGAAGGAACGGCATTGATTTTGTCTTTGAAGTATGTAGGACGTCTATTTGTGATAGGTTCTGGTGTAGATGCCTCTGTTTCAGTGGCGAATGATCGTGAATTTGCAGTAGGAATTGCAAGAATGTTTCTTGATGCTTGTCGCAACGGAGGCGCATTTAAACATCTGAATCTTGGAAATATGGATGCCATCTTGAAAAGCCTGGTCTGATATGCTGATAACTGAAGATGTTCTCTGTTGAGATGCTGAGATTATTTTCTGATAAGGATGACTTGCAAATAGAAATGGATTATGTAATATCCGAGACCGCTGATATCCGGTTCATGAATCACAGCAACATGAAGTCAAGGTTACTATCAACTACTCAAAAAATCATGAGTTTCTTTTATAACAATTAATAAATCCGCCTTTATTTCAAAAACTATAAGAGTTTGATTTTTGATTTTTCCATGAATTTGAAGAGAGTTGAAACCTTTCACCCAGATGATAAGTTGGTGACAAACAGCTCCCGGTGAGCCTTACCCCGCCAAAATATATGAGTAAATAGGTATTCCTGTCCCAGCAACCATCGTGCGTGTATTCCAGCGCAAACATCAACGGCCTCAATTACCAAATCCACCAACGCAGCCCTCAACCACTCCAGGACTTCAATTCTTCATCCCAAGTATTTTACTCACAGCATAGAATATACAAAATGAATACACAAAACCCTTCCGCCCTCCTTTCATCCTCCGTCGCTTCTCTGCGCTCTTCTCTTAGCACCCTAGACAACAGTATCTCCATCCTAGATTCCGGAATTTCTGATTTTCCACGTCTGAAATCTGTTCTTAGTACCACTAGAGTATGTATTCATTTACAAAGACCTTCTTTTTCTACCGTTTACGTCGAGAGGCCTATCAGCCCCTTATGTCACAAAACAAACACAAATTAACCCCCACCACAGCACTTCGAACTAACCCCTTCCACAACTCTGCACGCCGCTCAACGTTCCCTCGCCGAAGAACTCGAACCCGCAATCGAAACCCTCCTCTCGCGCTCCGAATCCCTCATCTCTCGTCTCCAACGCAAAGAAGAACAGCTGATTGCCCGCTCCCAATTACTCTCCGGACGTCTCGAATCCTCCACTTCTTCCACTTCAAACGCTACATCCAAAGCTACAAAATTAAGCCGGAAAAAGAGTTGGGAGTTGGGATTAAACAAAAGCGGGAGTGGGGGAAATGAAGAGAAAGCTATGAGGTTGAAGGTGTTGAGGCAGAAGAAAGAGAGATTGGGATATGCGGTTGAGAGATTGGGGCTGCAAAGTCAGCAGAGACAGAGACAGTTGAGGATGAGTGTTGCGCCGCCTTCTTTTGATGAGTGATATTACTGGGACTTTGAAGAACAGGGGCTACGAGGAGTAGTGAGGATGAGCCTCATGAAAGTCAATCCCTCCAAAGCTATTATGTTAAACTCGCACATTGGAGTTGAGAGGGGCGCGCCATTTTCGATCCTACCAACGCATCTGGAATATGTTGGCCGTTTCATATCCGGAGCATGCCCTCAATGTCGTTACCCTATACCAAAATTTAACCGTTGGACACTCAAAATGGAGCCAAGGAGGTCATGACAATTTGGCACCAGCTTCATTATGGGCGCCGGATATGCGGGTTTAAAGTTTGCAGGAAGTGGATTGTGAATGAATCCGGTGCCTTTGAGAGAAGTTGTGTAGATCATCTAATGGGATATGCATGGATATATTCTTCTCATCCTAAGGGTATCCATTGACTTTGGTCATAAAGAGAGCTATGAAATATGATCCGTTGGGAAAACAAGATCGCAGGTAGTTTCATGAAGATTGATACAGGCTCTTGCATTTTCATCGACATGAGAGGATCAATGCAATGTGTTAAGCGAGTAGGTACAGATTAAAAGGCTGTAATAGGAATTCAAACTTAGCGCTTGAACTCTGTGATGTACATTGTCCTTGGGGGTGAAACTTACTACCCATTTCCGAAAGTAGTAGTATCAAGGAACCGTTGGATATATAGACAAATTTATATCCACTATCTACAAACTATGGTATCATATCACCCTTCACTCAAACCTTCAACTCCCTCCCAAAACTATCCCCCCTCACCACATCTGGCCTCTCCCCTTCATCACTACAAACTCCAAGTCCCGCCTCCCCTAGCCCCAATTCATCTAACCCTTTGAATCCTTCCTCAACAACCCATTTCCTCCCCTCTTTACTTGCATTTTGATTAAACAAAACCTCACACGCGGCTCCAAGTACCAATAGTCCAGGCGGTCTACTGCCCACTTCTTCAATAGCATCTACTACCCATTCTAAAGAGGTTCTTACTACCCTCTGATCCGGACATGATGCTCTTTCTATCACTGCACATGGTGTACTTAACGGCCACAATTTTCTGCTTTGATCAAATTGCCCGTTCTCGTCGACGACTTTTGCGTCTTCGGAGTCGTGAGTAGTCAGATCCGCTACTAGTCCTTTGATCCTATGGAGCGCCATCAAAAATACTACGGTCTGAGTCGCCACATATTGAGGAGGCACAGTCGGTTTTCCCTTTCGACCAGTGCCAGTACATATCAATACTTGGTCACTAACCGCCCTCTGCGTAGCGGGTATCCCCGCAAACAAAGGCGCACTTAACGCACTCGTAATACCAGGTAAAACAACCACTCTATCCCCATACCCCTCCTTTCGGAAAAACTCGAATTCTTCGCCTCCTCGCCCATATATATAAGGATCACCCTGTTTTAATCGTAACACAGTTTTCCCGGCTTTGAGACCGGCTAGTCCAAGGGATAATAATTCTTGTTGCGCAAGTTCGGCGTTTCCGGGGAATTTACGTGCGATGTGGATGGGTGTTCGGCGGGGGATTAGATCGAGAACGCCGGAGGGTACGAGTTTATCGGCGAGGATTATGTCGGCGGATAGGATTGCTTTGTGCGTTGCGCGTGTGAGGAGGTCGGGGTGGCCGGGCCCGGATCCTGCTAGAATTATTTGTGGGAGTTTTGAGACGCGAGAATCGAGTATTGATGTATCGAGTGGGGAGGAACTAGAGGAATTGGTGGCGTATGATCTGAGGACAGAATCTACATCAGAATCTGAGATTGAGGCGAGTCGTCTAAGGGGCCAATATTCGCAGATTTGAGAGAGCCACCTCATGCGTCTGCTTTTTGCAGCATCGAGGTCTGCTTCCGTGATAAGTTTATTGAAGGTAGAACTTTGATCTATTTCTTCTTCGTTATCCATATCCCCAGCTGCAGTGAGATGCGCCAGATGATCTTCTTCTTGTATACGTCTGCGGATCGTACCGAGTCGTAGACATGATTCCCCTAAACCCTTGGGAAGTGAGGAGGCGATTTCGCGACGGATGCGCGAGGAGAGTTTGCACCCTTTTCCATTGGTTGTTACGCCGATTTGGAGGGGCCCATCGGTATATGTTGAAAGGAGGGAAAATGTGCAGAGATTTGAAGCATCTGCTACATTTACTGGAATGCGATTTCGTTTGCAAAGTTGTGAGATATGTGCGCCTGAATATGTTAGATTTGTAGCTCTATACAAAGAAGCTATGCGTACTCAATGGATCTCGAGGACCAGCAGTAACAAATACCGCATCCACTACATTTCCAATCTCATCTCTTCCTAAAGTCATAACATCGTTGTCTTCAAATGACTTCTTTAACCATTCCACCTCCCCATTTTCGATTCGTTTTTGTAATGTATAATGAAGTTCGGAGGATTCGGGCGCAATGAGGATTGGCTTTGCTCCTACTTCGAGGGATTTCGTACATCTTGCTCCTGCTAATGGATTCGACCCAACTATAAGGTGGATATGGGATGTTGAATCAATAGCTGTAAGGAGAGATGTTGGAGTCATGATGAAGATGGCAAACTACCGTATAATAGATATAGATATGATCAAAAGAAATAAAGTATGAAATGTCAAGTAAGATGGGATACATATGAAGCCAAGAGAGTCAAGGTATGATATTCAATTGAAATCGAACTAAACTAAAAGAACGAACTATCTCCTTACCAACTCCGTTGTCCGTTGTCTTCTCTCGGTCAGTATTTTGACTTCATTACTACTTTGTGATATTATTTTTGGCTTGAGCACCTGGGCAGTTGTTATCATGAAATAACGCCATCGATAAGAAATTTCATGTTGCCCCTCCATGCGGGTTGGATGATGACTAATAATCTAGCAATAGATTATTTCGTTGCCGCTTTCATTTTGTTGACATCCACAACATAGACACGAAAAATAACACATATAAATGAAACTCATTTGAATATACCTCTTTATACTTCGTATAAGAAAATTTAATATTAAATCAATCAATTGTAATATATAATTTATTATTTATTATAAAATATTTCAGAATAGAGTTTTCAAATAATGGTTTTTTTATTTTAATTAAAAATTTATATTTAAAATTATTTATATTTAAAATTATTTAAAATTAAAATTGTATTATATTCTAATTTTATTAATTTTAATAAATCTTATTTATTTGGGATATAAAAAATAGAAATCTAAATGTTTTTTTTAAAAAAAATTCATTAAATGTATAATAAATATTTTAATTTTTAAATTATAAATATTATAAATTTAATAATTATAAATTGATTAAAATTATTAACTTTGATATAATTTTTGAATAATTTGAAACTTTTATAAACTTTTATTTAATTTAAATATATAATGAATTTATTAAAGATTTCAATGATAGTTTGATTAATTTATTTAAATTTTAATAAGAAGAAAGATTTGTATATGCTACTTTTCGTGTCATACACGTGATAGGTAACATCTGAAGTGATGTCTAAGCTCAAAGTTATTTGTTTACAGTCTTCTTAAATCCACATGTACTCACGATCGACGAGTCTATTGTTCCTCACCTCTCCTTCGACTCTTGGTTGGCCAGTACCAAGTAACACAAAGCTATCCTCTCTGACTTGTCAAGTTGCCACTCATGTTGAAATATAACTCTCTCCCGAGATAGGGCACCGTTGCCTTTATTCATATTCAACCTCAGCATGGTGTGCAAGCATAAGATCATGAAATGGTTATCCGCCAGATAAAGCAGCAACCTCCAATTCACTTGAACTATCAGATCCAATCACTGTTTTTGAATTATACATATCGTTACCCCGCGGATTTCCGGAAATGCACAAACCACTTCAATTTGTACTACGAGATATTTGGAGCAGTGTTTTGTTATCTCAGGAATGATCTTGAATTCTTGATATCTAAGTTTAGACTCAAAGAAGACTTATGTTGCAGATAGTTACGGGTATCAATCTATCCAGGCTCGATCCGTCCCGAAACAAGGCATGAGGCTGGCTACCTCAAAATCTCGGCGCGGCGGGAGCGCATGCCACTCTACTGAAGTGAATATGTTGTCTCTTGGTATTTTCTCTCTCTTTTGGGTGTCTGATTTCTATCCCTACTTCCATTGTCCAATACGCCGGACAAGCATATTGCCAAGCAACATAACAGGAGTAAAAGTCCTCTAATACCCACCTAAAAGGCTGGCTTTCCATCAATGATGATTATGATCTGCACATATTCCATTCCTGAAGTCGTATTAAAGGATCGTAAAAGCATCGCGAGCCGCATTCCATAGGTTATTGCGCCAGCGCGTAACATTCCTCGATTATGAAACTTACAAAACCTCTGATATCTGCCATCCTTTACCTTCGAAGATCAAGGAGCATCGCTCATCATTGATTGACACCGGGCAATACTTTCAAAATGGCATGCTGTCCCGTGAATGCTTGTTATCTTGCCGTTGCAGTCCTTGCAGCTGTACAATGTCCGCTACTCAAAACCGTCGGCTCCCCTTTACTTGACGGAGTTGCCAATGGTGCTTGCGCTCTTCTTGGTGGCTCTGGTGCCGTCGCAAATGCTTGCAACTGTCTTGTTGGAACCAATGCCCCAGGTGGTTGTGGGTCTGGTTGTTCCGGCTCAGCTGGAATTGGTCAAGGATATGCCCTCTATTCTCCTTTATCGAGTATTGTGGGTGGGGTAGCAAAGATTGCAGGAGAATCAGTGTGTTCTGGGTCTTTGAATAATGGATATTATTGTCCGTCCGGTCAAATCTGCAGAACAAGGGCTGGATCTGCGCCTTATTGTTGCAATGGTAGTATGTCTTTTCCATCTTGACTTTGCGCGAATTGAGTTAACGTTATCAAGGTGCGGATTGCTACGATCAGGTCTCTTTGTGCGCAGATACGTCGTGGAAGCAATATAGAGTCACAGTTGGTGCTAGTACTAGCAATTTCTGCTGTCAAAATGGAACCATTGGTGTATACCAAAACTCAGGTGTCAATAGTGTGGGTCTATGTGCCACAGCTCTCCCTGCACTTTATACCACAGCCAGTGCTATTTCATCTGGAGGCTGTTATTCCAGCACTGCTAGTACGGTTATTATATCGACAATAACAAGTTCAAGATCGACTGTCTCTTTATCTCAAACATCCCCTATTGGTATATCTTTGACGACAACTTCAAGTCTCAGTTCGACAATCCTATCGCCATCTCCATCAACGTCAACAGTTCCTTCCAGTACCTCATCCGGGGTGGTTTCATCTTCAGGATCTGTCTCAACCGTTGTATCTTCCTCGTCAACATCGTCCAGTATTTCGATATCTCCATCAATTTCCTCAATTTCGGCAACGCCCCTATTGTCGTCTTCATCCTCGTCCTCTATACTTTCGAGTTCTTCATCTATTGGTAACCAAAGTCCGTCTAGCATTAGTTCCAGTACTCAAATTATATCTTCCTCGTCATCATCTTCCAGTATTTCGATATCTCCATCAATTTCCTCAATTTCGGCAACGCCCCTATTATCGTCTTCATCCTCGTCCTCTATACTTTCGACTTCTTCATCTATTAGTAATCAAAATCCACCTAGCATTAGTTCCAGTACTCAAGTCATATCTTCTACGTCATCTTCATCTTCGACGGGGGTCTCACCTTCACCATCTATATCCCAATTCCAATCCACATCCACATCCACATCCACATCGTCATTGTCTGTTTCTTCGTCGCAGTCATCATCACTGGATTCTAGTTCTTTGTCGATTAGAAACCAAAGTCCATCAATTTCGGGATCTAGTACGTCAACGGAATCTACATCCCAAAGTCCATCAACCTCGGGATCTAGTGTGTCGACGGAATCTACATCTCAAATTTCATCCGTTGGCTCGAGTTCCTCATCGATAACAAATCAAATTTTATCTCAAAGCTCCAGCGAAACAATCGTTTCTCCTTCTGCATCATCAAGCCCATTATCGATATCTTCAAATTCTTTATCGGTATCTAATCCCTCTTCGTCTTCGTCTTCGTCTTCGTCTTCACCCTCTTTGGTTTCATCGCTATCCAACCCATCTTCATCTTCGTCTCCATCCTTTTTGATTTCATCTTCAAGTACCGAGCTCTCAACCCCTCAATCAACCGGATCAGGATCGAATAGACTTTCCATAACCACCTTGGAAACTACTTTAACTATTGACGTGGAATCTACAAATACTACGTCGACTGCGGCGCCGTTATTGACACTTGCGGAACCTTGCGAGGCTAGTATGTGTTTATTCAGTCGTGTGGCTCCTACTTCTCGTGAGCTTTAATTTTTCATTATTCGGTGTTGAGAATACGGGTCGGATTTTAGGAAAACGTTCATTAGGGATTAAAAGGTGTGTGCTATCTTAACAGGTTGAAGTGTGTTTTGAATTTATGGCCACTTTCAGAAGCAATTTGTTTTATTTTTTGGTGTCTTTCATTAGATATATGAATTGAACAGTAACTCATTCTACATCTGTGCTCGCGCCATTTACTAAAATGTAGTCGTGGTCTTGACCCCTAACGGCTGCATCCACCCAGCGGCCCCCATTTACCATCGCACTTCAATTTTCAAAGTCAGTATTACAATCCTGATCCTTGGAGAGATAGTATCCAGCCAGATCTTCGACTGTCTCGGCAGTATCCAGCTCGGAAGGTTCGTATGCTCTGAAGCGGCTGTTAGGCTTAGAGCGAAGACGCGCCATCAACCTTATTTCCGACGGTGGCCTGCCAGCTTGAAAATAGTAAAATTTAAATCTTTCCCAAAATGGTCTGAATTTTTGCCTTCTTTGAGCCGCTTCCCCAATCGAAGTTCCATAGGCCCTATCCAAAACCTCAAGCATCTGCTCGGCGTTGTTGAATTTGTTGACTGCGTGGGGCATCGTTCTCAGGAGTAAATGAGAGGCCGGTCCTGCACCGACTCGAGATTCGACATATGCCATGCGAGTAGCAGAAGAGGCATTCTTATCGGCATCAGTTTCTGTTTCCTTTGTCGCTCCCAAAATTGGTATGGCATTGATAGAGCGCCGTCTTTATTAGTGTGAAAGACGGGTGGATCGGGAAGGTAAAGGTTATTTGAATCCCGTTTCTGAAGGTATTCCATTACGGCATCTTTTCTGTGGGCTTCGAATTCGAGCTCAGCGATTCTTGCTGCTTGCGAGACAGTGTTTGTTTGTGGGTCGGCCATCTTGTTGAAGTCAGACGTCGAGTTCTAGTTGTGTCTAGGTGAGTTAACTCTCTTTATTCAAGATATTGTTCCAAAAGCTCACATTATCTTTTGTCGGATGGAGTTGTTCAACTACAGTTTTTCCAAACTCGACTTTGAAGAGTTGTGGTGTTGGTCGACAGATTTTATGAGTCTGGGAATATGGAAGCAATCCAGACACTGCTTTGTCGCACTAAACCATCTCAGCCTTGTCTAATCTCTCTGTTGGTATCAACTTGGTGGTTTGTGGTTGTAAAGTGTAAGTACTTAAGTCTAATGCATATAAAAATCGTTGTATTCCTAAGTGTATTGAAAGCAAGCTCTATAAATACATGCCCGAATCTACTAGCGCCTCGCTAGCTAGTACAGCCCATCCTCCGCTACGGTCATCACATGACTACTATACCGACACTCTCCTTTTGAGAATTTTGGTTACCTCCCTGCATGAGTTCGAGCCGAGTGAATGCACATGGATGTTGGATATATCAATCTGTAATGGTATCGCAATGTTGGCATTCAGACGCAAAATGTGCAGTCACCCTGTCACTTCTATGACGTCCCATAACCCAGGGCCTGCCAACCGAGATACGCATTTCCTTAACCATCATGTGTGTAGAAAGGTACCCATGTTTCTGCTTGGTAATCCTTTACCAAACATGGGGACTTGCCATGTTTGTGAAACTGGCAAACTGCGTGGTGCCAAGGGCACCGCGGCTTCTTAGACTGCAAATGAAAATCATGAGCAATATCTTCCACTTTCATTAGAGAGACAAAATCAGAATATCTGATCACATTGCGCTTGCAGTATTCACGACGACCGACCTCCCAATGCAACCACGCTGTGACATATTTTCGAAGCGGGGAACCTTGACTGGTGTTCTTGTACACGAATAATATTTTTTCCTTGGAAAAACCCGCACAAAGGTCATAATGCCATTTTTCTATGCAAACCATGATACGGTCTGCTAGATGGGAAAGGTCCAACTTCTCAGCCAAACAATAGAGAGCTTCAGGGTTCCAAGTTGAAGGAAAGTTTATGCCCGTGTATGTCTCCTGAAAAGTTGCCCTCAAAATCGGTAGTTCATCGTCGTAGACCCACGACATAAGGATATCGAAAGTCTCGAAGTCCTCTTCCGGAAATGTGGCCCTGTTTTCCAATGATGCTACAGATCCCTCCGCAAATATTGTCTTGAAGTAGGGAATTCTGTCGCAGAGCAGCTTTTTGTGAACCCCAAATGGCTTCCCACTTTGTCCCACGATTAGCTCGACTGTTTCCAAGCCCACGGACCTAGTAAAAGACTTATCAGCAATTGTTTTGATGACATTATAGTCTGCATGATTTTAAATGGTCCATTTTAATCTACTGTTGGAATTTTGGCGAGCTGTCAATGTCCAAACATCGCTTGACCTTTAAAGCGAGTTGAACATCTTGATAGATGTCGAACATTTGAAGCTTGCAAGGTAATAATTACATACCCTAAGAACGTGTCATCATCTCTAGGGTTAGGATGCTCCACATCAGCCGCTGGGCTACTCTCTTCCCAATCTGACATCATGAGTAGATCTTTTCTTGATTATGTATCAATATATATGTCAAAGAGGATCGAAGGATATGAAAATGTCCAATGCGGTTTAGGACAATGAGGTCGTAGTATTGAAGACTCTTTTTCCAATAGTGTGTGAGAGTGAAGTTGAAGAATGGGCTTGGCGTATAGTTAAATTTCTCGACCAATTGGTTGTACCGGCTGGTATTCAAAGCAAATTGTCGTCTGTGGAAGTAATTTGAAGATGGTCAATATTGAAAGAATATAAAAAGAAAAGATAGGATTGGATAGTGGTAAAATGATGAAGATTGTAAAATGTGTGGGAGATGCAAAGTGCGAAGTGCGAAGTATATATAAGTGTTGGAAGTGGAATCTTGATGCCCCGCCCTTAGTTGAAGATCAATTTTTACCTAACTTTAGCTAATTTTAGCTTTAGCTCGAGATCTTTTTCTGGTAGTACCAGATTCGGCAAGAAAGATCAAGCTTGGAACGCCTAGCACGTTGTGAGTCATTCAATAGGCCACGACACCATCATATATACGGAAATTTATTCGTGTTAACATAGAACGTATACCAGATCAGTGGACGAATTGGTATCTGGAGATGAAAGTTGGATTTTATGTAATCATATCTCTAATTCATATTGTATGAGATTCTGTAGATGCTGTACTTAATGAATCCCTTGATAAGTACCACGCCCACAAATCATCTCAGTGCTTTCAATTGTCCGGATTACAGTCCGAATGATGTCAGGTTAACTTTTTCAAATTACCTTAATATTCCAAATCACTTAGACATATAGATCAAACTCGATAACAAGGTTCTCGTCTGGTTGGAATACAATACAGATTATTAGTAACACTGACTCGAGTGTCAAACTATTGGTATATCACTAGCGGACTAACAGAAACTAAGCTACGGATTTCTAAGCTAAAAGGCACTGTGGCCAAAAGTTTTCTTTCTGATAGACAAAATGCCAAGGGAGGAGACTTCCAAATGGTCACTTCGGACGTCGGATCCCTCAAAGTTCTCTTTCGCGTCTTCTTCTTCTTAGCTTTTCAAATTCAACCTGTTTCCCATCTCTCTCCGGGGGATCAGCGTATTTGATTGTATGATGCCGAACTTTGCAAGGACCATCGCCATAGTGAGTATACAAGCAATTGTCTTCGTCGTCCCGTGGGTCAAAAAGTATCTCTTCTCGGCTGAAGCAAAGGGATTCTCTGGCAAATTTCTTGTTTTCCATGAGCCTCGCTAGGCCAGCATCATTCATTGTGTCCTCCTTAGCATATTTCCGTAGACTATATACGGTAAGCTTGGCCATATATATCTGAAGTATCGACGAGGATTCTGAAGATACACCATCATCAAAAGCTTTGGAAACCCGTTTAAATGAATGAACTGTTCTTCTGGTGCGATCCCGCAGTCGCACTAGGTCCATAATACGATCCAAGAGTTCATCAATATCTAAACTTCGTGCAAGACTGTACAGATCCAAAGTGCTCCATGTGTAACGACGCCTTCGGGAGACTTCGTGATTCTCGTACCCAGCCGGGTATATGCACTCCAGTACACGCAAGTTGTTCTTATAAACCCATTCCAGCAACAGGTCAAAGGATTCAGGGGAAGCATCCTCAAATTCCAAAGTATCGTCACTTCCATCATAAAGTCTTGTCAAGTATGGGATCCTGTCAAAAAGCTTCTTTTTATGCGCTCGAAAAACCACCTTTTCTTTTCCCACGTAGATTGTAACAAACTCGGCTCCCAGTTTGCTGTAACAAAAATAAGTCTAATGCCAAATATGGGTTATGATTCAGGTAATAGCGTGGTTTTTGACCTACCCAGAAAAGGGGATGTTCCACTTTACGGCTAAATTGGCTTTCTCTGCATCTGTATTGGTTTGGTTAGGGCCTGGGCCGGGCTTTCCTTAACCAACCATAGAAACATCATTCGGCATTGGTAATGATGCTGCATTATCAGTTTCTGCTATTTCGTTGTCAAGTTCTGACGTAGCATTGGCAATTGGCAGGTCTTCATCTTCCTTGGATCGTGAAGATGACATGGTGGTAAATTCAATACTGGGTTTCAATTCGATCCAAGTTGAAGAGTCGATTCGAACAAAAGAGATACCTAAGGATTAGAATTATATGTAGCCAGATAAGTCTCTAAAGCTGGCTTATCCTAAGAAACGATTAGGCAAGTTTGCCTTCGCCGGATTGTTGAACTTAAAATTTAGCATTCCACAGACATCGATAAGCTGGTACTATCGATAATAACCCTCTCACCTTCTTTAGGATCAAAAATGAGAGTCTTTAGTGTGGAACTCTCGGCACTAAGGGGAATATCGGGTGTTTTCTTGAGATCTGGAAAGTACGAGATGGAGCGTGCTGTTTGAATGCTCGGTTGACCTTTCCAAGGTTCTTTCTTTTATAATTAATCCTTGCCTTGATTGAGGTTACGTCTAGTGAGATAAGATTAGATTTGTTAGTATTTGAACGTTAAAATGGGTTTGACGTTACGCTAGGGATCAGACCCCCCTTCGCCCCCCCCCCAACTTTATTTCGACATACCGTCTTCTTTGGTAAATTCGGTTACGCTAAGCAGGGATTCTCAGTTTAAGGTGATTTTAGTACTGAATTCTCTTTACCTAGGTAGTATTTGTAACCTTGGAAGGCTCAGCTAACTAAAAATAAAGTCTTTTCCAGAAATATTAGACATCTAATTGAACAAGCAAATCAAAACAACTCCGAATATCCCTCTAACCCTACCTAGGTAACCCATCTGAACCTGATATTTATAATCCCTGCCCAGGTGCTTAGCGTAACCGAATTTGCCAAAAGAAGACTCTATCTTATCACGAGTTCTTTGCCAAGAATAACCATTCATGATAACTAGGCATTACATGCCTTATGGAAGCAAAATAACAGGCAAATCCTGCTATACCGATCCTGCTATAGTAGCAGGATTATCTTGCTACTATAGCAAGAAAGCGGACATGTTTTGTTAGTGTATTGTATATTGAGATTGAGAATGTAACGAGATTGTAATTGAGATTGTACTAAAATAGTAATAAAACTTAAAATTAAACTAGAATACTTCTTGTTTTATACGTTTTCTAGCTTTTATTTAAAGTTTTTAAGCCTTCCGGTCCTTCCGGTTAGCTTTATATACATATCACTATATCACTGTTATTATATTACTGTCATCAAAGTTGAAGATATACTACTAGAACAAGAAGGAAAAGGTAGAATAAGGGGGGGGGGAGCGAGTAGAAAGAGCAAAGAAACTTACTAGGATATTACTCAAAATCATTTACTTTTAAAATCATATATCACTTACTTTTAAAATCATATATTACTTACCTTTGAAGAGTTGAAGAGTTGAAGAGTTGAAGAGTTGAAGAGTTGAAGAGTTGAAGANTTGAAGAGTTGAAGAGTTGAAGAGTTGAAGAGTTGAAGAGTTGAAGAGTTGAAGAGTTAAAGTGAAAAAAGAAAAGAAAGCTTCTCGATAATTCCAAAAAGAGCTAATTTTTGACCTAATTACCAGGTTTTTTAGTATATTGCTACTCCGATATCGACAAAATCTTAATCCTCAATCTCAATCCTCGATTTAGTATATTTTAGTATATTTTAGTATATTTTAGTAGGAAAAAGAGTATTTTCATAACTTTATATTTGAAGAAACGCGTTGATATTTTGAAGCTCTAGTAAGTATTAGGTTTAGCTTATTGATTAAGATCTCGGAATACAATCTCATTATATATTTTAGTATATTTTAGTGCCTAGAGCAGGATAATCCTGTTATTGTGCCTCCGTAGGGATGACATATCAGAACTTGAACCACATCCGATTCAAAATACCGCTGAACATTGAATTGACATTGAAGTTTCATTATATTCTGGGTTGCTTCCTCCATCTCTCGATTCATCCCGATGGAGCACCTGGTTCCTAGTCAAACCTAATCCCTATCTCCGGAAGATGGCATCTCGATAAACAAGTTGTGGGTGGATTTGATGGGTCATGAATTTAAAGTTGAGGAGCTGGAACTATGAAATATTCTGTATGCAATTTCAATTGGTCTGCGAGCATGTTGAACTGAAAAGTCGTTGCTCTTCTCTTGTCTAAGTTTCCGGGTCTTCTTCGATTTTCTCATTCTCAAACTCATCTTCGTCCTCTTCATCGTCGATTTGAACAAATTCGTGGATAGTCACCTCCTCCTCCTCATCCTTGTCGTCCTCGTTATTCCCCCTTGCCTCACAGACATCATCATCTCCATGTACATGGAATCGACATCCACTCTCGCGGGGATCTTCAACGGTGATTCTGCGACTGACTTCGATAAAGGCACTTTTGAAGCCTTCAATTTCCATCATTGAACTTACATCACCATTGGAATATCTCTGTTCGTCTTCATCAGTATCCCCTCGAAGTGCATAGCCAACCAACTCGGTAACATATGCTCGGAGTTGGGATTCCCCGCCGGTATTATGATAGATCTCTTCCACTTCTTCTACTGTGTAACGGTAGTCGCGATCGAGATCTACGCAGAGAATAAGGTCCATGATACTGTTCATGGCCGCGGTTAAACCCAATCTATCTGCAACTTGATACAAGGAAGATGAGGAATCGGCTGATGAGGTTATATGCTCAATAGACCGCAGCTTGCCGGTATAAACCCACTCAAGAAGTATATCGAAGAATTCTGGGGATTCGCCTGGAAGCCTTGCAACTCTTTTGCCATTCTTAAGAAGATTCTTAAAGTATGGAGATTGTGCGCAAATGTTCTTCTTGTGAACGCGGAAGAGCTTTTTGTCTTCATCTCTACCAACATAGATATCAACCATGTCTGTTCCGACCGAGCTGTAATTTCTAATCAGCTTTAAATCCTATCTAGGAGTATCTAGTGCTTATCAGACTTACTCTAAGAAAGCGGTAGTGGTGGGTTTTGCGACGGAGACGTCATCTTTGTTTTTTGTTGCTGTAGAGGATCCCGACGAAACTTCGGAATGGCTGCGCTTTCGAGGCATGGTTATAGAGGCTTTGCTGGGAGATCAGCTTGAGGTTATAAATTTGAAATTTGGAGTTCAAAGTGCTCGTAAATGAGCCTGTTGTATCGAGATTCTCCGGCGTGATGTGCAAACCTGCTATAAGTTCGTCATCATTATTGTTTAGTTGGAATATCAGCAATTCACTCCTGGGATTCTGAATGCCTATTATAGTGAATATCATGACTGCAAAAACGTAATTAAAAGGAAAGCTTGAACGAAAATTCAATTAAATCAAATATCGAATGAAAACGCAAGTCTTCGTTTGATGTTTTGTATGAAAACTCATATAATGCAGCCAGAATACGAGGAAATAACTGTATAGAAAATGTAAATGGGAAAGACAAAGGTACATTTGATAGAGGAAGGTCTTTTGAAGTATTACAGAGAGTGCAAATAGAGGATTTTATTTCCTTTTCAAAATTTATTTCGTTTATTGATACAGACCTCGGGAAGCTTTGTAAAATCTACTTGGGGAGCCTTAAACTACAAGTACATTCACTTTGATAAGACAATGAACTACCTAAGTATAATTGGAGATGATTAAGGATGAAATCACTGGTAATTAGATGTAGTGCATACAGAAGCTTGCTTGCTTTGTTCTGCCAATAAACTAAAGAGCCAGACGCAAAATACAGGTTTAATTTAGTTTCAATCATCAAATAGATATCTGAAAAATCCCCAAGCCCGAGCCGGTCAAGATCTCCGAGTAACTCCACAATCTGGTTTTACCATCGGCTGCAATTACAGACTTTATACATCTTTTGAAAATATACCTCGGGAATCCATGGATATTATACTAGAGAGAATTATCAGATTTGCCCCAAGGTAACCTCCAACCTAGCCCCAGAATACCCCGAAAGCCCCCTCAAATTCACCCTCAGACTCGTCCCAGTTATCAAACTTTCGGCCCTCCCAGCTGATCTGTCAGCTGCTGGCTTATTAGTGATGAGCTTCTCAAGGGCAGAATTGTTTGTTATTACCTTGGTAGTGCTTAGCTGAAAAGTCACACCTGTTTCCTGGCCGCTTAGTGAGCTTGTGAGCGATCTCCGAAATAACTATCTTATTTCTCCCCCTTGCATTAACCGTACACCTAGGAATTAAAGATTGCCGGGGTGACTAGTCGGTGCCCAACTTGTACACTACACCCACCAACTTTATAAAACCATCGACTTTATAAGCGAAAAATATTATATGAATATCTACCCCACTTATTACGAGTGCTTAGCTAACAAAAAAATACATGAATTTTAAATATAATGCTTACAAAAATCTATATACTCAAACTCGTTTATAAAATCGATAATTTATAAAGTTAATGTAATATACTAAAATTGAGCACCGATTAGTTACCCCGGCAATTTTATTCCTAAATATACGGTTAAGCGACGAGATGAAAATCTCTCCCTCTACTTCGTACATGTGTATGAAATATAAAAACTCAATAAGAAACTTTGAAACTTTGATTATTTAATCGTGCAATTGACCGTCCGAATGACCCCAGAGTTCTTAAAGAGCGTGATGTGTTGAACAGACTGAGTAATCGAGGACTCTTCGTCGTCAGAATGCATTCAACCATTGCCCGCCTTCAGATAATCTTGCTCTCTTCACAGACGGTTCCGCCCTCTCTGCGCCGTCTTCAGCGTCAAGATATATTGCTTTCCCCTCGCCCTTATACTTCTTTGTCGGGCATTCGTCAACCTCTCTATGCACATGATATCGACAACCGGAACCACCGCGGGGATTGTCGATGTTGTAATCGCGGTTTATATCTAGATAGTCGCGAGCGAAGCTCTTGTCTTCCATGAGCGACAATAGTTCAGAAGTTGTAAGAGCGCCTGCATGCTCTTTGCGAATTGCATAAACGGCCTGTTCAATAGAAATCTTTCTTATCTTTGAACCTTCAGCACTCAATCTATAGGCTACCTGGAGGTTGGTCCGACTAGGGTGACTTTGCAAACGTCGTAAAATCTCCATAACTCGGTCCATAAGCTCTGGAAGAAGAAGTTTCTCTGCAAGTATATATAGAAGACTGGGACTCCATGAAGTGGACATATGCATCGGCTTTGACGGAATGATTTCGATGTCACGTATTTGATCTGTATATGCCCATTGGATAAGTACATCGAGAGTTGACGCATGTTCTTCCGGAAATCTGATATGTGAGTCGTGGCTTTCTTCGATCAGCTGGACAAGTTTTGGGATTTTATCGCAAAGTTTTTTCTTATACACATGAAAAACCTTCATCTTATTGTTTGTCCCTACGTGGATCTGAATCATCTCCGTTCCGAAAGAGCTGGTTGTTGTGTCAGTTGCACTTCTTGGATCGACATGAGATTAACGAGTCTTACTCCATATATTTAGTGTGCTTCCCCGCGAATGGATCAATTGCTTCTTCGCTGGATTGAGTTGGTGCAGACATAGCTGGCGAACTGGAATGATTATGTTTCGAAGACATAACTTCGTGTGCTGATTGAATATTCATAATGTTCTGGGAGATGATTTTGTTATAATTTGTGATAGAGACAATGGAACGCAAAGAATTCAAATTATGTTATTCGTAGACCCCAGGAGTCAGATACTATGAAAGTATTTGCTGGCTGTTTGATAGAGATCGAGTGTTGGTCGTGGCTTCCTGTACTTTATGCCAACTTTGCGAAGTTGCAGTAGTAACTTTCGGGTTTGAACTTGAAATGACTTGTCTGATTAATTCTGTCTAGCTAATATTAACTTCTGCTCTCAACAGATCATATTGAAACCTAACAATGGTTTTATTCAACTCTCTTAATTCGCTTTGTACAATGGAATGCGTTTTTTATATTAATTATTTCTAGAAAGATCTATAGCTCAGCATTGCTTCGAAGATTGGCCTCATCATTTTACACGTCACATGATCACCAATCTCCAAAAGAACCATTGCCTAACATCATCATGACGAATTTCATTTTCGTTCACCCCTTAATCTTTATATCTCTGCCAAAATCATTGTACTCATAAAAATAAGCCCCTCACCAAATCTAGCCATGCAAACCGGCCGATCCTAACAAATCACACCACACCAAACCAAACCAAACCCTAAAGTAAGAATCAAAAATAAAAAAGTATAAAGAAATACAAAAACCACATCCACTACCTTTCCAAAAATACCATTGTCATTCATATCACATCTAACTCCCCCTCACTAACCTGAGATAAGATCCAACTAAGCATCGACAAATCGAGCAAGACGGCCATTGACAGCACGTTTGTAGTAGGAGCCTTTGACTCCAATACAGACGGCTTGTCCGACGGTCAGCTTGCACTCGCTTCCTAAAGCAGGGTTCCATGCGTGGAGGTTGGCGGCGGTTACACCGTAGAAATTCTCGATGTTTGTGCATGAGCAAGTGGTATCTTCGATGGTGACCCATTTGTCGCAGGTGGAGATGGTACCAGTGGCGGTTGGGGCTGGGGCAATAGTACCGGTGGCAGATTTTGTTGGGATTACGGTTGAGGAAGCTGTCGAAGATGCCTTGGTGGATGTGGCGCTTGCTACGGCAGTGCTGCTGAATCTGGTGGAAGAAGAAGCTTTGCTAGTCTCGAGGCTAACAGCGGACGAGGTAGGAGATCCATAGACTGGGCCACCGGCGGTTGTGGTTGGCTTAGCGGAAGAGGAAGATCTGCTAGTCACAAGACTTACAACTGATGAGGTCCCAGATGAGGCAATGGAGGTCTTGACTGAACTAGCCCCTGAAGCGGAGGTAGAGCGAGAGCTGCTAATCACAACTGTACCGGAGGATCTGCTAGTCTGAAGACTTACAACTGATGAGGTTCCAGATGAGGCAATGGAGGTCTTGACTGAACTAGCCCCTGAAGCGGAGATAGAGCGAGAGCTGCTAATCACAACTGTACCGGAAGATCTGGTTATTGAGCTAGATGAGATGACACCTGTACTAACAACTTTGCTGGATGAAGAAACTCCGGTCCCTGAGAGCTTGGTAGTCGAGGAATGAACTGGGGCAGGTCCGTAACCGTATATAGTCGTGGGAACTGGGGCAGGTCCGTAACCGTAGATCGTCGAGGAGACGCTAGTTGCAGAGATTTTACCAGTGGAAGAAGAAGCTGCGGCACTTCCAGATCCGCGAATAGATGATGATGAAACACCAGTACTTGAGACTTTGATGGATGAAGATACGCCGGTTGCCGATATCCTGCTAGTACTCAGGGCGGTTCCAGAAACTCTAATACTGGAAGAGATACCAGTACCTGAGACCCTAACACTGGAAGCCGATGAGCCTCCTGAAGCCTTACTAGTACTTTGGGTAGTTCCAGAAACTCTAACACTGGACGAGACACCAGTACCCGAAACCCTAACACTGGAAACTGATGAGCCTCCTGAAGCCTTACTAGTACTTTGGGTAGTTCCAGAAACTCTAACACTGGAAGAGATACCAGTACCTGAGACCCTAATACTGGAAGAGACACCAGTACCTGAAACCCTAATACTGGATGAAACACCAGTACCTGAAGCCCTAATACTGGAAGAGATACCAGTACCTGAGACCCTAATACTAGAAGAGATACCAGTTCCAGAAACCCTAATACTGGATGAAACACCAGTACCTGAAGCCCTAATACTGGAAGAGATACCAGTACCTGAGACCCTAATACTAGAAGAGATACCAGTACCTGAAGCCCTAACACTGGAAGCTGATCCTGAAGCCCTGCTAGTACTTTGAGTGGTTCCAGAAACCCTAACACTAGAAGCGGATGCACCCCCCGAAGCCCTACTAGTACTTTGAGCAGTTCCAGAAACCCTAACACTGGAAGTTGATGCACCTCCTGAAGCTCTGCTAGTACTTTGAGTGGTTCCAGAAACCCTAACACTAGAAGCTGATACGCTTCCCGAAGCCCTGCTAGTACTTTGAGTGGTTCCAGAAACAGAAACCCTAACACTAGAAGCTGATGCGCTTCCTGAAGCCCTGCTAGTACTTTGAGTGTTTCCAGAAACAGAAACTCTAATACTAGAAGCTGATGCGCTTCCCGAAGCCCTGCTAGTACTTTGAGTGGTTCCAGAAACAGAAACCCTAACACTAGAAGCTGATGCGCTTCCCGAAGCCCTGCTAGTACTTTGAGTGGTTCCAGAAACAGAAATCCTAACACTGGAAGCTGATGCGCTTCCCGAAGCCCTGCTAGTAGCACTAATACGAGTGGTTGAGGCCAGGGATGAGACGGCGCTGGTAGTTGGCTTGGCTGAGGTGGTAGCTGGTTTACTAGAAGCTGGAACTGTACCGACAGTCTTGATAGATACGCTCTTGATAGTAGATGGGAGACTTGGCCCGAGAGGGAAACATTTATCAACAGGAGTGATCAAGTTGTTGTTTTGGTAAATGGTGGTGTTTGTCTTCCAATTTTTGTTTCCGCTAGATTCAGTGTAAACACCAAGACCGAGATCGACACCAACAGTTGCGCCCAATTTAACACCGAAGACATCAGCTGATCCAGGACATACACCTTGGGTGTTGAACTCGGCACCGAGATTAATGTTGACATCTGGTACTCTGAGAAAAAGTCCACCTCCGAAACCCCACTTGCTGAGGACGGTAAGTCCGACATCAAGACCA
Organism: Myriosclerotinia duriaeana; assembly: GCA_002162615.1. Classification (NCBI taxonomy): domain Eukaryota; kingdom Fungi; phylum Ascomycota; class Leotiomycetes; order Helotiales; family Sclerotiniaceae; genus Myriosclerotinia; species Myriosclerotinia duriaeana. The sequence goes on from NGKI01000019.1 coordinate 765,718, forward strand.
ATTTCTGTGAACAATTCCAAGTGTCCATCAACCTCGACGCTGACCTTAGGAGTTTGAGGGGTAACTGTTGGGACCCAGCCTTTGAAGCTAGAATCTACACCGGTGATACCTAGAACGGCAGAAGAGGAATCGGGAATGGCAACGTTGATACCGGCGCTAATTTGGGCAGACCCTTCGATACCACTTAGAGCGAAACCGGCATCAACACTGAATTGAGGACCCAAGGTAATGATCTTGGGGATGGACCATCCTGGAAGTCCAACAGTAACTAAGTTCCATTCTTTGGACCATCCACTACCTAATGTACCCGAAACTCCAAATCCAAGAGCCAAGTTGGCACCTACACCTTGTGGAGTAGCGGTGATAGACACGGACTTAACACTGGTTGGAATACCGATGACGGTGCCCATAACAATCTTTCCTACCACATTGATGGAACCTGTAGTGGCACAACCAGGGCAATCAATGGAGAAGTCGAGTCCGCTATTGGTGGACTTGCTGAAGAAAGTCTGAGGAAGGCTGTGAGCCAAGCTAAGAGATAAAGTCTTGCTCACGGTGTCATCTCTCTTGGTTGAGGTAGATGGCATAGATCCAAATTCGATAACAGAGTTGGACATTACATCATCCCACTCTGACAGGGTGGCATTGAAGTTAACGATGAAGTTTTGTTCATCATAAACATCGACCCCGTGGACAACCCATGGCTGTCTACCAGATTCCGAGGCAGCAGCGCAAGGTCCCCAGTTGTTAATCAGGAAGAATGTACGGTTCTCATGGAAGTTAACCCAGGACCAATCGGCGATTGCGTCTTGGAAAGTAGCATTATCTTTGAAGGTAAGAACAAGGTCATTGGTGCATTGAACGTCGGTGAGACTATCGGCAAAATGCTCGGTAGAGATGACGAGTTCGGTTTCGCCTGTGTTAAGAGTTACGTTGACAAAAGTTGAACCTATTTGGGTTAGTCATGCATTGATTCAAGGAAGAAAAAGGTGGCATACCATTCGATGATCCCCAGATAAGACTAAGTTCATCTTGAAGGGTGATGGTAGGTGGGGCATCTCTTTTCGAAATATCGAAAGTACTTGGATGATATGGGACTAGAGTCTCGATGGTGCCTTGAGCAGTGCAGCCTTGCCACAAAGACAAGGCTGCAAGGGCCAAGACTGAATGGCGCATGGTATAGGTATTACAGATGCAGATTTTGGAAATATAATGGAAAGAATATGTGAAACCGATTCTTTATATCATTAACAGCACTCAAGTAATGAATGAAACGGATCAATAGAGCCTAGAAAATGAAGAAAGAGTGACTATAGAGATGATATGAAAGAATGTGGAATGAGATGAGATGGAGATGGAGATGGAGATGGGAAGGTAGGAGTCCGTGACATCGCTCTGTCTTATATACCGGCCATCCTCTGTCCTTAGACCTCGACATACACGGTAAGATTCGTTCAATCATCACGCAATTTACACGATGATGAAAGGATTCCTCTGAACCTGGTGGTCGGAGGTGCAAAGAACTGCCGTGAGTTCTGGTGTGTGCCTGTAACCCAGCCAAGCGAGTCATGAAGATACAATTTTAGAAGACTTCCTCTGTAATGATCATCATGAAAGCTGAGAAGTCAGTTCATTATCGGGTAGGATGCTGACTATAGGCAAATTTAGGGAATTCCTCCCGCGACCTTACTATGCAAACATCGCGAACTCGTGGTAGCCACGTGAGAATCTAAATCTTTAGGATGATCAAACTTATCACATGGAATGATATATCAGCCTCAACTTCTCGAACAGTTTCGAAGGAACGGTTTGGTGGTCAGAGGTTCCCCCAAAGTGGTAGGACGGGATCAATAATAGACCCCCTTCACATGAAAATGCAAGGCTTAACTAGATATGAGGTTACAGAAGGATGTTGAAGGAAGAGTGTGTAAGGCAGGGGAATTATAGCATTAATATTAATTGAGGCTGTACGTAAAGTAACCAATAAGCTCGTCAAGTATGCCACAAGAAACGCAGACCACGGCAGGCTTATAATGCTTACAGGTACAACCGAGTACACAGGGGGGATCATGACTGACGCACAGTAACTCGCTAGTGCTGATGACTCTATTTCCCCATGCGAGTTTAGGGATTCCCCGCATGCACGGCTCCTGTCGTGGTCAAGCACTGGTCCGATCAACAGCGGGATACCTAGTTATGGAGATCTAAGGCAAACCGTCACCCCAAAGGGCTGAGAAATTACGACCAAGAAAAAGTGGACGCCTGATTTTGTGTCTGAATGCGGATTTTAAAATACGAGAAAACATCAAGTATCCAACTGATGAAATGCATAAACTTGTGAAATTTTCGGCAGGATTTCAAAGGAGTGACTATAATTGTATGCTTATAGAAACCAGCTGAGTAACCATGAAAGCAATCGGGCCGGGAAGTATCTGTTGCGATTCAGGTCTGGAGACAATTGATACTAGCTGGAGTCATTTGAAAGACAATTTAGGAAAATAAGATGATGATGATGGAAGGTAGTGTTTGGGGCTGCTTCTTTGTTAAGACCAGTAATCTAATTTGGTGCCGACTTAAAATTGCTGCGCCTGTAGGATGACAGCCATATTAAAATGAAAGGCTTGATTTGCTGAGAAATCTATTTAGTTAGATAGTCTCCCCTTGAAAATATCAGACGAGATCGTATCGAGGAATGCAATTGGCTGCCGATTCATTGGAAACCATTGCCTAGTGGTACTGTGGCTTGCAATTACTGCAGGTACCCAGCCAGGTGCGGCACAGCTTGCTTATTACTCCAACTGTTGTACATTTAAAAAATGCTTTGCCCGGTAATTGCGTCTGACCATTTCGGTATTTATAGAATCCTATCAAACAAGCCTTTTGGTTGGTTACATTCTTTCAGAAAGGTTAAAAAGATCGTAAGAATCCTTATAATTTCCACATTCCAGGACTTTCTCTCGTCAATCCGTATTCACTTTTTTGGTTGTTTTTTTGCTTTCCATCACCTTCTCCAAAGCCTCAAGTAATTTCCTAAATTGAATAACATCATTCGCTTTCTTTGCCTTCTCGTTTCATTAATATTCATCGATTCTACGGCACTTCCGGCTTTCGGGTCACCTACTGCGCCTCCTTCGCCTACCTATTTGGTTTTGAGATCCTTCTACTTTTAAAGTCAAAAACTTTTCGATTTTACAAACTCAAACCATCAACCTTACAAACCACACAACCTCCAAATAAAACAACCATACAACCCCTCAACAACCAACACTTCAATACTCAATCGTCAAAATGAGCTGCTCAGCTGATACGATGGTTCTCCCCGCTGCTGCGCTCAGTGGCCCCAACTACTTCAATGCTTGTACTGCCGTCAACATCACCGATAACTCTGCTGCTCAGAGCGCCATGACAAAATGTTGCGGTAGTGCTCCCATCACTGTTTTCGCCGACTGCTACAGTTACTGCAATGTTACTAGCAGCGCTGATCAACAAACCTTCGAGAAATGCTTCGGTGGAAGTGATGATATATCCGGTATTGACTACGCCTGTACCTTGGACGACAATCCTCTCTCTGCGTCTGGATCAGCTATCCCAGCCACTGCCGGTAGCACATATCTCGGTGGAAGCAGTGGTACTCTTGTCTTCCCAAGTGCCACTGACTCTTCAACTGCCGCTGCATCTACCACTGGCACCGTCACCGTTACGACAACCTCTGGACAAGCTACCGCATCTGCCAATCCTTCAAACTCTGCCTCTGGTACCTCAAAGGGCTCAACCTCTGGCCATGCCTCAGCTTCAGCTACCTCTTCTGGTGCCAGTGCTTCCTCCACTGCCAAATCCGGTCAACCAAGCGTCAAGCAATTCTCCAAGGGCGCCGTCGCAATTCTCGCACTTGCTTTCGTTGGTCTTTTGATTTAGATGTGAGGGATTACAAAGGGGATTGCAGACCAGAAAGAATAGTTGATTCTCGTGGGGGGAAAGGTTAATATGTTGTGGATTTGGGAACAAATTGACTACGTGGATTGCTGAATGGACTGCAATTTCGAAATACCTACAATGGGCGCGATTTGGGAGCATAAAGGTGCATAAGCGTGTTTAACTCTAGGTTCATGTCTATTCATTTTAGAAATCGAAATTACTTTTTTCGATTCCAACCTATGTATTTTGCCTACATTGCTTTATTGTGATTTTTTGACAAATAAACCCATCAATGTTGCATGCTTCACCGCAGTAATGTATCTATGTGGCACAATTACAACCCACAAGATACGGACAAAGCGAGACATGCAAATTGAAGCAGCCCTGGAGATGTAAGCATGCGGGCGGCACAATGTAACTATTCAGGGATCCGATGTCACTCTACAAAAGCCAATGAAAATTGGCAACGGAGCCTGATTCTAAATTTGTACAGATGAATTGTCAGGCAGTACTCACAGCCACTCAGTTTTAAGTATCAGCCATAACAAATAGATCATACAAAACTACAAAACTTTTTCAATTGCAAGATCGACCAAAGATGAAGGTACAGAAGGTAGTTTGTTGTGAGTGAGAATTTAGAAAGGGATGAAGTTGAGAGATGAGATGAGATGAGATGAGAAATCCATGGCGAGGTTACCTAGTAGGTTATATTTATCACAGACGCTAGCCTTGATTGATATTAAAAGTGATACGGGATACTTTAGATACATCAACTGCAAAAGAAGGAGAAGCACGTGAGTAGCTTGCAGAACAACTTATAAGGTTCTTATTATTCTCAACAACATCTCACAGTTAATACATCTCACAGTTAATCGAGAGTCTCATTGTCCAATGCGGTTTGAAGTGGAGTGGAGGCTGATATGATGGAACAGCTTATATCTTTACGTGAACTTCGCCCAATCAAGAGCGTTGAGTGATATCTCCGCCTTCACAGGTGGGGGCAGAATAACCATTTAAAGGTAATGTATGAAACTTACTTCCATGACTTCTCTTAAAAGTATGTCTGCAAGTTCTAAACATTGGGGCATGAACAAACCGACCTCGGAATCGCCATGACTGACTCTCCAACCTGGAGCCCATTGCTATACCGGCCTCTAGATGCCGATGAGGTTCGCGTCCTGGTTCTCGAGCCAAGTTCTCAGTCAGATCATGATGATACTATTATGATATCCTGTCAAATGCGTCCAGTTAAGCTCACGGACCTGGGTGTATCTTCCGCATTTGTCGAGAATGAAACTGCGGCAGAGAGGGAATGGCGAGGTCTTGATCAAACTCAATATGACTACACGACTTTATTCAAACCTAGAAGAGGGCTTTTTGATCGTGCGCTAAAAGGATATATTAAGTCTCTGAGAGAGACTCAAGAAACTCCTCGTGAAGCTGCTGCACATACCGAAGAGCTTCCCCATCTCTCAGATAGATATGTTGCACTCTCCTATGTCTGGGGCACTCCTGCGGATAAGAAGACAATATTGGTCAATGGGATTGAAATGCAAATCACACAGAACTTGCATACTGCTCTATCAGAATTGCGGAAGTCGAGTTGGGTGAGACGACGTGTCAACTTGTGGATTGATGCATTATGCATCAACCAAGACGATTTAGATGAGCGTGAGCAGCAAGTAAAGCTCATGCGAGATGTCTATGCGATGGCATGGCAAGTGGTCATTTTCCTTGGCTCAGGCACTTCGAATACAGCCCTGGCATATACTGCATTACAATGGCTAGTCCATGAAATTGGCTCGGATGAAAAGCTGAGGGAATTCGCCGTCAAATACGGAACTTTACACCATAACACTGCCGGGTCAGTGGAATCGGCTCCCTACACTTTACCGTGGCATGAGCTTGCTTTTGAATCACTCCGTTCTTTCTTTGCATGTCAATATTGGCATCGCCTTTGGATTCTGCAAGAGTTAGCAATGGCTAGACTGGACGCGCCTGTTCTCTGGGGAGGTCACTCTATGCGTCTCGGCGATATATGGAAAGCTTGCCAGATGATAGAGCGACAAGAAGAAACCGTTTTGCAATACATCACCACGCACACTTCCGATGCCGATCAGACGAGAACCGTAGCCACGATCGATCGTCGATTGGAAGACCGCTCAGGAACCCCAGGGCAGCAGTGGAAGCATCTTCTCCGCATCCAAAACATGCGCGAGGTAGATCACAAGGGTGTGGATACCGCCTTGCCGGCTCTCGAGTTGGCAAGGCAGGCGCAAGCTACCGACGCTCGAGACAAGGTCTATGGAATCCTTGCTATCCCTTGCGTGAAAGGACTCACCAATGTATCGCCCAATTACCGAATTGAGCTTCCTGAGATATACACTAATTTCACACGCGAAATGATTGCAAACAACAAACAAGGTTTGGAAATTCTCAGACTAGTTCATTCTCCTGTTGATAAGATCATGCTATCCTCAATGCTTGCGAATAATCCTCGCTGGATACGCAAGATGATAGGAGGTCACTTCGTAGAAGTTGCAGCCCCGTGTACACACAACCTCCCTTCTTGGGTAGTTTGTTGGTCATGTCCAGCAGCCCCCGTCATCTTTCTTCCCGGCACCTATAAAGCCGATCGCGGGCTCGCCAATCCTACACCCCCCCTCTTCTCCCACGACAACGTTATCTCCCTGCACGCCATCTTCATCGACTCCATAGCCACACTATCAGCATTCAACGCCGTCGAGGCCGATGCACAGTACCCCCAAAACAGCAGCCCCGCGCCCACCATCCCCAACGCATACGGAACCCTCGCCAACCTCAAACAAGCCTTCTGGAGAACCATCGTCGCCGACACCATGCCCAACGGCAAGACGCCGCCTCCCTCCTGGGCGGTCCTTCGCCTGCCGCGTCTATGGTCGGTCTTTGGCACCACCGAAGGCGGCGGCCCCGGTCTCGAGTTTAGCCTCCACGGTTTCGCGGAGCGCAACAGGGATCTCGTGCTCGGTGGAACCCGCCTCAAAGATCTCACCGCCGATGCTAAAACGATAAGGGAAAGGAAAGTTTTCAGGGATGAAGAGAGAGGTACGAGCGATGATGATTTACGGGATGCTTCATCGTGGGCTGCCAATGTGCTTGCGTGGCGGAGATTGATTGGGACACAGAATGGTAGGATTGGTCTTACGGTTGCGGCTGCCATGGAAGGGGATTCGATTGCAATTTTACCGGGATGCAGCGTTCCTCTTGTGTTGAGAAGAGATGGTACGGGCTGGAGGCTCGTGGGGGAATGTTTTGTTTATGGGTTGATGGATGGAGAAGCCGCAGATTCTGTGGGAAGTGAGAGGGCTAGTATTGAAGAGATACAACTTCATTGAGAGATTGAACGTCAATGCTTGTTAATAGATAGACTAGTATTTGAACCGGTACAATTATATTGTTATCCCAAATATATAGTGTTAAAGCTAAGTAATAAATTGCGTTCACGAGAACGCTCTGATTATTCCATAATTACAATGTGATAATTGTAGGTCAACTGTAATACCATCCAATACTCCAAGGCAAAAAGCACCAAAGAACTCCTTGATGTCATTTAATAATCTTGAGCAATATCCATCTGATCCCACATATCCAAACTGACATCCTAAACACCCCTGATATTCCTTCACGTCATCCCATAAATCATAGCAATTCGTCACTTCCATTTGCGGCGCTCTTCTCGATGGCATCCAGTATTGCTCTCTCGCCAAAAACCGGCCCTTGCCCGTCGCACCTCGCAAGGTTCTTCAGTCTCTCACTGACATCGGCAACATCCACCAGCCCTTGTTTGTACAGCGGATGTTGAGTAATATAATCCCATGCCGCACCCGCTGCCAACAATCTTTCTCCATCATCCGTCGTTACAATCCGATGACTCGGCACCTTATTCTCATGCTTGTATAGAACCTCGGTATAGAAGTCCGTTGGCGTATATCTCATAGGTCCGGTATTTGACAAAGGCTCCGAGCCTCCACGCTGCGAATGCCCCGATGTCGCTTTTAAAATTTCGTTTTCCGTGGCGGCTTTCGTGAGTTGTAGCTTTAATTGCTCGTTTTCTTGAGCTAGACTGTCGGAGTTTTTCTCAAAGGCCGCGAGCTTGGCCTCGAGATCTTTCACGTGGCGTTCTTTGCGTTCGCGGAAGGCACGTTGACTAAAAATTTCATATCTTTAGTATTGTCCGAAAGGAAACTTCAAACCGGGTGAGTTCAAAGAAAGTATCTTACGCTGTGCGATTTTGGGCCTTGCGCCGGGATTGTGCCGGGGTCAAATTATCCTCGTCGTCGCTATTACTACCTCGTCGCATCGCATCGTTATTCATTTCGGTGGGCATTTCGGTGTACATGGAATGAGCAATCGATGGCTTGTGCTGAGGGAGCGGGGTTATGGGTTTGGGAATGCGTGCATTGTATTGATTCGCATATTCATAAGGCTGGAATTGATCAAAGACATCCTGCTATTTGGTGTCAGTAGGTACATCCCGCCGAAAGGAGATGGTAGAAATACAGGTGGGGAATCGTTAAACTCATCGTTATTTGTTGAGTTTGAATGGGTTGGAGTAGGAGGGAGAAGGGGAAAGAAGGACTGAGGATTCGGGGTGTAGTATGAATAATCCATTTTGAATGTATGTTGTAGGGAGGATGCGTCGGCACTGAAGAGTGAGTGCAGGTGTAGGATATCCCTTTCGATTGTTATATATGAAGGATGAAGTGGAAGTGAAAGTGGATGTGGATGTGGAACAAGCGTTGCAGTTTCATAAATTTCCTGATAAACCCGTGGACTTCCAAGGTTGTGAAGTTGAAGACTTAGAAGAGGAGAAGAAGAAGGGGAAGGAGAAGGAGAAGGAGAAGCATTTGTGAATAATTAATGAAAGGCAGTTTGTTTATTACTCGAGTACGGGATATACGAGGACGACGCTAATGAGAACCCCTGGATCTACCTACCTAGGGAAGTCCATGCACCCCATACTTCGTACACTAAAACGAAACGCCTTGTTCTTATATTGAATTTATATCTCTTTACTATTTTTAAACATTCTAATATTCTCTATATATTTTATAATATATATTTTTACCTTTTACTTATATAGCCTTTTACACATATACAAAGTAGGGTTTTTTATAAAACAGTTTCAAATGTTATAGTAGACTCTAGTTACTCTACGGAAGTATATAAGACTAAGTTTTGTTACGGAATATACCGCTTTGCTACTTAGTATGGGCAGAATTATTTGATTAGTGGTAGAATCGGGCGGTGAAACAAAACATAACCCACCCCATATATCTTGAGAGCACATCATAGATTGAAGATGACCAAGCTGTATACATGAGATGGACAAGAACTACCTAGGTATTATCACTTCAACCTTCAACTTGGTTCGAATCACACTAATAAGTTTTCTGCCAGATAGTTTAACCGAAATCAAAGTTCACATAACAAACCTTATCTGCGCCAAGATCCACTTTCTCGGAATCCCTTTTAATGTCCGATATCTCGATTTCAAAATTATTTATAAAGTATTATTGAGAGATATATAAAGTTATTAATAAAACTAATAATAGATTTTGAAAATTTAAAGGATTAAAGAATATACCTTTAATGATAAAGTTAAATTAAAATTAAATCTTTTATATTATTTTTTAATTATATTAAAATAATATTTAAATTATTAAGTTTAAATTTATTAATTTATTAAATTATATTAGTTTAAGACTTTTTAATAAATAACCCTATTTAAGTATTTTGAAATATATATTAAAAATTATAAATACCTTTTATACTTCTTTTATAGTTTAAATAAATATTTATTTTATATATTTTTAAATTTATATATATATATATATATAATATTAAATATTTGTTATTAATTTAAAGAAATAATTTAATAATTATATTTATTTATAAGCTTTTATTCCAACTTGTATAAATCTTTATACAACCTTTAGTTTGCTATTAAGAATATAAATTACCTAACTGAAATACAGTCTCTCAAGTCAACACTCATTCCAGCCGATGATTTTGCAACTTGAATATTTGCGGTTGTTACGGAGTATAGGCCGTTGCATTATCATTAAAGAGAGTACGATGATGAACCGGATACGGATAAAATTAAGACCATGACTGAGACTGATTAGTTTCCAGGTAGTCGGTAATTTGGCCTGAAATATTCCATTGGAAAGGAAAGTTTGAATACACATTGAGAGGGGCTCATCTTACCTACACAAGCTATTGTAAATGTGATGGAGGGAGCTCATACATGGTGACGTCTTGATGAAACACTGGATACTGCACTAGGAGAGCAATATCAACGCAAGGCCTTCATTGGTAAGAATTGCGCCTCGAATCTCTCGACCCAGGGCTTTATACACTATCCAGGACCCTGTGAGGTCTTTTAACTGCCGAAGATGAGGAGACCTCATATTGTAGCGACTCGGTTCTTTGAAGCGAGCGAATCTGCGGTTAAAACTATATACAATCCCCCCC
>NGKI01000019.1:776157-789270 GCA_002162615.1 Myriosclerotinia duriaeana
TCTGAGCAAAGGGTAAAAAATTGGGCTTGGAGTAAGGCAAATATTTACCCTTTGCTCGGGGGTTAGTATGAAAGAAGACATACTGAGTAGCAGGGTTAAAATATTTGATATCAGAATAAGATCACTGGCGTCAGTAGATTTGTCAGCAAGCATACTAATATAAACAAACAAACTATATCGTCCGAAAGTAGGTATACAAATGAACACGCTAACCACTCACCCCACTCCCCTCTGAATAATAAAGGTTAAATTTTGGGTTTGCAATAGGGGATAGTAGCTTATAAGTTGAGACCAAAAGTGGGCACGTGCTATCTTGGCTGAAAGCCAGTACTTTGGATACTTTCTAGCGATATGGCAGGCTTGGGAGCTACCTAGGGTTTAAATATTAGCTGTTCTGCAATTAACAATACTAGCGCTAAACCACAATGTTAATATTAGACTATCTAAGTAAATATGCTCGTCTCGTAGTATCAATACTATTTGTTCGGTTAAAATGAGGTATGTGTATAGGCGAAACATAAAGTGATCACTTATCCTACCTACCCTTATTCTCATTTAGAACCGTCGAATTCTATAATATAATCCCTACAACATTACTACATCCCATCCACCCTCACAAGGACCAATACTATCTGTATGTAGCCTGTCGGTTGTCTCGATTGCCTAAACAATCGCTACACTTCTTATTGCTTTACAACGATTACTCGAATTAAGAGTAAGTCCTGCTTTCTCTTATAAAACTCAATTCAATATGATTTCTATCGACAAAGTTCGAGGAGAGCCCGGTGTTTGGCTGATGCCTAAACCGCTATCCTTGAGAAATGACTAGACCAACAATTGGTCACAGCATACCAGATGTTCCTAGATTCCTCCCCCATAGAGTCGCCTGTTTTCCCTTCGTCCCTCTTCTTAACAAAATTTATCAAATTCCCACGACGTCCAAGGCAGTTCAATTTTCGAAGAATCAAAACGCAGAGACAATCCAAAGAATGGTGCGACAGAAAGGCTGGATCGCAGATCGATTGAGATTAGGGCATAAATTCAAAGTCGGGAACATCACTTGGAAGCTTTCTGGGAGTCGAATTTCCGAGGCAGAATATACTAATTTCTCGAGGGCTGTCTATGAATGCAAGCTTGTGGACAAGATAAAAGGAGTATCATCCCCTGCAATTGTTAAGATTTGGATGCAGTATGTAACAGTGCCCGCTTGAGTTTAATACTCCTCTCTTTCTTATATGTCGCGTCGTAGAGAGGAGATTCACTGATGATTATTCAAGAACAAAAGAAGAAACTCCCAATTCCGCTAATGATAGGAATCTGGATTCAACAAGTGAGTCTGAGGAAGAATTTCAACCATGGCAAGATGAGTTGGACGCTCTGAATGTATTGAACAAGACCTACGATAAGAAAATGAATAGCGCAAAAGTCCCAAAAGAGATGGAAACAGGATTCAAACCTTTTCCTCAACCCATTGGGTTGACTGTAACCAAATAGGAAATGAATTTTCCGGTCGAAGGAGGCTATCTGGCCTACCTGGTCACAGAAAAATTACCAGGCAAATGTATTTTAACATGTGACTTCTGGGGAGGATGGGACAAACGTGAACGCGATGCTTTCCGAGCGGCCCTGATGGAATGAGCAGCGTATCATCTTGGTTCGTTCTTGATAAGCAATTTGATATACTAACGTGGTTCAGTGTGATCCAGCAACTTGGTGTTGGGAATTCGGACAAAAAGATGGAGAATCTACTTTACGATGAAGACAACAAGAGATGGTTAATCAATATCCATAATAGATATAAAAGATTATTCAAGTTTTGCTAATAATAGGGCAGCTACTTCATCGACTGGGAGGACTGGGATTATATTCAAGTTAATAGACCCTGGCCCTCTGGAACGTTACAGTTAGCCTATGGCATGATCCGAGATCAAGGACCGATGGCGAGAGACAACCGCTGGGATCGAAATTAAACGAATGAGACTGATATATCAATAAGGTTCGAATAACTAGATCTGCCTATTCTTTTACTTGCAAAGCAATTATACAAACATTCATTACAAGATCTGTATCACTTTCCGCAAGGGCCCTTTCCTTATAGCCATACTTTCTCTTTCCATTGTGATAAGATGACCTTTACTACAGTAAACCCCCTGCCCATGTTAATCTCCACGTCTCATCCTACTAATAGATCTCCTCCTCTACTTGTCATCATAGCCTCATACCCTCATACCCTTATACCCTCATACCCTTATACCCTCATACCCTCATCCCACCTCCTTCCCCATAATGATAATATGCCATATCATCATGATCCCCATATCCCCCTCTTCCTTCCAGCCTTCTACCTTCTGACGTTGATCTTCTACCCTTTGTCGAAAAATGACTCTTTCTATATATCCTAGGAGTAAGTTCCTACTTACCAAACCATGATTGTCTGCAAGAACCCACCCTATAAATACACATGAATGCTACACTGCGCGCGTCCCAAGCTTCGAATTCAGCTGTACGCTATCTGAGTTAAAATGCGATATTATAAGGACACACGATTTCTAGATATCGTAGCCAAGCACAGCGAGATTTTCCTTCAAGCAAGTAGCCGTCTGCAGACTTCTATAGAGGATATGCCCGCAGCCGACGCGCAACCGACGCGCAATATCCCTATTTAATCACCTTATATTGGCAACAGAACGAGGTTCTACAGTACCTCAACAACCAGCTCTCCCTTCTCCACCATCTTGTAAATTCCGCAACTGTATCCTCCATCTCTTGTCATCGCGAAAGGTTCCCGTCATCGCAACACTAATTTTGCCGAGGGGATGGTGGTTTGTCCGAGAACTCTGTCTATCTGAAGACTTCCCCATCATCTCTCCTAACGCTGTTGCTTAGGGAACATCTGACGAAGATGAAGATGATACGGATATACATGGGCCGTCTAAGATTCAACTTTGGTCCGAGATGGCTGCTTTTTCCAAACCACGCCCCATTGTCATATATCAGATTTGAAAGACGTGTCCGTCAAATAAAACCCATACAAATTCGAGACAAGTGCTATCGCAAGGCCTATTTCACCCCTGCAGTCTGTGGAAAATCTGTGGATAGTGAGCGACTCAAAGCGTAAGTTAATATTTGGGAACTAGTGATATGGATTTCTACCGAGCATTATGATAAGTAGGGCATGTAGAAACAGGAGGATAGGATACGGAGGTATGGAATATGGAGCAAAAGAAGTATGCAATACAAAGTATATAATACATATAAAGTACCGCTGTTATGGTTTTATTTTATTTAATTTCATCTTCTCTTCGCCTAGTGATACTTTCTATCCTCAACGTCGATTTTGCCAATAAACAGCCTTATCTGGATAGGGTTGAAACCGTAGCAGTCCTCTACTGCGAAGGATACGTGTTTTCGACACGCATGATACTTGAGGAGTACGTGTGACGATCTGTAAACAGCCGACACAAAATGAACCATCTTCAAGATTAGCAATAATGGCTTTTTGCCTTGGACTATTCAAATCTTACTATACTCAACTCGAAGAAATCCGGTAAGATCTTTAGAATAGCAGATCCAGAATCATATTCCGCTTAACAACCAGAGCACTTTCTGCTTTCCAAAATATATATGATACTTTTTTGGACATTGAAAAATAACAATTAAATATCGAGAAGTTTATAAAAATATACATAATCGTTTTTTATATATTTCTATAAAATGACACTTTTAAATAATCAGGACTTCCTCCACCATACAACTCTACATCTCCACCATTTCCCATTTCCCATTTCCCATTTCCCAATCTCCAAACCCCATCATAGAAAAATAGCCATCAAATCAACCTATCGCAACGCAAACAAGAGCATGGATCCAATCCAACAAACCCCACCCGATCCACACACCACACACCACACACCACACAAACACCGCAATGCTGAAACCACGAACGCAGAATAAACGAAAATTAAATTCCCCCAAGGGTAGGTTAGATCCAAACTAGATCACCCCGGATGTTGAACATGACTGCCATCTTGAAGCCGACATCTCGGCTTCACTTGGACCGAGAGTTTGCAGCTTCATGGATATCAATTCTAGCGAGATGCGCTTTCTGCCGCGAGGCGAGACGTCAAATCAAGGTCATTCGTTCTTCTTTTCTGGTTGACTGCTTGACGAGGAGGAAGCGATTTTGGGTATTGAAGAAGCGATGATTTCATGGATGAAATGATTCTACATAGATAAAGACCAAGGATATTTGTGGTTGTTTTAGACGCCGTAGTAACAAGTCTGGCACTCCTGAGAGCAAATGCAAAAGTCGGCTCGAGACACTATCGTTCCTTAACATATATCATCCGAGGGATATCTGGCCCGAGGAAGCAAATTTGATGATTGCATTTGAAAAGGTATCATTGGAATTCGCTAGGTCACACCCGCTCCGAGAAAGCAGTTTGCTTCACGTCGAGAAACATAGCTGAAGGGGGGGGCGGGGGTTAGGAAAGAATTCATTCAGTCTGCTATTTCGCTGCAAATCCTATCGAAATACTCACCAGATATTATACTCATACAAATATCGATCAATTCCACCCAAAATGCTCATGCCTAATTCCCAAGACCCCCGACCTAAGCTTATCCTCTTGCCATCATGTTCACGTTATGTTCGTCGCAAAAGGGTATCCTAATTTGCTTTCTTCGCCTCTTCTTCCTCGTTCCATGGGTGTTTGATAGTCAAACACCAAATGTCTAAATAGTCGCAAATTGTAACAATTACATCAACCTGAAGCAATTAGCATATGATAGAACAAAGTGGATTGAAAGGTACTCACCACGAAGCTTCCATAAACTCCCACCGCAATACCTAACATGCAGAAAAGATATGCAACCTGGTATACGCCACCACCTAGAGCACTGGGCCATCCAAACCCAATTGTTTCCTTCAAGAATGGTCCTGCAGAGTCAAAGACACCATAGGCAAGTGGCAAGTTCAATACATTTGTGTAAGGGAATGGCAATTTGACCAAATGGGCAGTGATCATCTGGCCCACCGAGTAAGCATTGACGAGACCGGCGAAAAAAACGAAAGGAACGAGATGGTTGTATAGAATTTCGGGATTAAGGTAAAGGTAGGCTGGAATGAGTGTCCATGTAAAAAAGAAGGGGACGAGACCCAAGAGTGCGCCTCGAGATCTGTCTCCACGAGCCCTGCGAGCTTGGATCACATTTATGGAGCTGGAGGGGTCGTTAGTTGTGAGACATTTTGACAAGGATTTAGGAGGGGTAGATGTACCTTTGAACCGTGTTAAGAACCAACACAATTCCACCTTGAACCATATACCACTCATTGAATGGCAATTCGTAAACGTAATCAGGAATAAACGCGTAATGGGGGATCCCGACGGTTCTGAACATAGATTGGGTCCAGAAGCTTGCCCCTCCTTTAATCGCAGTAAAAGCGTAAACGGTGATGAGAATAACGATTCCTTCCACGGGTCCAGAGATCAAGCCCAATGTCAAAGTCTTTGTGTGGTATTCGTCCCAGGTTTGTACATAGAAGGTAAGGAGAGCTATCCAAGGTTAGCATAACTCCAGAAAGAAGTGGCGGAGCAGGTTCGCACAAGCAAATAAAATCATAACTGTCTTCCAGCCCATCCCCAAGTTCTGCGAAGCCGCGAAAATCAAACATTCGAGAGAAGTATTGACCGCATCAACGCCATGATCGAAGAGCTCTCCAAGCGGACCACTCTGATGTGTTCGTCTCCTGTGTTCCCATCGCGTCAGCTTCTGCCTTCTGGATCACTCGCAGAGAATTATAAACATACGCCTGTGTCCCATCAACCGCGTCAAAGGTCTGATACAAGAACAATCCCACAGCCCAACTCGCGTACACCCAAGGAGGACAATCCACATCAAGAGTAGGATTATACCACAACAAAGTCAGGATGTTTACAACGACGAAACTGAAGCCAGTGAGGGTAATCAGATTCGGCGCCATACTCATGGGAAAGCATTTTATCACAAAATTCGTATAGAATGGTTTGAGAACATATCGAGATAAGAGGGAATGGTCGACACCCGAATATTTGTATTGCTTCAGACCTGGAAGTTTTTCTTGTCGTACATACACCATTGTGATGAGACCTTATGTTGATTGATGGTAACTTTGACGGAAGAACAAAGTTCATGAGATTGAATTGGGAGTTGAGGACGAAATTCTTTGTCGCACTCAAAAATCAAGAAATGAAATCTCAATTCTAGAAAAACATGCCAAGACCATTCATGGAACCAAGGGTATGCAACGTGACAACGTCATATCACTACCCGAGTTTTCAGGGATCCTGATAGGGGCAATCGATAAAAACCCCAGAGCCAACACATTGTACATGTGCAACCAAGTGAAGAATTTTCTGTATAAGATATCTACTGTATGGGAATGATGGTGATAATAATTCAATGTCGATGATTCTACAGTAATAAGAAATGGGTATTACAACAAGTATACCAGAAGTTGGATTAGATGATCTATCCCCATCTGTTCATTGATAAAATACGGGAACTAGGCAATGATCCGAACATGCATATCAAATCAACTTTCAGTTGTGATATTTCATCATTTTGAATCAACGATGTTTGCTGTATATCCTTCATCTTCCATGAGATGAAGCCAATCCATTTTCCACAGCTTCTTATACCCATTATCTAAACAACAATCATCAAATGCAACCAATTTTCAACTCCATGAAATCACTAACCCCTAAGCAACAGACCCAATAACCAAAGCTGCAATGCCCTCTTCCTCACCACGAACCACAATTTTACTTGTAACTCCTGATTTACTAGAATAAGCCATCCGGATATTAGCCACAACTCTTCCCCCGGTAACTGTTTTGCCAAATAATTTGAGTGTGTGAGTGGTTGTATTGATCGGCACATCCGTGCCATCGAGGGGTTGTAGCGAGAGGGTCTTCGTAAGTTGTTCAGTCGCATCTATAAAAATTATTAGAATCCAGGTTGCAAGCATCTGGAGGAAATACATACCTGCTATGCTCTTGACACCACTCAACTGAAGTGTCTCTTCAGCTTCCTCGCCGGAAGCACCCACTTGCTCCCAGATATGATTAAAGTTACCAGCAAATGCAGGAACAACATAGTCGCTTCCGGTAAGTTCGAGATCCTCAACCTGGTACTCATCATCATAACCAGTATCTTCAGGCTCACCAGTTGTTGGGTCAATTTCTTTTGTGGTGAACTTCAATATATTCGTAAAGGTGCTCGCGGGGAAAGCGGATTCGCCACTGGTCTTTCTGAAAGATACATAAATAGCACCTGGTTCATCAGTTACAAGTTTGGCGGCAGGAATAATAAAATCTTCCTCAAGCTCTTCTTCATCGCTTGGGCTGGCCACCACTGATACTTCTTCAAGAACGGTATCTGGTAGAGTATTCTTGACTTCGTATTGAAGAACAATATGTTCCTTGAAGATATGCTTGACGACGGTAACAACGTATTCAGTTTCTGATTCTGTCAATTCTACAACAGGAGATGATTTCAAGACAGCACCGTATGACTTGATCTCTGGAATCTTGAGTAATTCCTGAGCATACTTTTGAGCAGTTGCAGAAGCAGCAGCAGCAGCTTCGGCGCCAGATGGTGAAGCCTTACTTGGTCCAGATTTTGGTGCCTTGATTGTTGGTGTCACTGTCGTGAGCTTCTTGGTTCGCTCTTCTGCGTCTGCTTGCTCTTTGGTAACAATTGGAACTGATGCAATATCAAAAGGATTATCGAACGTTGACTTGTCATCGGCTGTGACATACATGACAAGTTGGTGCTCAAGGTATGGTAAGGCGAAAGTGTTTTCTGTAAATGGTTAAAAAAAATACATAGTGAACTAGGGGTTGTAAGAGCATACCATTCTTGATGAAACGATCCGCTGTATCATCAGACTCTGACATTAATCTCAAGTTCAATGCGGCACGATCGCGAACTTCATCATCGACATCATCCAAGCATCTGGTGAGGAGAACGGTAACACTGCGCTTGACTTCTGGATCTTTCTGTCCCACGCCGAATTTGGCCAACGCAGTGACTGCTGCAGCTCGCACAATAGCATTTTCAAGTACTACCCGATTGTAGATGTATCGGATGTACTTGGTAGGTTGAGATGTTTTTGGACCCTCCAATCCGAGAAGGTGAAGAATGCGAACAGCCAGTTTTGTGAATTCACAATCCTCGATGAATTCGCAAAGATGTGCCAAGGCATCTTCCTTTGACTCGGGAACAAACTTGATCAAATCAAACATGCTTTCAACTACAGCGCGCTTGAACTCGTATCCTCCTTCATCGCGTAGGATACCACTAAGGAATGCTAACATGCCAGCTTGTTTGTTGGGGAACTTGAGGCAGAGAGTGCGGATGGCTTCCACGATTGTAATCTTGAACTCATCTGTGATATCTGCCATGAATCCTGAAATTTGCTTCATCAATCGGTCGACACTCGCTTCGTTACCCGTCTTCAAAAGTGTGGTGATAGCAAAGGTAGCAATTGATCGATTAGAGTTTGAGATGAGAAGTTCGATATCGGGGTTGCATGGGTGGACAGCTTGGGGCTTGAAAGAGGCAAAGTTGTGGAGTATGCGAATCGCAGCGAATTTGGTAACAGCTCTTGGTGAGGTAAGGAAAAGTTGCAGGACGTGAATGGCTTGTGTGACTTCAGCATCTGTGACATCTCGCATATCGCAAATGGCTTTGGCAGCCTCGATGTTGACCATTTCGCTCTTGTGTCGGAGCCAGCCATCTAAGAGTTGCATCATTGGTCTCCGAAGTTGGTGGTCTTCATCTGCTAATTGAGCAGCTAGTCGAACGAGCATGACAGTTGCAGCCGGGCTCTTTACAGCACCTGCTGCCCCGAATTGCTGAACCATCTTAACCAATGCCATTCTGTCGTGCATCCTCATTTGATACAAAAGTCCTATCGCATGATATTGTGACATTGTTGAGTTATTGACTGGCATTTGGCTGCTGGAAGTTGAGAAACCAAGGGAGAAACCGCCCGAGGATTTTGTAGCTGTTGCAGCTTCTTGTGTTTCGCTTTGCCATCTTCGAACAACGTCGCGGGCTATAGGTAAGAGGTGGTATGATGATATCAAGGCGGCAGATGATACGGAGGGATTTTTGTCGACAATTGCAGTCTTCATTACACGTTCAATACTCTGAACAGTGGAGGCCTACTTATGTCAATGACATCCAACGTTATAATCTAGCGCACTCACATCAATAATACGGCACAAAGCTCGAATGGCATTTGGTCTGTAGATTGCATCTGTTCCACCACCAGTATCTTTCATTATTGTACTTGTGACCATAATAATGTCCTCGGCCGAATGCGCCAATTCCTTAATGATGAGGTGAACCATCTGCCGCAGGCTAGCATCTTTATTTTGAAACAACTTCGAGATACCAAAGAAAAGGGTGGTGGCTTCGTTCGTAGGGAATTTCTCGCCGGTGTATAAAAGAAGCGCAATTTTCGTGAGGAGAACACGACATCTTCGAGGTTGTATAGGGGAAGAGTTGAACAATCGAGCTGTTGAATGTTAGCTTAGCTGGCCAGTTAATGGGAATGTTCACCGACCTTCTTGGAAGACAGAAGTTCTATCCACACGCATGATGGCCGTATCGGCATCTTCATCTTTCTTACTGTAACTCATGATGTTTAAGGTATGCTCCCCAGCTTCATGAATTGCAATTCAAAAGGAAGTCGAGTAATTAGTGCAATTGTGGTTTCTGAGGTTGCGATACGTCGCCAAATCCTCTATGTGTTGACGTGGGGAAAGTAATTGATGGGTGTGAGTATAGACATATTTCACTGACGGCTTTTGCCGATAATTCTGGGTGAATGGTTATTCCGCTCCGCTAGTAGCTTTTGCAGTTGGAGCAACGAAGAGGTCTCATCTAAGACTCAGAGAATGAGAATGATGAAATATTGTTAAAACAAACCAAAAGATCAGGGAACCATTGAGAACCATTTGGTCACCATCATTTATTAACAAACGAATCATCTTTTCATTAACTACCTAGGTACTTTAGCTTATGTTAAGAAAGAAGTCTGCAACCCAAAACTGCAAATATTTCAGACAAAAGGTCTTAGATAGACTAGTCTAAATTTCATGCGGATTAAAGGTCCGCTAGTCTCCCCTTTCGCCCCGCAAATTTCATCAAAACACAAAACATTGCAAAGAGGGAAGGAGCAAAAGACCATACATCCATCCCATCAAGTCTAATCTTGACATTCAGATGGCCAAAAAGCAGAGGAAAAAGATGCAAAAGAATTGAATTGAATTCCGAATCCGGGAATCGAACCCGGGGCTACTCGGATCATTGTTGTGCCGTGCCGGTAGAGCAAACAGCGTATGAAAGCGAGTTATGTTAACCCCTACACTAATTCGGATCACATGATGGTGTGTTTGTTGTAAGGAGTCATGGTAGCTTATTATATATACGAACACGCGTCGTTACTCCAGCCGTATTCACATTTTTAATTATATAATTATGGTCGGCTATAGAGTAGGTCAGTCTCAAATCGCTATTATTGCTTTTAGCTATATAATAAATTAATCTCAAATCGCTTTTATTATTTTTATAGTATTTATAATATTTATAATATTTATAAATATTATTATCACGTATCAGTACTGAACATTAAGGACTCAACTTCTGAAAATGTTATATTCGATAAAAAGGGAAGAGTAGATTTTTAGGATCTATTCTTTATGTATTTAATCTAGTTAGACTAGGAGGCTTGGCATTATGTGTTAACCCTGTTCTCTAATATTATTCTTCTTTTTGTAATTAACGTTCTAGTAATTCTTAGTTCTTTATATAATAAATTAAAAATTAATTTATACAAATTCAATTTATAATAATTAATAATAATAATAAGTAGCTTTTTTATAATCTTTATTATACTTTTATTTCCTTTTAATTTTTTTTAAGCTTATTATATATATTTGTTTTTCTTGTTTTCTTTTATTTCTTTGTTTTTTTGTATTATTATTTCGTTTTTTTTTGTTATTAGTTTAATGTTTATATAGTTTTGTTTACTAGTAGTATATACTATTATATCTTTAACTAAATAAAGTAGCTTTGTTACATTTACTTTATTAGTATTAGTAAGGTTTTTTTTAATATTTAATGCTATTGTATTTATTGTATTGATATTAATTTCAAGTTTATATACTTGTATATATATGTATATTAGTATTAATAGTATAAAAACTTTTTTATTGAAGTTGATGTAGTAATTGATTTATTAGTTTTAAGTAATTGAAGGTTATAATGTATATTAGTTGTGTAATCGGTTTCTAGTTAATTAAATCAAAACCCTGTAGTTTATTGTTTTGCAGTTTAATAATGATTTAGTATTGTAATTAATAAGTGTTGTTTTAAATTAGCTTGTGTATGTAGAATGACCGGTAAGTTATATATTGTTGTTTTATACGAATTGTAATTTTTGGTTTATAAAGTTCATTATTGAATTTAAGGTTTTTGAATGGACTTTGAGGAAAGCTAGGGCTTTTGCTTATTGGTATTTTAGTTTTTGCAAAAATCCTATTTTTGATAGTTGTTTGTTTGTTAGTTAAGTTGTTCTTTTTTTTTAATTGAATAATAATTTAATATCAAAGTTCTATATTTCATTATACTATTATTAATACTTCTTTTCAGTAAAAGCAGTTTATCTTTTAAACTAATTAACAAATTCTATATTTCAGTAAAAATATACATTAAAAATTTGTTTCTTGTTTATAATTTGTATATTTGTACTAATTCTATTAAATTATTTATACTTTTCTTTAAGTTTGTAATATTTGTATTTATTAACTCATTTGGTGTTTGCAATACGAATTTACTAAATTCTATATTTCTATTGTTATATTTGTTTGTAGTTTTTTTTTGTAATGCTTTATTTATTTCTATAATAAATAAGTTTTATTTTAAATTATTCTTTTTATTTTCATTTTCGATTGTCTTTAATTCTTTTATTAATGTATTTGATATCAAGTACTTTTTTTCAATTTTTATTATAGTTTTTATTGTTGTGTTTATCTTTTTGTTTATTTACACATTTTCTTTTCCAACTTTTAAATTATTAGTTAGCTTTTTGGTTATAGGCTTTGCAGTCTTTTTTTGGTTTTATTATAGATTTTTTGCAGTTATAGTTTAATCTGTTTGTAATTCTTTCAATTGATTGTTTCGATATCGGGGAAGCAATATTATTTTTCCTTTTCTTTGTATATGTTTTATATATCTTTTATAAGATACTGTTTGCTTAGAATGTAACAAGCTCAGGATCGCCATTTCCTTTATTCAGGGGTATTCTTAACTCTTCTTAATCTGGGGATATGATTTCTTAGTTTCTTTCTTATTGAGTTGGGGTTTATAATTGTTTTGTTGATACTTTACTAAATCGTTTTTCCTTATTTAGGAGTTTGTTTTGTTTACTTTTTTTTGAAGTTACTTTTTTTTTTGATGTTTTTAATAAAGCAGTTGATTGAGGTTTTGTAGGTAGTTTTTGTTTTATTAGGGGTTTTAGTAATTGGTAATTTTTCTTTTGTTTTTGTTTGTTGATTAAACTTTTTAAAAGTTTTTGTACTATATTCGTTTTGGTTGGTTTTCTATGGGTTCTTGGTGTGGCTTAGGTTTAACCGCGGTAATAGTGGGTTAGTAATGCGAAAGTGATTGTTCTCTTTATTCAGTAAGTAAGATTTTTGTTCGTAATAAGTTGAATAAGTCTAAGACAATTGTATAATTGAATACTCTATTACATATCAGTACTGAACACTGAGGATTCAACTTTTAAAGATATTGTATTCGATAAGGAAGGAAGAGTAAATCTTTAAGATCTACTTTTTATATATTTAATCTAGTTAGACTAGAAGGCTTGGCATTACGTGCCAGCCCTGCTCTCTGACAATTATAAATATTATAAATATTATAAATATTATAAATATTATAAATATTATAAACATTATAAATATTATAAACATTATAAACATTATAAANATTATAAACATTATAAATATTATAAACATTATAAACATTATAAACATTATAAACATTATAAATATTATA
>NGKI01000019.1:790298-968412 GCA_002162615.1 Myriosclerotinia duriaeana
ATTATAAACATTATAAACATTATAAATATTATAAACATTATAAACATTATAAACATTATACACTTAATTTAATATATCTTACTAGTAATATAAGTCCTTTTAACTATTATTAAAAGTTAATTGTTTTATTGTATTCTTCGGTTTTAGTTAAGTCAACTACTCTACTTTTGGGCCACCCCTCCTTTTAAGCCACTTTCCTTATCAAAAAATGCCATTTTTGGCATTTTTAACTTTCTTATTTATAGATAGAATTAGTTGAAATTTTAATTATAGATTTATAAGAAACATAACCAAATTTCAGATTTTTAGCTATTTTATATAAAGAGCTATAAAATGTTGAAAATCTGGTTTTCAAATTTATATGTAAATCCCATACAAATTTGAAAACATCGTAAAATACTAATAACTTTTTAAATAAAATAGTTAAAAATAAATTATAAATTTTTATTATATTATTATAATATAAAATATAAAAAGAACAAAGTTTTAAATTTTTATTATTAATATATATTGTAATATTACTAATCAAAATTTAACCYATACAAAAATTTGTATRAGGAATTTTCAACAATCAATTGTACAAAATCTACTAATTATTTTAAGCTTAGATTTGAAACCTATATACTAGATACTATAATAATAAAATAAAAATTTGTAGTTTATTTTTAATTATTTTATTTAAAAAGTTATTAGCATTTTACGATTTTTTCAAATTTGTATAGGATTTACATACAAATTTGAAAACCAGATTTTCAACATTTTATATCTTTTTATATAAAACTGTGAAAAATCTAAAATTTGAAAATGTTTATTGTAACTATATAAAGATTCTATAAAAAAAATTTAGTATTAAAATATTAAATTTTGGTGGTTTTATAAATAGGCTAAAATCACTGTTTTTGATGAGAAAGGGTGGCTCAAATAGGGGGGTGGCCCAAAAGTAGAGTAGTTGACTTATACTAACTAGAAAAAGGAAAAATAAAACTAAAACTAATTTAAACTTAAAACTTGCTACCAAATATTAGTATCCTTATTATATAATTGTAAAATCTATTGATTACTATTTATACTAAATATTATTTTAAAAATCCTTAACGCTCGCTAACGTCATTCAACGTTTAACAGCGCTTAATCGTGTTTATAATAATGTTTATAATAATGTTTATAATAATGTTTATAATAATATTTATAATAATGTTTATAATAATGTTTATAATAATGTTTATAATAATGTTTATAATAATGTTTATAATATTAAAAATTGTAAGCACTGTTAGGCGCCACCAAGTGTTAGATGACGTCAGCGGGCGCTAAGGCCCTTTTAAATAACTTCTAGCATAGATTACAATTAACAGATTTTATAATTATATACATCAAGTGTTAATAAAAATAATAAAAATAATAAAAGTAATAAATTATATAAGTAGAAAAAGCAATAAAACTAATAAAAGCGATTTGAGACTAACCTACTACCTAGCCGATTGTATATAACAGTATATCAGACCCCAAAATCGTATTGAGCATAAATCTCCGCATGACGCGCTATATTATACACCTTAGGAACAAATCGTTTAGATACATAAAAGAAAGTAATACTTATAACGTTAACAAAATTGTTAAACTCTTCGATTTTGATATATTCTCATCTATCTTCATCTATTATCATCTATTATCATCTATTATCATCTAGTTTAGTAAACTGGCTACTGCCAAGTTTCATTGGTATCTTTCTAATTTGCCCATCCATTCATTGTTTTTGAATGAAGTTTTACCAATCACCCAAAGCTAAATGTAACCCAAACTCCCCTGCCATTATAGACACCTTTGCAATGCGTAGTACTTTTTGACAGCTCGCTCGCTTCTAAACTTCAAAGCAAACTATATCCATTCCCAGGTCCAGAAGCAAATATGCAGCGCCCGTACCAATGCAAAAAGAAATGCGCCGAAAGAATAAGCAATAAAAGTCAAATCATTCATAAACTGAATGCCAACCCTCCTGTTCCAAAGCCCATTTAACAGCCTCGTAAACATCTCCGACAATTGCCTCTGGCTTATGAGCAGGTACTGTGCCACTTCTATAGACACCGGTCATGACAAGAACGGAAGTCCAGTCTGTGCCGTGAGAGGATTCGAATTCATTGGCACCGCGAATATCCGACTCTGGATTATCGCCTACCATGAAGACACGCTTCAGATGTGGTACCTTTCGCTTGATCTCACCACTACCGCCGAGCATGTGTGTTCGATACTTGTGAAGTACGCGCTCAGCATACTTGTATGTTGCTGGATGTGGTTTTCCAATGACAGTGCGTTCAAGCTTGGCACCACCAGTAGTAGCCTTCCAAACTCCTTCGAGAGATGCCTGGAAACCTCCTTGACCAAGACGAGGCATGTGGTGGTTGGTTGCCCAAAATAGATCCGGGTTTGAGAAGAAGAGCTTGGGCTGCTCATCTTGTTGCCAGCCATTGTTGGGGAGTGAGCTGTCGCCATTCTTGGAGGAATATGTACCGAGAATGCCCTTTTCGGAAAGGAGAAGATCAAGTACAACTTGAGTATCCAAAGCCCAATCACGAGGATCATTAAAGACCATGACTGCATCGAATTTGAGGGATTGAGAGAGATTGTCAAGATCAACGGGACTGGGAAGAGGTTTGGTAGCCTTGTTGTAATACTCGCTGAAAATTTGATTGAAGGGCCAGATAGTAGGGTAAGCCATGAGGATGTCACCTGGAGTAACAACTTTGGTGAAGCCGTACCTGCATCATTTAATATCAGCATTTTTCAGGAAAAAATTACAAGTCATCTGATGTTTTAATCTGACCCAATGTATGAATCTGTAACAGTATATCAAGGAGATTATGAATATGAAAGGAAATGAAGAACAAAGAACCTCCTGTTAAAAGATGAAAAAATAAACTTACATTTCTGCAACCTTGCGACACTTGTCTCCATCTCCACCAGTAACAAGAACTGTCTTGTCCTTAAGACTGTCCATGGTATCTGATTTTTCAACAAGTTGTTTGAATGGTGTGTGTGATTGAACAAAGTTCTCTTCGGTAAGAGGAACATTGAGTTTCTTGCTCAACTCTGCGACACGAGCACTCTCATGTTTGCCTCCCCCATTGGTCAATAGGATGAATGGGATGTTGTTTGAATGGAGTAAGTTCAAAGCTTCCGATGCACCTGGGATTGGGGAGGATGATCGAAGTAAGACACCATCAATGCTAGAAACAGTTAGATCAGGAGACATAAGAATTGAAACAATAAGTATACATACTCAAAGGCAAAAGCGAATCCTGGCAAGATATTTGGAGTAACATGAGTAGCAGTGCTAGACCGACGTCGATTGGTAGTTGGAGCCATTGCAATCTCTTTCCACTGGATTGAAGAGCAAAGAGTTGATAGAGAAGGAGGAGAAGAGGATGGGAAATGGGAAGAATATATATATCTTTGTTGGATACAAACTGGCTTAGCAAGGTTGGAGATAAAGCTGGGTATTGAATTATTAAAAGACTTCCCACATCTTAATATCATCGAATTCAATAACTGGTAGCGCCGGGAGTTCACGGATCCCTGACGAGATATCTGGCCGATAAGGAACATGATTAAGATCTGGATGATGTTGATGCTACAGATTGACGAATCTTTGAATGGAAGTGAAGCACATGTGAAGAGTGGAGAAGGTTAGGGGGGTGAAGAGGGAAGCGCGTAGAGGAGTGAATGAGTTGGAGTGTTGGAGTGTTGTTTTTTTTGGATGGTATATCTTTATCTCTGGTGGTCAAAGCTTCATTTCAGGGGTCCCCGCCAAGGTCCTTACACTTTTAGCTCTTTGTCAATCCGATTGGTACAGATTTTGGGATGTGAAATATATCATCTACTAGTATAAGTAGTCGGACTTTATTTTAATGATTCACAAAGCTTCCAACATTGACAGGCTTAACTCCAGGATTCTGCCTACCATTAATCCTTACAGCTAATCAATCTACTCTAGCCACTCAACACAGCCAGTTAGGCCAGCTATGAAACCAAAACACTAGAGTTACCTCTCCCTCTGATTCACTGATTTACCCTATCTTTGGTAGTTGATACTGTAGTTACATAGAGATGCATACACTGGTAGTGCAGATATATGAATTGGGAATGCATAGTTGCTGACACATATCTAATCAAGATCTCTAGATCTGTCGTCTTTCCGAAGATGGCCCTCGAGGAACCAAGTGCAAGGATTTGAACTGGGGGAAAGATGTGCATCCCAAGTTAAGGTTGGAATCCTGGACCGAAGAAACTCTCCATACATCTGATAGCCACCAGGACCAACATGCCATCCTGATAATAGATATATATATCAGGATGAAGCGGAGTTCACTATCTATGGTTCACTATCTCATTTCATGAAGTAGTTGGTTGCTTGTTGGAAGTGCATTTGTTGAGATCCACTTCGCTCAACCTTGTTAGTTGGAAGGCTTCGCAAGTACATATATCCCGTGATATCCAATCCCAATAATGAGGCAGTGAGGCTCGAGTGAGGCTGCTCTAAGCTCGCTTGCGGTTAGCGAATGTAAATCTTATGTCATTATTATGTAATTACAGAACCACTTAACGCGACAATTCGCGGTCGATCGCGCTTCCCCAACGTATCCTTTACAGTAAGGACAAACTGGCACGAGCCCCTCTTTCATTTCACAAAACCATTGCATTGCACAATTCCCAACCTCTTATTCCAGTTCCATATCAAATCAACCGTCGTCATCATCTCCTTCGCATTTGTGTTCACTTCAATACACTGTACAATACGGAATTTTGGGGGCATAGGTCCAACAAATCGAAACTCTGTTCTTTGTATTCAATCGGGGTACCGGAACTCCTTTTGACTGTTGTCACTACGAATCACATATTACCTCACGATCAAATCCCACGAACTCACAACCTCATCAAAAGCAAAGGTACCCCTCGATATATCCTCTCACCTCAAATATCAACTACAGTCATCATGCCCGCTCGTCAAGCAAAACGTCCCTACGCTGGCTCCCAACCCCAAATAACCTCCTACTTCACCCCCGGAACCACATCTCTCCCCGCACCCCCTCCTCCCACTCTCCCTCATCCCATCCAATCTTCCCTCCTATCCGTCGGCATGCGCATCCGTAAATCCGTCCCCGAAGGTTACAAAACTGGTACCTATTCTGCTTTTAATCTCTTCTCGGATAATACACCTGCCATCAAATCAAACGTTTCATCCGCATCCCCGGCATCGACTCCTACACCGAAATACAAGGGGACAAGACCTCGCGCGGGAAATAGGGAGTTGACACCTTTCTGCGGTTTAATGAAGGTTGGGGGATTAAGTGTACAGGGGTACAACGAATCCGGAGAGGCGATTGAAGATGGAGATGAAGAGGAATATGAGGAAACAGTCTGGGGTAGTCAAGAAAGTAGGATGAGTAATGACAGTGTCGGAAGTTATGGGGCTGGCAACGGGGCTAAGAGGCGATTTATCGATGAAGATGAAGAGGGTGAAGATATATTTGGACGTGGAAACGAGGGAAGAATTTTGATGGATGTTGGAGATAGAAGAATTGCGATGCCCAGGACGAGGAAGAACGAGAAGGATAGTGGGGGCGGCATGAAGATGAGATTTGCTGGGGATGAGAATGCAGATATGGATTTTGGAGAGGCGGACTTTTTGGATTACGGTTTGGTGGAGGAGGTTCAGATGGGTGGTGTTTAAGGGAAATCGAGATATGATACACTCTGTCGATAAGTCTGGGAAGCTCTTGAATACTATGGGAATCGGGAACTGGGAATTGTACTATGGCGTATAATGGTGTGGGATGAGCTATATCGATTGCATACATATGGGAAGGCGTTTTTTAGATGGATTGCTCTGCTTATTGCTTCAATTTTTGGACAAGCAGTTTTGGCAGTAAGCTTTTTTTGCATCTTGATATGTGCATAGCTCTTCCTGTAGTCATATTTACTTATACATAATTAATTACTGATCCTGTTAACGATTTCTGCTGCATATTAAGATTCTGCACACCGAATGGCTTGTAAGAGCAATAATATTATTATAGCTTTTAGAACCGTATTTTCTATTTGGCAAAGGGAAATCAAAAGAGTTTACCTTGTTATTGTCTTTAGAGAAGTTACTTGCCACGATACCTACTAAACATCCATGGATACTTACAGCCAATACGCGACCCTTAAATTAGGACGAGGAGTTAACGCAATAATTACTAGGTAAGCTCTAGCCATTTCCCAGACCTACTTGAAAACCTCAGCGTCGTTCCTCTACGTTTGTTGACCTCCAATCGGCACAATTTCCAGTGCAAATAGATATTTGTTGTCAAGCTGCTCGTGGGGGGTACTTACTTACTCACCCCATACCTCTCTAAACTCCAACAGATCCCTCTGCCCGAACATCTCACCTGCAACTGTGATTATCATATCGATTGTTGCCCTAGTATTCCAGTCAACCGTTTGAGCTGGTGTGAATATTGGCGTTTCGGTTATGGAGGGAATAAACTCTTCTGCTTCTGGCGGCTGAGAATCCTTAGTTGCTCTTGCCTCGACATCTGAAGGGTCTGAAGCAATATTGGCGAGTAAGCGAGTTTTGATTGCCTCTAGTTCATGGGAACCCGGTGTCGCGCCCCAAGCTTCTTCTTCTGAGGTAGACTTCTCTGTTGTGATAGAAAGAATGGGGTTTTCTGTCGAGTCTGGTATTGGCGTGACCTCCTGGTTTCCCTGTTTTATCTGGTGCTCCACTTCCTGTTGATCTTCATTTTCGTCTACTGAGTTCCGATCCCCTGGATTGGTAGTCTTTTCACCATCCACAATTTCAACCCCATTATCAGCTTCAAATACCTTCTCCACCTCCTTCAACCCCTCTTTCAGCCCACTACCTGCATTTAATCCAACACCAAGCATCACAGCCTTCTTTCCTAGTTCTCTTATGACCCCTATCTCATCACTACTCAATTCCCCTCTTACCGGCAGCCTAGCTAACAATGCCCAAGCCCACCTACTGACCTTCATATTAATGTCGATGCCACTTTGTAGTAAAGTGCCGCCCGTTAAGAGTCTCAACAACTTCAAAACAGTGTCTTTATCCATACTTGCGATCTGCACTGGTAGGGGATCAACTGTCTTCATTTTCCATCTCCACCATCTGCAAAGCTTTGTTTCCAATTTATTTAGGACTATGGGATGGTCGGGACCTAACGCCCTCACCAGGTGGGCCGGAGGGGTTTGTTGCAATTGCTCTCGTAGAGATTCGAATCGTGCTAAAATAGAGTCAAAATATGCCAATTGAGGATCTTGGCCTTCGGTTTCATCGTCTTCCATCTCGATTTCTGTTTCGGCCGCAGCATAATAAGCTCCATCTTCATAATACCCCCTGTAATCGCCTACACCACTTTCGTATATTGATCGATCGTAGTCGCCATTGGCATTTGCATTTCTTGTGTCCGCGGAAGCGTAAAATATAGGTGGGAGGTCTTCTGCTTCAGCTCTGGGTGATTATTGTTAGCAATGTTTCCAGCTAGTTGCGACTCAAAACTTAGCACAGTTTTTTCATCTACATATAGACGTAGCAAGTAAAAGAGTGCGCTCACCTCACAGATCTCAAATAACTCAAGGCATCCATTCCTTCCTCGTCCAAGCTGAGAGTATCATCGTCTGCAGGAAGTGCACTTCTTTGACCATAGACAGGATCTACACGTCCTTCCTTGAACGCACTTGATCTTTTGTCGGAATAGAGATGGGAAATCGAAGGCGAGGGCGAACGAGCGCGTTTTGTGCCAGCCATGCTTCCAGGTGTAATTGTTTCTCGACTTTGACTTCCCAGAATAATACGCTCTAAGCCCGGAGTCTTCAATTACCTAATATTCTTCCTGTTTTGGAGATCACTTGAAGTTGGTCTTTTGGAATGCAAGACGCGCCACAAACCTTTTTGGACAAAATAAGCAACAAGGCTGACTAATCCTACCCGAAAAAGCCTTGTATTTCGTCTCGGGATTCAGAAAAAAAGTTAGAATTTTATAAGTAATATAAAATATATACTATTATATAAAGTTATATATCAACATATAAAAAAGAATACTAGTACTTTAAATATTATTTTTATATATATTCGATCCTACAGAACCCGAAGCTGCGGAAGTGATAATCATACCTTGTATCTTTTGTCACATGACTCGCATCGAGTTTTCGACTGTGGTTGAGCCAAGGGCGAGGATATCACTCAAGTTCAACTGTGGATTTCCTTCACTGCTATTTCTGAGGATCCACGCAGTTTATTTGAACACAATGTCAATGGCCAACACATCCAGGTGTCATCTACCTCGATGAGTTCGCCCAGTCTATTTCTTCCAATTTAAGGTATTCGAAAGTACCAATTTACACTTAGTACCGTCTCCGCAAGTGCCAGTAGCTGTACACGAGGACGCCGGGAGTCAACATTTGCCTATCAGGAATCTGTTGTGTAAATATCTAGGCATTCGATCTCTATACGACGAAAATGAAAATGCCATGGGATCGCGTTGTGCAATATAGAGCATTCAAATTTGCTTACCCAGATCTTGCTATCAACGTCTACAAGGGAATAGGCAGCTTGACAAGAAGGACACGCACTCCAGCCGATCAATCAGCCATCTCTTTGTGTGGCCATCATTCTTAATGGGAGGACGAAGTCGCCGTTGTACAAGATGTAAGATTGCCGGCCGACTGTCGTTTGGGCTATATGTACAGAAATGTTTTTAGCCAATGGTGTCTTTCGAATATCAATGATGTTGTCCATGCGGAGTGGGAGATTCGGCATCACCAATGCTTGCATTCCACAATGTGGACTCCAACCATAAAACTTGCAGTTCCGGAATTTTTCATCATTACATCAACAATGTATACGTACGTGTAATCTTCTGGTGGTTTATCTTGGAGAGACAAGTAACAGGATAAAACTGAGCCAGTTTCAAGGATCCCTATGGCTTACGTCACTGTAGCACTGGTGGCTCGAGCAACTGGCGGTTTGTAAGGGAGTGGCGTTGCGAGGCAAGTGAGAATAAAGAGGCAAAGCCACAGAAGGAAGTTATTGACAAGCATCGCGAAAACCGAATAGAGTTCGGTTTAGGCGTCGCTTGAATTCGAGGTGGCAAAACTTCTGATGGTAGAGCAGGATCAAAATCATGTGATGGATGTTGTCGGAGGATTCTATCATTTATGTCGGGATTATGAAATGCAATGAAGGGTACGAGTGGTTGTATCACTTACCAAGTATCAGCGACACTTAAGGACAGCCCATTGAAGAAATTGTTAGACTATACTTCGATTGACACCCCTAAGCTACATAGTGGTACGAGTTTGATATTGAACAATGCTCAAGTCAAGAACTACCAGCATCAACCGTCTCGACTACACCCGATCTCCCAGAACACAGACCTTCCAGCATCCCGCCATCCTTGCTTCAACCGCTTCAATATTTCCACCCAGCAACTTCAGCGCCCATGCACGCTCATGAACTACCGATTCAACTCTTTAGTTTTGTCTCGCAGCAATAGAGACGAAACCAATACTTGTGATTCGTGGCAGCCTCTAGTAGACCTGGGAAAGATCTTCATCCTCAGCACGTTTATAGATCTGAGAGAGGTCTTGGTCTTCTTCGGCACGACGATAAACTTGGGAAAGATCCTCGTCGGTGCTTGCTTCACCACGCTTGTAGACTTGAGAGAGGTCTTGATCTTCGGTGCGTTTGTAAACTTGAGAAAGATCCTCGTCTTTCCCTCTCTTGTAGACTTGAGAGAGATCCTCATCTTCAGCACGTCGATACACCTGGGATAGATCTTCGTCTCCAGCTCGTTTGTAGATTTGAGAAAGGTCCTCATCGGCCGTTCCAGTCTCTGCGGCATCCCGTCGATAAATTTGTGAGAGGTCCTCATCGGCTCCTGTTGCTGCACGCTTGTAGATCTGAGAAAGGTCCTCATCGGCCGTTCCAGTCTCTGCGGCATCCCGTCGATAAATTTGTGAGAGGTCCTCATCGGCTCCTGCTGCTGCACGCTTGTAGATCTGAGAAAGGTCCTCATCAGTGCTTTCCACAGCGCGAACTATCGACGAGTCATGTTAGCTCCAAAAAGGTTGGACATTGTCTGAGCATTCTATCTTACCAGCCTTGAGGATATTTCCTGTCGGGGCTGCTGTAACAACCGCCAAAAATGGAAGAAGAGCGACGAGCTTGGTGATAACAACCATTTTGAAGGCTTAGGGAATGAAGTTTGTAATTGGTGGAAGGATCTGCAAAAATTTTGAAGAAATCCGAGTTGGCAGTTTGTTTTTCTTGAGTTGATGGAGTGAGTAGATAGATCGCGGCTGAGATCTACGCCTACTTATAGTTGAGATAGTGTAGAGAAATCTCCAGATAGGAGGCCTGAGACAGATGGGATCTACATCGTGAACAAATGAACAATGTAACCTCGAGTGAGGTGCATACTGAATAATCCGCTCGCATCTAAGGGCATGTTGTACTGAATATGATTTTCATGGGTGTATAGCTTGGCTCTAGATCATATAGTGGTATCCGCTGATTACAAATTGCTCAGGTGCCCAACCGAAGATATCTCCTATCTTTGATTGCCACCGCCTCAAACGGCAACCATCTTCAAGAAAGTCGGCAGAAAATGATATATTCGTGATACAAGGTCACTTCTCCTATCAATCCGTCGATCGATCGAAATCTGGCAAGCAAATTCCACTTTGAGTTGTCCTCGGCAATTCCAACATCGGCAGGAAAAGGATGAGACCTGGCAATGGAGAGCAAATGAGGGGAAGCAGAGTCTAAATTCTCACCACATTAGTGTTGTGCGCAGAATAGATTGATATGACTGCAAGTCAATCAGCCAACAGAAAGAGGGCAATATAACATTCGCCTAAAAGAGAGGGGGGAGGGGGGCTGGGTGAGGTGCCACCCAGGTGTTGAGAGGGATACTTTAGTGGTATCACTAGTCAAATGGTGTGAGACGACGTTGATATTGAATGCTTATTCTCAAGACTGGAAGTCAGCAAGTAGTCAGGCGGGCCGTATAATTCACGAGCATTAACGTCCTCTTACCCCGCAACCGCAGATCTTGCAATGCCATGCATCTTCGGTCATCCCATATTGGCATAGAGGAGGGGGCGGCAGCGAATGTTGGATTAGAAGTATTGGGGCGTGAGATTTGTGTTATGCTCCAATACGTTTGTTGCTTTTCGATTCGGGTATCTTTAGGAAGGCGACCCGGATTTGAACGTACATGAAAGAATTGCCACGACGTCAGTGTCTCTTCAGAGCTCACCAAGCAATGATTGGAATAATTTCATGAATATCATCTCAGTTGACAACGCCAACACGACCACTGCATAATGATCTAGAACGATGTGACCCCAGATTCGAGAGATGGACGTGCTTCTCCACTCACATCTCATTTCTCGGGCTTACTAATCTCCGAGAGTGAAGTGTTTCCTGTCTTGTGTGACGAACTAGTTTCTTCCCACCATTTTCTCCCATCACTTCTCCGCCCCACGCTTCCCAATTGAAGCTTAAGTCCGAAACTGAAGGCATGCTCTTATCTAGCGTCAATTTTGCCATGATATAATATCTGAGAGACATTTGGAATTGTATATTGAAGATCGACCACAACAGAGTAAGCTGAAATGTAACGGTAACGATTGCAGAATGAGTAAGTGAGCCTTTGTTCTTATGCACTCAAACCTAGATGAAAGAGGTAATTTCCTGCAGTCATATTGCAGCGCTTGCTTGCTTGGTGGCACCAGTTTTCATCACCTGTTTTTCAGCTTTGTCATGATCCGGTTTCGCTCCATCTCTCTGTCGCGCTTCTACCTCGAATAGTTATGTGCGTTGGAAGATGTAATCAATATATTGCTTAGTAGGAGCAAAAATGAAAGTTGCAGATGTTAAAATAAGGTTGGTGGGAGTGATTGGGGTAGTTGAATCACGCCACCATATCTCCCCACGTTACATCAAAATCTCAGCCTACAGTTCCTAGTAGTGATTTTTACGTGACGTGTAGGCTTCTCCATGCGATAGCCACTTCGTATGTGGTACCATACACGGCTTCTTTGGCGTTAGCAGGTGCAACACGATTCGCTTACACTTGGCTATATCTTACCGAGTATGACGGAAATATTCCGAGGTGTCATATTACTGGTATCTCCGAATGCCGGCGAAAAGGCTTCCTTCGTTAGTTGTTTTGATCATACGATTCCTAAGCGCAACTTAAGTAATGACAATACTTTTGTGATTTCATTCGACTTAGCTGATTGTGATACGAGGTTGTATTGTGTATGCGATGTAATCGAGCTGCATGTGGGTCACAGACATCCCTACCTACGTCACCTAGTTCTCCCCAGAAACAAAACACATCAACAATCATCTAAAAATCAATTCTACTCTTTCTTTTCAAAATTTATCATTCTCCAGTCCAAAACCCACAGAAACCATTGGCCATGATGGAGACGCTTTACAAGAAGCTCCGTTCAGATAGACCTTCCACCTCTGCACATAGACCTCTTTACAAAGATGAGTCGTCCAACGAAGAACTTTCTACATCTTCTGAAGGATTACTTGAACACAAAGACAAAGAAAGCTTAGACTTCGATGTTAGACCAAGGAATCATAAACGAAGAAGTTTCATTTGGGCGGTTGTTGCTCATTCTTTTATATTTGCGACATATACTGCTGGACTCTTTGCCGCAACTAGCTTTTTTAGACAACCGCCAGGGCCACCTACACTCGTTTACAGTAAGATAAAACATCGCTCAAGTTCTTTGTGTCAGAAGTGAACTAACTTTGTGAATAGCACCGGCTGCGGAAGCATTGCAGTATGAGAAAGTCTTTTATAATGGTACACTCTTCGCTGAAGGTCTTTACAAAGGAGATCCTCGCCCAGTACGTGGATGCGATCTATTTTTTGACTCGAATCTGGCGATCTGTTGTTTCATACTGACGCTTATTGTAGGAACTTGACCTTGCATGGCACAATTTGGTCAAAAACAATAATCTCCGAATCAGCAAAGAAGAGCTAGATAAGTTGGATAGAACTGCTCTCCCGCTTGCAGATGGCTCTGGATATTATGGGCAACTGAATGTTTATCATCATTTGCATTGCCTAGTAAGTCTCTAGCCTTCCGGGATTCTCGTTGGAAATATTTCTCTAATAGTCTGTAGAAATTTATGAGAGAGGCTTTTTACGCCGATTATTATCCTGAGGCTCAGGGGCCAACAACAAAAATGCATGTCGGTAGGTTCTCTAAAGGTTCCCTTCTTTTGAGTTTGAGATCATATTAATGTATGAATAGATCATTGTATTGATGATATTCGTCAAGCTTTAATGTGCCATGCTGATACCTCGATTACTACGTTTGAATGGAAAGAGGGTATTAGACGACCCATGCCTGATTTCACTGGGTATGTACTTCTGATTCCTCTGTCATCCCAATATCCCTAAGCTAACACGATGTAGTTGGCACACGTGCAATAATTGGCAAGTCCTCGATGACTGGGCAACATCACGTGCATTTTCGATGTTTGATCAAGTATCTCTGATTAACCCTACATATGGTGAGTCTTCGCATGAATTTTCAGTCAATATCTTGATGATGAACTCTAATGAATGCCAATTTTAGGAATTGCATTCCCGTTGGTTGATGGGAAGATTGATTATACGCCGCCTGGAGAGGAAGGTTTCCGTGCTGTTTGGCCGGGAGATAAAGAGCACATTGTTTCTGGCTGAAGAAGCTTTATGGAGAGGATGTATAATTTAGGGTTAATTTGAGGCATTTTTGTGTACATGAGTGAGGAATGATATTGATTTTTTCTACCTTTTTCTTTGGAAATTCCACGGACGTAGATTTGCCGCATTGAAAGATCTGGTTTATCCCTTTGACTTTGTGAGGACTGAAACTTTGTAACGTCAACGCATTGTTTTACTTCCGATATTAAAGTTACATCAACGACTGATTCTGTCCCTCAGAATACCATATCTAAACCTGTGGGTTCTTTTATGATACCGCCACCCCATCAACCTTCGCAACTCCTGCCTTAGCATCACAAGTTCCACCCGCCGCACAAGAGCGAACTTTACAGTCAAACGCTGTCCACCTAACAACTTTTCCCAAAAAATCAGGCGGATAATAGGGCGTTCCAGTTTTGTCCACCGGAAGCTGGAAATCCACCATGCGATTATTGTACCAGATCTCTTGATACCAACTTCCATTCGCAACTTGTATCGCGAGATCGCCGTCTAGTTGGGTGGAAGCGGTGTTGATGGTTATGTTTTTATCGAGTGGGAGATAGGGTTGGTACAATAGGAAAGAGCCACATTTGGGTGCGTGAATTGCGATGTCGAGTGGGTTTGGATCATCTTTGGTGGGATAGGTGGCGATGAACCAGAGGGTGCAAGAGGCGTACTTGGGGTCTGTAGCCTCATGAAAACAAGTTGGGAAGGGACGGTTTTTTTTGGCGCTGGAACGTGGTATGTGTGATGGCCATGGATTTGTTAATGTTGATGTGTGTGGTAATTTCTCAATTTGGCGAGTGACTGATGAAGGGAATTCCGCTGTGACGAGGAGGATTTGGAAGCAAATCCAGAACGTAAAGAAGATGGAGAAAGTAAACATGGCTTTAGACATATCTGAAGTTTCAATGAATCGAAAACTATTCTAGTTTGTAGATTGTTTGTTTAGATCTTGAGCTTTGAGTTTGGAGATGTTTTTGTGGTTTTGGAAAGATGTGTTGGAATGTGTATGCAGAGGTTTATCTTTCGAGTATGAAGATGGAGTGAATTAAAAAAATGACTCCATGACTTGCTGGTGGTGTGATACCCAGGACAGCTTAAGGAATCCCAGCGCTAATACGAGTCTATTGATAACCTTGGAAAAGGTCTTTCGGGTGGCCGAGGGCCGGACCTGACTCATACCAGAACAGTCTTGGCTCGATATCAAGATGTTTATATAGTTCCTTGAAACTAAGAGTCACAGAAAGCTCACCCATCATGAAAAAGAAATCATGTACTTAGTAGAAGTATGCGAAGCAATAGCATCCTGTACGCAGTCGGGAAGAAGCAAATATCACATAAGAAGAGTAAGTCAGAAAAGTAACGAATTTTAGCCATGCTCCGCAGTCAGTCCGCGCTCAAGAACCAATATCATATCCCCTCTATCAACCTGTATGCAGTTTCCAAAAGTCATATCCATAAGTTTCGTATCGTGATGGCCCACATCATTGTACAAAATTCGCCTGCCAATCTCCACATTGAAAGCAGGGCGTACAAGAGAAAGGGGCGGACCAAATTTTCTTTCCATCTGCATTTGAACTGCTCCATTTTACTGCCTTCCCCCCATCGACCACAATCTTCCCGGGTTTCTTATCACCGTCATGAGTCATTACAAGCGTCGAAACCGGAGAGGTGACCATGCTATTCGTCTTGAAGGTGAGATCGGCATTTCTTGCAAGACCTTCTTTGCGATAATACATCACGTTGCAGTCTGCAGAATAAGCGGCGACGGAAACAGGGAGGGCCGCTTTCGAGTCCACAATATATACTACGGTACATTTTCCTGCGTCTCGGTTGATGCAGCCGGGATAGCTAGCTTCTTGTCGGAAATCGAGATGTGATAATTTGGAGGTTGAAGAGGACCCTGGTATAGATAAACCAAGAGTGAGCTGGAACGTGCCAGCGAAAATGGCGGACAAGGCGATGAGGTATTGACAGTACATAGTGAGGGATTTCTTGGTTTTCGTTGCTTGGTTTTTATTGTAGGATGCTGAGACTCGCAAGGTGAGGTATCGTGCAGAAAATATGTAACGTTTGAAGTTGTGCTGGTTTTTTTTTGGGAGTGGTGTTGATTCTTTTGAGTTTGAGAAAGTATGGCATGAGAATGGTGGAAGTACAAACCTATAACAAGCACTCAAATGTCGTCAAGAAAATGATTCATGGAATTTAATTGTAGTGTATAGTCCTTTTACTCATCTGGGAAATGTCACAACAATGAGTGTCAAAGCCACCATCGGTCTAATAGCCATATATCAGGCTGGTAACGAGTCCCTTTTATTGCCTCCGATCGTATTATTGATCATTTGGCAGTGATTTTCGAATCTCTTTTACTAGTTTCGTCAACTGTTAGATTTTGTCTAGATGAAGTACACTACAGTGCCTCTAATGAGATATTGGAGACTGGCTTTTACGCTTTCTAAATTCTTTTCGACTTTTATTAATCACTTTATCTTGTGAGAATAGTGAGTAGGCTCTGTAGAGAGAAATTAGAAGTTTATGGGGAATGGGATTAGCAACAGGAGTGGGAGCTGAAATAGGAGTTAGCCGCCGAGGAGGAGATGGAGGAAGTGCCCAGGTGGTTGTCTCAACCGTAGCCAAAGATTGTTAGTTACAAGAATTCTAAGTGATGAAAGCAAAATAGGCGATACGAGAATAAGTTAACATAAACATGGCCAGCTGCAAAAGTATATAATATGATGCGGTACTTACAAAAATTGAAGATATCCAGTCATCCCTACCAAGATTCCTTACTTTCCCAGTCATAATAGCTCATAATTTCGAATCATCTACAAAGAACGGGCTATGACTTATTAGCCTTACTCGCTAACAAAGAGAGGTCATGATAATAGGTCTGAGCTCTTGAAGTTTCTTACATTCCCAAACACATTCTAGTCAACTTCGCACAACTCCCACAGATACAACTTTCAAATCCTTATTTACACCCACCATCAAATTTATCACTATCAAATATCAACAGCATTTCTCACTTAAATCCGTCACGACACCAGCGACTGCAAACTTCATTCATCATCAAACAAAGTTGCTCATCGGGAAAACTTAATCCACCCCGCCAGTTTCAACATGCATCTCTCATATATCGCATCTACAGTCACTATTATGTGTGCTCTACCTCTCTCACTTGCCTACGCCGTTGATCGATCCGAAGCTTCTCCAGGAAATCATGCCAAAGCTGCACTTGGAC
The DNA here is from genome assembly GCA_002162615.1 of Myriosclerotinia duriaeana. Lineage (NCBI taxonomy): Eukaryota > Fungi > Ascomycota > Leotiomycetes > Helotiales > Sclerotiniaceae > Myriosclerotinia > Myriosclerotinia duriaeana. The sequence goes on from NGKI01000019.1 coordinate 807,321, forward strand.
GACGTGACGCGATAAAGTATTCCGGTGATTTCCTGAATACCCTTGGAAAGAGTGATCCTTGCAGTCACCCCAAACCGAATATGGGTGAATGCGTCGTCGGATACCTCATCGACATACGGACCAAGACCAGGTCGAAGAACAAAACCCCTATTGAGATAGCAACGTATCTTCGTCCATGCAGCGGAGGCATCAAAAACGATCTACAACTCAACCACGGTAGCGATAGGTTCCATAGTCTCAATGAGGACTTCGACTTTAGCACCAAGGCACCAGGCGCAACTCACCAGGATATCGATAATCTCACGCTGAACATCAAAGCATACGGCGACTTGAAAGGGCCAGCACATCCTCCTGTCATCATGATTGGAGGTGAGGAGTTGGTTTTCACGGATGTGACACTTTTGCCGGACGATTTGGAAAGACCCGGGGACAGGGATATGATAATGTGGGCGGCTGCATATCCCTGCAACAACTGGTGACGAGGAAGAAGAAATGATTGGGGTTAGAGGCAAAGTCAGAGTATTATTTAGTGTGGATCTTAGTGGTATCGAAATTGGATAGTATTGCCGGCTTGAGGTGTTCATATAGACTTTTTGGGGAGATGAGGGGAGATGAGGGGAGAATATTGGGTTTTATTGGATGGAGGTTCACTGATAGAAATAACATCGTTGCTTTCCATAATTTGACGTTCTGTGCTTGTTTCTACACCAATTCCATTTAATCTAGGTGATTCCATCACAATGTAAAGGAAACGCAGAAAGCTTCCACGGTTGTGAGTAAGGTATGGCCTCATCTTGACCCGACCCGAACTCTCAAAATGGATGTGATTTGAACAACACATGCCTCAATTTTTTAACGTATTCAATGTGACAGTCAAATATAATGTTGAAATTTGTTAGTATGGTAGCTGATTAATAGGTGTATTTGCTTATTTATAGGGTTTCCCCCTCATCTATTTACAACTTAATAATTAAAATTATATGACTTTCAAACTTCCACTAATAGTGATTCATAATTCTGAAGAGGCTATGAGCCCGGCTGACCATTCGCTACCAGTTTAGAACAACAGAACAAATTGCTTCTTTTGTTGATATCCAGGATATTTGGAAGGCATCGCGATCTCAAATACCCCGCGTTTCGAGTTGCGTTTCTGAACGAGGACGATGATTCATCAACATCATCGACTACCTGAGCCCAATAGTATGATCAACACATAGAATCGTCGGAAGAGAGCGGTTCGACTCCTTCGATCGCGTTTTGCGAAGTTACGACTTACGATTCTACGACGATCTCATCCGCCTTGCAAGGCACTCAATATTGGCAGTCTGCGACTGCGACAGATTATACAGAATGGTGATTCGACTGCGACAGTATCAAAGGAACGGCAATATGATTCAAACAGGTTATGCACGGTGGACGAAGTATGAGGGAATACCGCATAAACTTGTCTATAAGAGAAGTGAAAAGTCCGAGATTTTTGGGCGATGAGTTGGCACTCCTAAATAAATTAAATGATTGTCGGCTTGCCCGACATATATATCTTGCTGCCCGGGTGCGGGGTAACGTAATTCCGGTATAGGGAAGTAGATCATGATTCCCCTTTATATACTCGCTTAACAAACACCTGTTTGAGCTTTCTAATTGGTTATAATTAAAATCTAAAGAAGGTCTAAGCCTCGTTTTTCAAATCATCGTTATAATAAATAATAGAATAATAGAAAATTCTAATATATTAATATTAATATATATTGAAAACTATAAGTTTTAATAAAGTAATTAGAGTTTTAAACTTTTAAACTTTAAGTTTAAATTATATTATATATATAAAGTAATTATTAAATATACTTTGCATAGATTAAACTTAAAAGATCTTTAAATACTATCAATAATATTAATATAATTAAAACATATAATAAATTATTCTTATATTATCAAAAGTCGATTTAATAAATTTGATATTATAAAAAATTAATCAAAAATTATATTATTTTACATTTTTACTACTAGTATGAAGTATAATTTCAAAAAGTAGACTTTATAATATATATTCTTATATGGAAAACTAGAATTTACTTTTTTTTTTAATTCTTTATAGATTTAATTATAATTCTTTAATACAATCTAATAAAATGAATCCCGATTTTTAATATAATTTTATATATTAAAACGCAATTCTTTATTATCATTATTATTATTCTTATTATTATATATAATAAACTTTTATTCTTTAATTCAAATTCAAATAATAATAATAATATTATTCTTTTTTTAAAAAATATAATATAAACTTGATTATTTCTATATTTAAATACTATTAATCAAAAGATAAATAGGATTCAAAAAAGAACTTAATTTTTAATATTATTTTATTAAAATATAATAATTAAGAAACGCAAATCTAATTTAAATAGAAAATGTATAAAATGAAAGATAATTAATTTATAAATAGATTTAGCTCTTCAAATAGTATAATCCCTGTACTTTAAAAACTACGATTTACGATTTCTAATTCTTAGTTATTTAATTCTCTAGTTCTTTAATTTCTTAACTTTTTTTCTTTAATTCTCTAGCTTTTTAACTCTCTAATCTTCTAGTTCTATTCCGATACTATATTTAGGTTTTGATTTGTTTAAGTATTTTTATTAAACTTAATTATAAATACCCTAGCTTCAAAAAAAATTAAATATTATATTTGTAGCTGTATAAGAGATTATGGAACTGCATATTTAGGACTGCGCCCTGGCGCTAAGTACATTTTATCTCTCGCAAATACGAAGGTCCTGGTCATTTTAGTCGAGGTTATTTGGCTTTTTCAAGGTATATACGCTGAAATGCTTTATAAACAGTTTAGATTTAGTTTTGATTTTCAACCACCCTGTAGATGAGTGCTTAAATATGCTATGACAAGCTTTTAAAGCTTAAAGCTTACCTACACTTAATTATAGTTAGGATTGTCACGAAAATGAAAGCAAGCCTAAAAGCCTATATGGGTCCTTACACAGACTTTATAGAGCCTAATTCAGCGTGTGTAACCTGTAAGAGCCTATAATCTCGACCAAGATGACCGGGACCTTCGTAGCAATGACTTTTGTCATAAATAGTCAATGACACATCCACGTACTTATATCTCAACACAGAAGTTCTTTCTTGACTATAAGCATAACACCCTACGCCGTGTAGATGCCTCAACTTTCCTGTTGTAAGTTGTTTATATTCTAGATAGCTCCACCCTCTCCCATGTACCAAATCTGCATTCTTAGTCTAATGACACCTAGCCTAGAGTCTAATAACACCTAATGGGTATGAGACTGGTCATACTTATATAATTTTTTGGAAAGTGACCATTAAATTATTTAGTAGATTAAATCCCATTATGCCGTTGATTTAATTGATTCATCTTTATACCAACATGTCTAGTACTAAAATTTGCTAATCCCTAAACTGATGCTGGTCCATAACACTGTCCGAAATGGCCGTATTGTTAACCCGGAGTATTTTTATAGGATCATCATGCTTTACACAGTACTGCATTACAGTCAGCGTTAGATCTTTCGAAGTCCGTCATAATTTATGTCCATCTGGCCTTTCCTTCCGCTGCAGTGAAGTAAGCCGTAGATAGCACTTTGGAAATCCGGAAATCAATATAAAAGAATTTGAGTTTAAGTATTAGAAACTTTGAATAGGAAATTTTGGAATAAAGACTTGTGAACTCAGATATTCCATTCAGTTGCTATGCCAGTGAGCTTCCTCCAATTCCCCTAGAGTCAAAGAGTAGCACAGTGGTCTCCTTGTTTAGATCAGACCAAAACAACAACAAGTCAAACAATTCGAAGAGGGACACAGCGTTCTTTCTGTAAGGTACTGTGAAGTTACTTTGGTAACTGAACAGACAACACAACTGACATAAGGTCAAGAAGATCCTTTCTGGGGTGACTAATAGCCCCTATTTTTATATAAGCATGCTAGCCAGCCACAGAAATGAGAAACCTACTTGTTTAGCCAGGATAGTCTCAGCTTTGAGATATTTCTCTTTGAGTTTAACAGTATGACCTCATGACTGTGGGATATTGGTCTAGTGCTTAACAATTAGCAATGGCCATGCTAGAGTGAATGGCTGGGTGATCATTCAAAGGATAGTTAAATGGTAAGATTCCCTCAATCATAATCAATATTCCCATCCCAACAAATCCAGACACTGGTTGAAAAAAAAGAGGCTTCCATTGCATTCAAAATCATGGTAGGTTGAGTTGTTGCTGACTTATACAGGGGTAGGCCAATCTACCTAGTATGCCAAAAATAACAACCAGCAGTTCAATCTCAGGCAACATTGATTTCGTCTTTAACTCCTAGAGAAACAAACAAACCCAAATGCAAATGGACATGGAAAGAAGCAACATCGATGAAAGTGGCAAAATACCTCGGTACGCTATTCAGTGTACGCACAGAAACGCTCAATCAACCTCTTGATTTTTCAGACCTCAAACCACACTCTTGGCAGCTTCGAAAAAAGAAAAAGTGGTTTGCTCGGCAGTAGGAGGAAAAGTGGTGATGGATGGCCAAGCTTGGGGCTTATCTTATCAGGTAAAAAGTTACATGTATCCACCCCAACTACTTCCGAGGATGGCTAAAAACATAACTGACCCCTATTCTCTCCAGATCAGAGATCATTTCCTGGCATGCGGCGCATGTACCGTGTGCCATTGATGAACATCGATTCCACTCTAGGTCGCTCGGAAACATTCTTACGAAATATGCAACTTCAATCACCACACTCCCCAAACGAACCGTGCAATGGTAACGGTGTACAGAAACTATGTGGAACCTTTCAATACCGACCTAGAAATATTTTGGACGACGGAAACTATCAATACATAATGGCGTCCGGGCCAGGTATATATTGAGGAATGCAAAAGATGTAGCAAGGCTGAGGGAAAGTCTCGGCAGCGATGTCTCCAATTACAAACGATTTTCGAGCCATGATTGTGGCGCAAAAAGCATAGTAGGAGAGAAAACGAGGGAAAAAGTTGGGTGATGTCTATACAACGAATAAAATGTATATTAAGATGTGTCGCGTGCGATCCTTCATGCCTGGACTTCCAAGAAATCTCGACTTCGATACTGAAGTCGACCACCTTGTGGTTGAGATAGAGAGTGGGAGTCTTATTTCATTTATGACCACTAGTCGTTGCTGGAAGGGAGAGATGCACTATTTGCATGATCACGGTGTCGTGCTTCGCAACTTTGTGTCATGGCATAGCATGTGCAAAATCAAGACATAGACAGTGGCAAACGGGGGGCAACAAGCCATCAGACACTTTCATGAAGGGAGCGACGGAATATTGGGGACCAGGAGATAAAAGCTTGTAAGTTTCTGTCTAGTGGCAACTTTGGAGAGAATGGAGTTGTTTAGGGTATATTGGGAGATACTGCGACTATTGAGGGCTGGTCTCATATCACCATGTCTGCTCTCATTAATATGAGATGTAGGACACCTTTAACCTTGGGAGGGATCCAAAAGATATGCAACTTGCCTATCTAAGCTTGTTTTCATCGTCATATTCGACCTCAAGATGCAAGAAGCTGTTGTGGATCGGCTTAGTGTTAGATGGGTAGAATCTTATTGCTTATTCCGCAGGGAGGACACCCTTTCATTTGATGGTCCATTCCTCATCCCGGACTCAATACTCATCTCCTTCCCCCCATAATGACATATGGTCTTCATGGGTATAATCGGCGACAGGTATCCCAACAAATATCTGCATTCGAGGCTTTTTCTGAGGTTTGTCTCATCTTGAGCTAAAGTCGCAATCAAAGTCTTCAAACAGAAATTCATCCTCCTCTTAAGCCTTGGAGTAACCCCATCCACTTGAATACGGGCGTCACTCAGATTCAACAATGTCGACCGAGTAGCCACTCTTTCTCTGGCTTCAGAGCTGATCATGTGATTGAATTAAGGCTGACGGATGCTTGGTTGCCAATGTTAGATATCGGGAATTGCCACATAGCTTGTATTGAATGGTATATTACATCTAGGCTTGGCCGCTTGGTCCAGGTTGCCTATAGGGGTATATGGTACCCCGATTTGCATCGTCGCATATATATAACCATTTTCGCTATGCTATCATAACTTAATGATGGCTAACAAAATAGCTTCATTGAACCCTTCGTTCCGCACAGGGAGAAGCTCAAAGTCTGAAGTAGGCAGCTATTTTAGTTTTCTAGCTTCAGTCCCGCTGATTTACCCTACCCATAGACTTAGCCCTTGATCCTTGGAGCAGCAGGGTCACAATCTACCAGTACTTTGTTTATGGCTGCTAAAGTGCCAAGCTTCGAGACAATTGCCTCCATGTTCCCCTCTCATCTAAGAAACGAGATTCATTTCCAGCTCGAATTTGGCTCTGGCTCCGGCTCCGTTCACTCTCTAATCTAGCAAGATTCATCCTTTTGCTTTGTGTCTCTTCGAAAGCCCTCAGATCTTCATGTTGTTGGATTCAGGTGACTCCTGACTGTAGCCACCGCTCAATACTGAAGATGCCGGTCGATATGAAGCTTGCGAAGGCTCAATTGCCCGCAATTTTGAATCTTTTCCTCCATGTTGAAAAACGATTTATCAGAATGTTAATAATCGAGTTCTTCGTCAAGAAATTTCAATGTTATCATGAGCAAGACGATCCGCTCTCTCCATCTCATCCTTTCTCGTCGATTTCTCAGTCGGACACTCCTCTTCACATTGCTGAAGCATCCGTTGATCTCGTAGGTCGAATCCCCGATAGTTCTTCTTTAGCTAAACACTGGCCTTCGTGATTGAACTCCACAAGTTGCTAGAAGTTTTTGTTTCTAGTTTGGGGCGGTCATCTTGTTACGGTGACACCATCATCTATTCGGGTGTTTCTACCATATGAATACCCCTCGCTCAGGAAATTATATCGCTTTCCAATTAGAATGCCAATCGTGAATTATTGCGCATCGCAGCACATCTCTGTGCCTGGAGGATATGAAAGATATTCGGCACCGCAACCTGCAATCCAATTATCACGACGCGCGTGAGGTACTAGGATACCCAAAGGTGACATGTAATTGGTGGCATAATGTTAAAGGGACTTCGCTCGCAGTGGTTCTTTGGACTTCTTGGCCGATTATATGCATATTAAGGGATCTCCAGGATATCCTTGTTGTTTGGCGCAGCATATAGAAACTTGGCGATCAACACAACTAGGATGTCCCAGTAACAACCTTCCATGTTGCTTGGCGAGGAGTGAAAGCCTTTCCTGATAATATCTTTGATGTGAAAGTCGATCATCCATGGTAAAGCATGGTAAAGCATGGTAAATTGATGATTTCGAAGATGGGTTTTGCCTTTTTTCATTGAATTGGGCCTGGTGACTTAAGAGGCTTTGAAGTATTTCGAGGTTGACAAAAGGTTCTTGCATGATGCCGAGTTTTGTGACTAGGGGGTTAGGACGCGCGGTTGGCGTTGGACAGGTTGTATCGACCCAGGTTGTATCGACGTGCATTGTGAATCAAACGGTTGGAAACATAAGGTACCGCCCCATCAGTGGAGCTGCCATTAATGAATCCAGGGGGTCTTCAGACCCCAGCTTCTATCTTTCCTTTTGACAAGGCGTCTGCTATATCTGCCCTGGCAAAGTTAATCTATCCTTCTGTGTGGGGATGATACGACTCTGCGGTGCTAGTTAATGGAGTCACTGCTCCAGGCAAGGTGATTCCAAAGGATCCTTAGGCTCATAGAAGTCGCGGTGGCAAGTGTCACCCTACGTGAATGAGTCGCCGAAGGGGGGCCTACAAGTGTCGATGTAGCTGCGCTAGCTTGCGCTCCGAGAGAGGGAACTATCTCGACTACCCTGGTAACATCGAGTACGGCATATCGAGGGGCTATCCGACAAGATTCTTAATTGTTCAATTGAAAGTTAGTTAACTGATTGATTCAATCGTTTAGATAGGTGTCTGAAAACCAGGCAACAATTGTTCGAAAGTAGTTAATTCACACATAACCCAAGAAAATTGCCTGGAAGATGAATTGATGATGATAAGTATCATCAAATTCTTCGATGCCACTTGATACTCGCCAAGAGCCGTAGTCAAAATTTGAAGACTTTATGTCTGATACAATGGGCCAAACTTTGTCACGATATCACCAACTTTGCAAAGTGATTCTTTCATACTTTTTGAATTGGAAGCTACAATCAGACTCTCGAAATCAACGCGTTAGGAAAGAAGAAACCATGCTGCCCTGTGTATTCCGTACACAATCGCGGGTTTTTATATCAACACAAAACTACCAGCACTTTATGTAGTCGTTCTTAATATTATCAACTAGAACCACTGGTACAGATGTAAAGAGTCAACCCGCAAAAATTTGCAAGCTTCGAGTGAGAACCTTCTTCTTCGGTCCAATCGGCACTTTGCAATTTTTTTTAACTCTTCATCTTTCGATTTCCTCTTCTTCTCTTCATGGGGTTTTGATGTGAATTGAGGGTTTCTTCGACATCAGTATGACCTCTCTTTGATGCTTTTGTTCTTATAAAACTAGTTTCCTGAGGCCTAAGAAAGTTTTGATCATCCATGCTGTTCATGTACAGTTGCTGGTGAAGTCCTCTTTGGAATTGGAAATCTGTGGGGTCGGGATACGTATATCCCGCCTCATCTTGCCCACGGGAAAATGATGAGTTTTCGTTGTTATTGGCACACTCAAATGTGTTGATCTCATCACTCATTGAGTTATAATTCCTATCCAACAATTGACCATCCGGACTTTGTTGCATGAACGGTGGAAGCTGGTCGAGGTTTTCGCCTAGAAGTGGGGGGGAGGCAAAACTGGACGCACCGCTCTGCAAATTATTATAACTTTGCCCCAGTCCCAAATTTGATGGCTCTCGGTCGGTGGACGGAAACTCTATGGAGGTTTGACTCGATGTGACTGATTCTGGGCCGTGCTGGCGATTCTCATCATACGCCATTGGAGAATAGACATCGCTACCTCTAGAAACTTGACCACCACTATGCATCGGTCCACAATTGGCCATTGACTGATATTCCTGTTGTCTTCCTGATACCATGCTATGACTGGTAGTACCATGTTCAATGCCTAGATTCCTACCCTCCTCTCCCGCAGTTTGCTGGTAAGATAACCCTCCATCAGGACCGTCGTGACTGGCGCGCACACTCTTTGCCTCTGTCTTTGGTTCAATTGACTTCGGGGCATTACTTCGATTTCTCTTCGCATGACCCGTTCGGTGACCTGAGTTCCGCTGCTTTGCCGCCAAGTAAGCTTTTTGGTCCTTCCTGTTATGGGATCTCTCCATAAACAATGCCCGACCTGTCATACCAAGGCTCCGACGACGACTGAATATCAGTTAGTAAATGTGGATTGACCATCACTTCAAGACAAAACACAGTGGGAGAAGCTTACTCGACCAACCTATCCTTTTCCTCAATAGTGACATGGACAGCACCCTTGATTGGCCTCTGCGGTTTGAGCTGGGGTCTGGGCTTGCCTGCTATTACTTGTTCGTCTGCGTCTACCATTTGCTTTCTCTTCTTCCCGTCGACCTTTACTTTTGCATTCTGGAAGATATCTCGTGGTCCTGCCTCTGGTCGCAACCATTTATATTCCTCTTCGGTCATAGACATTCTGGGTCTTGCGTAGTCAGGTCGATGTTCCCATTTGCGCGGGTCGAAATTTTCGGAACTTTCATCAGATACTTTGCTTTGGGGATTGCTGAGGTCATCGTCCGCCTTGTTTTCGTATACAATAGCGTAGAATTCTCTATTTGGAGGGTTATTGTACTGGTGTTCGCTCTCGGCGCCATTTAAGAGTTCATTGGCAGCCTCAGGACTTCCCGAGGCGAGCTCAGAATTGTAATGCGAGTTGGGAGGTCCGATTACGTTCCCATAGCTCTCAAGCGGTTGTTGAGGTCTGTCTTGGTAGTAATTATGTTCCCATTGGTTTTGAGCCGCGCCAGCCAAATTATAGGGGGTAAGTGGGGGCTGTGATACCATGGCATACCTCAATTGGTCAGTAGCCGAGGGTGATTGCAAATTGGCAGGCAGGTGTATATCAGAGTCATGTTGACTGGCCTGGTGAGTGAACATCTGACCCATGTGAGGTTGTGATGACCCCTGGTATCTGAGCTCATCATTAACATCTGACGAGTAGTAGCCTGACATATAACCTCCAATTGCTGGATTACTTTGGAGTTGAGGATAACCGGGAACTGAGTCATTTTGCATCAGATGTAGATATTGCTGGTCAAGTTGACGTCGATAATCGACTGAGCTGATATTCTGCAAATACTCATTGCCCCGAGGGATCGACGAGAAGAATGGTCTGACGGTACTAGGTCGTGGATCTGGTCCTTGAAGCATTGAGCTTTTGGAAACACCGACATGTTTCTTTGCTGTCGTGAATGATTTTTCTTCGTTATGAAGGGGTTCAGCAAGGTCCCACTTCGCATGGTTCTCCGAGGCAGTATTTATTGCGACCCCGATGTTTGTTCTGTTCCCTAACTTGTGCGCGCCGTCATTGGTATCTTCGTCCTGAATATAGTTGCCGAGATTTGCCTTAGTCAAAGTAGTCAATGACGAATTATCAAAGTTCGACTCTTTAAAAGTAGGCTGGGTTCTCACTTGCGCAAGTACATGCGTTTGGTTCGTGCCTTTCTTCATCTTGTCAATGACCTTTTGGCCAGCCTCCTTAAGATTCTTGATTAACCTTTGTGAATCTGGCATTGTATCTTTGGCGCAAGGCTTTGACGCGATCGATTCTTTATTTGGTGTTATTTTTGGGGATTTTTGATATGGATATGCAAAGATTATCTAGTTGATATTGAAATAGTCTGCAAACACTTGGGAAAGTCTTTTATAAAGAGTTGATGAACTTAAAGTTTCTGTGAAAAGATTATTTGGAAGAAGAATTGGGGATGAAGAGTTCAACTTTTTACCATCATCCAAATAGCCGACAAAAGTTGCTGTGTATGGAAGCCCCACACTAACCTGGGGTACTGCTGTACCATGAAGATACTTGTACCATTGTTTGCCTTGTTTATTTACATTGTTCCATAAAGTCACAATCTCGATTCGTGAAATCCAATCCAAGTTATCATGCGCAGATTAGCTATCTGGGTCTGGACAGAAGACGCTTTATGATAGCCAATATATTTGGACTTCATCTAGATGGTTGTTTATGGTAAAGTTCGGCTGAAATTGTGATTTTTTCGGTTAAGGGGTAACTAAGATTGAAGACTAGATTGTGGAACTAAAGTCTGGGGCAAGTGAGATTTGAAAGTTTATATGTATATAGAATGAGCGATGACTTTCGGACTTTCAGACTGCTGTCGCGGTTGACCAACCTATAAATTCGTGGGGACCGCTCTACCAGTCAAGATGTTCTGATTAGTAGTGAAGTAACGACTAGATCAATATATAGCTATGGAAAGACAAATCTTTTGCATATTCGTGGCTGTGCAAACATCCACAAGCACTTTATATACTTCATAGGTCCTATTTTTCGGGTGTGCTGCTTCATGTGGTATGTATTTGTACATTTCCATGTGGCAGATGTTACCAATTAGAAGAGGGAAGAGTTTGCGTTTCGTATGGACAAGTGACCTTGTGCAAGATTTATCCTCTCCATCCATATGTCAGTAGTTTAGCTAGTATCATATTTTGATAGGGTCTAGAAACACTGAATAAGAAGTTTCAGATCAGAATTCATGAGATTTTTGAAGAAAAAAAACCAGCCAGAGTTTTGATATAGCTATTCATTCTGGTAAAAATTCAATTATTTAGATGAATTATAGTTTGCACAACTTGCAAATGATTTGGATAGAATAATAATAATAATAATAGCCTTACTTCTAAGCCTCAAGATGGAGTAGACAATTTTGAATTTCCCCCATCTAGACTGGCAAGAATCACCTCGGAATATTGGAGACTTCAAACTACTCTCCCATCTGTTTCTCTACCTTACATCGAGCGCTTCATGATAAACTCATAAACTTGATACATCCTAGCTTCAAGTACATATGATTTTGGAGGTCTCTATGGTGATATTTATGAGAAGTTTCTACATTTTTGTTCTCATTATTCACCATTAGAAATTTCATGGCACGAGGGTTCAGATAGAATTTTCTAATTATGTTATTCATTTTGTTATTGTATACTATTTCACCCATTCTGGGGTACATTGAATATCACCTCAATCTGAGGGAATCTCCGATACACAAGATAAACAGGCAGAGAAGCCCGCCACAAACAATGATCCTTTACCTCAAGTGATCTAGAATGTTCAATGCGCTTGGGTCAAAGCCCCAAGACCCAAGCCATAATTACAAGTTTCCACAACCTGAGAAGGCTCGTTTGTGATGTCACAAACGTGCTGGATTGGGTTTGCACCCATCACCTGTCCTTTTCCCTCAATGTGCCTAGATCATTGATAAAAATATATGATCTCCGAGAATTCGTACTAAAGACAAAAATGTACCAAAAAGTTCTCATATGAACGTGCCATTCAGGGCATTAGTAACTAGGGAACTTCCCCGCCGCAACACATCCTCACTCCCTTCGTCACAGTATGTGGTATGAACTATAACTGGTTGATCGTCTGCTGATATCGCCCATTCCCTTCTATGGTTGAAGAGTTTTTGGACTGTGCGATTGCACATGATTGCCATTCGTCTTCGAATCTCGGCGCTGGGAAATAGCTACCCGTCAGAAGGGAGTATCCTTCGATTAACGGTCTAGATGCCAAGGCCAACAGCCCATATTCTCAATTTTTGTCATCTTCCGCTGGTCCATAGTATTATTTTCCGCGGAGTATGTTTTTGGCCCATTCTTCAAATGACGTCACTCCCTCCCGCTTTGCCTGTTTCCAAAGCTTGTAGTACTTCAATAGTCTTGCTTTGGGCTCGTAGTCTTTAGAGATCTTTTTGGCGACGTATTCTTCGGGCTTGCAAAGCTCTTTGCGCTTTTTTTCGTCGGCTCTGGCCTTCTGACGGATTCTAGATTGTAATTTAGCGATGACCTTTCTGGAAGATTTATTAGGGGGTACTTACTCATTGACTATCTCCATCTGATCGAAGGTTATGTGCGAAGACTTTCTATTATCCACTGCATTGGACATATCTTGAAAGGCCTTCGGAGGATTCTTCTTATAATCCTCGTCTATAGCCTTCATCTCATCCATCGTCATCCAGACTCGGGGTTTGATAGATTCAGGACGAAGCTCCCAAGTCTTGCGTTTCTTGGCTTTTCCTTCATCTTGGTCCGAGTTTGTTGGACTACTGGCTTGATGAGGAGCAATGCCTGATCCGTTAGATGCCGAACTGTTTGCAGGGCTATCATCTTGTTGAGGATGGTCTAACAACGAAGTAGCAGACCGACGTTTGCGGCGCTTTGGGGGGACGGGTGGAGTATCTTCATCGTTGGAACTGGATTGAGAGATATGTCTACCATCAAGGAGGTCTCCCGAATTTCCCTGGCCGCTGGCTTGTGATGGTGTATCCTTTGTCGGATTGTTCCGGGTGCGCTTTCGGGGGTTGGAAGGCTGATTTTGTTGTGCACCGCTCTTGCGGGCACGCTTTCGGGGATTCAAAGGCTTGTTTTCTCCGGAATCTTCTTCAGGTTGAGTTTGATTCTCGAAAGCAACTGGTTGGTGGACATGTGAAAGATCATCATACTGGCCCAGAGCATATTGAGGAGGATACTGGGAGTTGGCGGCAAAGTTGTTGGTCCAAGGTCCAGATTGAGTCAAATGCTCCATGCCTGGGTAGTAGCCAGGATCTTGTCGTGTTCCAAACATTGTCTGTTCTTCTGGTCTACCTCTAGGTTCAGAAAAAGTATTGCCGCCGTCATTTGTCCTCTGCGCGTTTGTACTTTGGACTCCGAAGGGGATGTCATCCCTGTAGCTGGTGTAATCATTGTCACGATTAACTGCGGGGGAAAGGTAGGGTGCAGCACCAGTCGCCGCAGCCGGGACCTGAGGGAGCAAGGTACCCGATTTAGGATACATTTCTCCTGTTTGACTGTCAGATTCAACTTAAAATTATACAGGATAAGGAATACACTTACCATTTACGTTCTGACCGCTTGGAAATGGTCCGCGAAAGCTGTCCATATCTGGAGATGGATACGTAAAATATGTCGCATCTTCGAAATGGCTAGATGAGGACAGTAGATCTGCAAAATCTAGTTCTTCCGATTGAGTAGTATCGATCGGATTTTCTGGAAAGTTGTCTGTCCACCATGAATCGGCATTGCCATATAGCAATGTATCGCGTGGTGACTGATGATACTGTGATTGATGTGGCTGATTCTCCTCCACAGCAGCTTGGCTCGAGTACTGTCTGAATGTCATGTCGCTATCCATTCTGCCGGACGAATTTGTGTTTTGCATCTTGTTTGTCTTTTGATGCACGATTTCGAGAGTGTTCCGAATGATGAACTTGAATGTAATGGAATGATCTCGTGAAGTGTTGTAAAGTATTTACAAGATTGTGTCGAGATGTTTCAAGTGGAAGGTATCTAAATGTATGTGAGAACTTTGGGAAGGTGTTGATGAAATGGTTATGGGAAGATGCGATTGTTAGATGGTGATTGATGGTAGAAGGGAAGGTTTTGATGTAAGAATTATGGGGAGATGCGATCGTTAGATGGCGATTGATGGTAGAACTGGACTATTTAAAGGCCTGAAGATGGATTGCTACGGCCGATACATGCTGCGCGCAGATTACCTGACGCGACGGTCTCCTTCATCTGATGTATTTTGATATATATTCTGGTTTCTATGGCAGCCTTACACCATGGCAAACACCTGAGCGCGAATTAGAAACAAGGTTTCATCCATACGGCTCGTATGAAATGGTCCTTGCTTGATAAGTAGCGCGGAGAAATGCGACTAACTTGACAACATTCGGCAACGACTTCAAATTACTTATCTTATCCAGTACTGCACCTCCAGAACCAAAATTGAGAGGCATGAAGCCATCCGCGGGTTGAATCCCTATGGTATCTGCTTGGGTGCCGGCCGCATTTAGTCAAAAAGTATTCGTCAGGTAATCGGCATATATAAACTACTCTAAATAAATCCTGTTAGAGGATAAACACAATTGAAAGTAGAAGTCGTTTTTGCTCCACCCCCTTCATTAGTCTACTACCCGGTTCCCTTACTTTGGGCTACAAAGAATGGTCGGGAAGTGATATGAAGTGCATTATTCAAAGACCTTCTTGATATACTATAGTAGTATTCCACCAGTGACAAAGTTCCTTAGTTTAGCACACGATCTAGCAAAAAAACATTAATCATGGCCTTCCACCAGGTGACATTTCGCATTGCCTCGATCAATTCACTGGCTATGGCTCCCCACATATTTAAGTGTTTGCTATCTACCGAATAAAGAAGGTTAGCAGTAGCGCTAGCAAAGTCATTCTAAGCGAGCTGTATAACGACTCGCAAAACGGTGTCTAACTGATGGTCCGTGCGCGGTGAAGGGGAAGATCCATCAAGGTGTCGGAAACAAAGCACAATATGTTCTTGAACATCCTAGTTGGTAAAAATGAATTGGACTACGAAAAAAAGAGCCGTCGCGCTCATTCTACCCTTGAATAACTCTGATAGGCCGAAATAACCTCGTGCACCCTGGGCTACACATGCCAAACGATCTACCGCCTTCCACGATTTCGCGAATCATTTCAAGTAATAATTAATCCCAGGACTAGTTTCTTTTGGATTCATGATGGCCAGAATATGAGTATTAATATGATTGCCCTCACTTCCGTCTGGTCCGTTGATTACACAGTGTTCGCGAATGAGAATATCTGGCAGACCAGCTTTCGTATTTGGTGATTCAGTTAAACTGCAGTGGTGATATGTAACGACAATTCATAGAATATAAAACTCACGATGGTGTTTATACATTTATAAAACCTTAAGTACAGGTAGTTGGATCGAGCGAAGCCTAAAGTATTTGGTCAAGGTAACAGATAAAGACTTTGAAATTGAGATTGATGAAAATCCTGCTCGTCCGTCCTACCTTATCTGAGCGGTCTATCAGTCGAGAAATTCCTTTCCTTACCTTGCCTGTTGCTCATTGAAATAACTATCATCATCGTTGTACTTGCTTCCGCTTCCTTCCCAGTAGAGGACGACACTGCGCGCTTATGACATGTAAGTGTAATGTTGCGATCTCTAGTATACTTGAGCTTCCTTACATTGAAGGTATATAACATATAGCACATCCACTTTCAAAGTTTTCAACTTGGGCGTCAAGTAATCCCATCAAGCCAGCCCCCACAGATAGACGTGATCGTCAGCATCCTTCCTTTTCTGTACCATAGGTCAGTTCAATAATTGTCCATGCGAGTTCGCAGAGGAAATTGTGAGAAAACGCTTTGTGGATTGATGTGATTCTTGCCTCCAAAACTTTTGCAGTGGAAGGTGCAGGAGGTACGTGGTGTGAATATTAGAGAAAATTCATATCGGAGCGATGGGATAGAAGTCTTGATTGACAGTTGAAGCTTACTAAGACGTTATAATGGGATTTTATGCAAATGAATCCCGCTATAGTACAGATGAAGATCCCAAAGGAAGGGATTGATTGCGGGATATGATCTGTTGTTCAAGTGAGATGTATTGGACCGGTGATTGGTGGGGCGGAGATAAGAATTAGGCAACACCTCAAATCTTCATTTATAGGTCAATATTCACACGATCAAACCTTCGGTATGGACCAGAGATTAACAATTCTTCAATATGGCCCTCCAAAAATCTAGTCCGAGTCTCCTACTCGCAGAGCCCCAAGATGCGCCCCAACTAGCCGCGATCACCACCAGAGCCTTCGAGGCAACCGATGCCATATTCCCCATTATATGGGGAAATACCGCTCCGGGTGCACATGATATGGCGGCCATGATGCTATTTAATCCAATGCAGAATGATGTGATAATTACGTGGAAGGTGGAGATTGATGGGAAGATTGTGGGATATTCTAGGTGGCGTTTCCCCGGACTAGAAGATTTGGAACTGGGCAAAATCGTTGATGACAGAGAAGAGCATGGAGATACTGGGGATGAAAACGATAGAAATATCATGGCGCAGTCTCAACAGAAGGTAGATGAGTGATGGGAGAGGCCTTTGGGAATGAACTTTGATTTGTTCATGCGCAAAGTGAAGGGGAAAAGTGAGTGTATGGAGCGGGAGTATAATTCGACGAAAGATATAAGTAAGGCTACGTTTGATCTTCTGTGCCTTTTGCATTGCATCTCCTTCTTTATATTTTCAAGTTACAGTGCTTACAGCCTTAGTGCTCAATCTCTGCTTCGTGGACCCATCGTACCTTGTGCTTGGAATAGGAAAGTTGATGTTAGAATGGGGAACGAGTAGAGCAGACAAAGAAAAGAGGAAAATATGCCTGTTTAATACGCCGCAAGGTAGGAGATTCTATGAGAAAGGGGGCTGGGATGACAGGGAGAGCTTGAAGATTGACTTGGGGGCGTATGGAGGAAAGGGGAAGTATCATAGGTGTTGGATGGTCAGAGAGACACAGGAAGAGAAGCGCTGAGTTTGATGGTATTATTGATCTGTATGTATGCGTCAAAAAGGTTTCCTTGAACAACCTATAATATAATAGATATGGGAATCTGTATTTCAGGCCTATATTCAGCCCGAAAAGATCGCGTCTGATGTTGAAGTACATCAAGGTGATGTGTCTTGTGCTGCATAATTATGTTCATATGTAGGAAGTGGTGTATCACAGCGTCGCTCACTACTAATATTTGAGGAATTGATATAAAATAAGTGACAAGTACCAGTACTCTATTTGGTTTCACAGTCACAGTAAGAAAGTAGATCCTCATTATATAATACCCAACCTATCCTGCAACTTAATATATTAACAACGATTCTAGTTGAAAACCAGAGCGATGATGACGAGAAAAACAGCAAGAATGAAACTTCAACAGCAACCATGAACTTATATGGGAAAAAAACGACCCCAATTTTCATTCTTATCCTCTTTTCTGACCTCCTTTCTTGTTTGTTGGTTTGCTAGTCTGGCTCACTAGACTTAAAAAATCACCAATATGTATCATGGGATTTCGTTCAAACAAAAATGACTCAATACATTGGAATCCGTGAGATTTAATGGGATAGAGACCCAAAACTCTCTTATCTCAGTTTTATACAGAGGCTTTTCCTGTGCCAAAAACGGGGCGATGAGCCGGAACCCATTCTCATCTCCCACTCGAGGTAGGTTCTCAGAACCTTCTCCACCTTCTCATCTTTCCAAGCGACACACTCCTGACTCCTCCCAGTGTATCTTTTACATACCTAGAGATTTCCTTCACAATCCTTTTATGTACACATAGTTATGTATTGCTCAATTCTTCTGTCTCGAGTCCTATACCGGCGATGAAGATTATCCCCGATCATGAGAGTGAGACTATTGGAATCATGTGGGAAAGATACATCGAAGCGGTGATGGGCAATAAGAGACTCGAGTGCATTATGCATTTCCTTAATGTGACATTGTATTGGGTAATCTTGGTCCATTATATTCTCTTTCGACAACAGAATGTTGAGAAGGTTTCTTGTTTTTAGTTCGATATCCGTTAAATCCTCCTGGTACTGGCGAACAAAACTAGGGAGCTTCACTTCACGCACGTCTTGGCCAGTTGCGAAATCATTCTCGAGCCAGTATTTCATATACCCGATTGTGTCACTGATCTTAGCCTTGCCAATTTGTGATTTCGAAGGAGGTACAAAGGCAGGCCTTTTCGGAAATTCCCCCGATAGAGATGCATTGATGCCAAGCTCCACGATGGACCGGATTTCTCGAGTTATGTTTTTGGTTTCTTCGAATTTCGGTGCTAAAATTTGCCCTTCCTTGAGAATTCCAAGGAACCCTATAGTTTTGTGATACCTTACGCCGGAGTTTGGGCGCAGTTTGTATCCTTCCCGTAGTGCTCTCAAATATTGGATGTATATAGCTCGAGCTAGCTCTAAGTCGGATTTACAATTAATAAATACAGACCACAAAGAGTTTTTTCCAATCCATTCTCTGAAGTTTTGAGTTCTGCTGTGGCCAGACTCAACAACCCCTAGCCACGCGGGTGGGATTCCCCATAACTGACCTCCAGCCACGTTGACCAAATCCTCTATTACCGCATTCGTCAGTATTACTGTGTCCTCCATATGCTTATGGATCGATACGTAATAATGCGCATAATCGATAGCCAGACGTGCAGAAACCCTGTGGAGTTCCTCAAAGAATTCGGAGAAGTCGCCTCGCTGCGCAAAGTCTGGCATCTCAGTGACAAACCGGCGGTTCACAGTATGCGTATCACCTGGGAATGGATCTAAGCCCCCTCTGAATATGTTACCTTCCCCTTTCGAGTGATTGTACACAATATTTGTATATAACGGTGGAATTTTGGATACTCTATCGGGGCCAATTGGGTTCAAATCCTTGATGGGGCGGAGACTTCTATCCTGCTTTTGCAAAGAAGGCATAAAAATCAAAATGGAGCACAGTATAAAGAGACTAAATCCCGGCCATAGCCACTCGTGGAATCGAATGCCTAGCCTCCGTTCTTTTCGTAATTTGGGAGAGACTGGAGGTGTAAGAGGAGCTGTGTAAAAACTTTCATCCACCTCTTCATCGTCCACATCTCTTGTACTCTCTCTCACTCCGCTCGGTGGGTAAACAACTCCTCGACGTTTCTGTAACAAGCTGGCCATTGGATGAGTTACTGAACTTGAGTTGCGATATCTAGGAATATGAGCTGGAGATTGCAATCTGCGGCTACCTGCAAGTTGGTAGTATTGACTTTGATATGAGGGATTGTGGTTAAAATCTTCAGGAATTGGGCGGTTCCTAAGAAATTAACCAGAAGACTTTCGTGTGCGTGATGATATCGGTTTCGAGTCGTGAATTTGGTCGTCGAACTTTACACATTTCTTTGTTTTCAAGTCTTTCTTTGAGAAGATCAAAGAAGATTGACACCCTTTGTGAAGATTGACGAGCAGTCTGAGGAATGCAAGGGGCTGTTACATATTGTCGAGTCGTAAGCACGTGAAGATGTCGCAGAACAATGAACGAAGCGGAAGATTTTCGAATTTCTAAAAGCATACCAATCAATAAATATCGCAGAATAGGGATCGTAGATGGAAATACAGATTGCTTGGAGAATATGTAACTTCTGGTGTGGCCATTTGAGACAATCAAGATGATTTACGGAAGAAAGGTGTGTTATCCTGTACACTCGGGATGCAGCAGGAAGAATCAGAGACATTCACAACACATCATCATCCATATGTTTGATTAGGTGAATCCCTAATGGAGATGAATATGGGGTCCTACCATCGGAATATCAGGCCTTTTGAGCCTTCAATCTAGGCAATAAGAATGGTACTGTGCTTCTCTTTCAGTCTTCCTTTCGGATACACTACATACTCAACCCCCCGAGGGTTGAATACGACCAAGTCGTTGGTCAATTTGTCCTCATCAAACCCCCATCCACTTCTATCCATTTGTTCCTTCCAATTCGCTATCCAATTCGCTTGATTATAGATATCAAAACAGCAAACTTATATATCTTCCTAGGTCTAGGTCAATGCCTAATAAGACCTTCTCACTTGCCGTCATCGCTTCGATGTCAGAAACCATTTCCCGTAACATGATTCCATGGCCGCGGTATCCAAGCTCCATAGAATCGTTATAAAGCAATCTTCGACGCATCCATAAATGTGGAAAATGCATGGCGCATCTCGTGGGTCAATGTACTAAGATTTTCTTCTATGTTTTTACCGAAGGTGGGCTTCAAGGAATAGAGTAGAGGTCAGCAAGCTTTCAGTGACACTTTTGCTATCCTATAGCTGGCATTTGTTCCTAGTACAGTTGTCACACGACCGACTTGTGATATCTATAAAGAATTTGCTTGACCCTCTCCTCAGTCATAGCATCATTCGCGCTTGGTTTGTGCCATGTCACTACCACGACCAATGCCTCTAGCAAGTCATCAGACCTCGGGAGGAGAGTACTAACACAAGCTGACTACAGGCTTTTCATCCACAAGGTGGATCTCTGCATGGTTGTCAAATGAATGTTGAGCATCATCCAGGAGTGGCGGAAGTCTAAGATTGAAAACTTTCTCATTTAATCTATCTACCATTTGCAAGAACCAAAAATGTCACACTTCTATAGTCTTCAGAAACGATCTAATATCTTGGCATCATAACAACATTTCGAATAATTAGTTTGAAGGAGCTGCGAGGTTTCCTCTGACTCCCCCCTTTTCTCCAACTTCGCGTGCAGTTACTGTAACTGACAAATCCTTGCTGATGTTAATCATGACTTCGACCTTGCCGCCCTTCTTGACACCCTTGACTGCGGCCTCCGCGAGGACACTTCCGACCTTCCAAATTCTCTCACGTTGCTCCTCTTCTTCTTCCTCACTGTCGTCCTCCTCCGAGTCATCAGAGTTCGCGTCTTCTACCTTCGCGCCATTTGATTTGGGTTTTGGCTCTGGTTTAGTGACCTTAATGTGGGATCCACCCTCAACAATCTTAACTAAAACATCACCACCTTCTTTAGGAGCAGCGATTTCAATAGTTCGGCGAGCTGGGACAGCAGTCTCGGCAGCAACAATTGGTGCAAAAACACCCTTATCACTGTCTCCAGAGATTGAAAGAACGCCTATAGCATTTGTGAGATGTTGGACGGTAGTAACGGCAGCGTGGGTGGATTGCTCAATATCCGAGGCATCAAATTCCTGAATAAGAGATGCTTGAAGGGCAGCTCCACGAGCTTGCAATTCAGAAGGGTTGATTGCTGTGGGGCTTGTGGATGGAGCATGAACTGTGGCGTTGGGGTAGTTATATTGGACGTTGGATGCGATTTTTGGGGTGTGCGATGTACCACCAGAAAGGATGACCTCATCAATTTCCAAAGCATCCAATCCGGCCTTCTTAACAACGCTCTCGATCAATCTGTTGAAGCCATCGAAGACCCTGCGTCCAATGGTCTCATATCTAAGTCGGTTAATGGTAGAAGAGAAATCAATGCCCTCTGCCAAGCTCTCAACACTGAAGTTGGAGTTTGTTCCGATACTAAGTGCCTTCTTGGTAGCCTCTGATTCTAACTTGAGTTTTGCGAGACTTCGAGCGTTCTCCCGGGGATCGATCGAGTTCCACTTAATAAATTCCTTGGAGAAGTGATCCATGAGAACCTTATCCAAGTGTACACCAGCGAACTCGTAATCGTGTGCAGTGGCCAACATGGTATACATGCCTCCTCTTGATGCGATAACTGCGACATCTGAGCGAGTTCCACCAAGATCGGCCACGATTACATTCTTGTCCGAAACCTTGCTCTCTGGTCTTGCGTCGTAGGCCAATAAAGAAGCTACGGGCTCATTGATAAGCTGTAATACCTCGAGACCAGCGTCATTTGCAGACTTTATCAAGGCAGCTTTTTGACTATCGGAGAAGTTTGTTGGGACTGTGATAACTGCAGAGTTGATATTCTTTCCAGAAAAGTCTGAGGCGGATTGTGCGAGACGACGAATAACTCGAGTTGCCACCTCGGAGACTGTTACAATCGATGGTTCACCCTCTTCCTTGTCTTGAATTTTGAATGCGATCGTGCCCTCGTGGTCCAAAGGATGTGCTGAAGCATGGCAGTGTGTAGGATCTATCGACTTGAAGCTGTGCGAGGTGCGGGGCAGAATGTTAGCC
This sequence comes from Myriosclerotinia duriaeana, assembly GCA_002162615.1. NCBI lineage: Eukaryota > Fungi > Ascomycota > Leotiomycetes > Helotiales > Sclerotiniaceae > Myriosclerotinia > Myriosclerotinia duriaeana. Next base: position 830,071 of record NGKI01000019.1, read on the forward strand.
ACCTTTCATACATTTCTCAGAACGCATTCAGAATCCAAGGGGACATGCATGTATCATGCATTACGTACTCTTGTCCGAGGAAATCTCTGAAATAAGCAACGGTATTTCCGCCGTTTCTAATGAGTTGTTGCTTGGCCTGTTGACCAATATATTCGTCGCCGTGGATATAAGACAAAATGGAAGGAATTTGACGATCTAAAGTCCAAGTCAATCAGTCTGCCCCCCATTGCATTTCTTCCTCTTCTCATTTCCGCGCGGCATAATTACTTACCACCATCCTCATTGGCAATAACCTCAGCTTTATCCTCGACGGTTGTGTAGGCGATTGAGCTGTTGGAGTTTCCGAAAGAGATACCAATGGCATTTCTTTCTCCAGCAATGCCGTTTGATGCAGGGGCTTCAGCGGCCATTTTCAGAAATATAAGAGGGAAGTAGAGAGAAGAAAGATGAAGAGAATTGAAGACTTTGACTCAAAATCAAAGTGGTGATATATTTCTGTGTAAATGTCCAAAAGTATAATAAACCATCCAGAACTTTTTTTACTTTTTCAAAATCGCATCGAGAATTTCGCTACAAGTAGCGCCGCCACATTTTAGTTTAGCCACCCCACCACATTTGCGGCGCAAGGCTGAGAAAATACCAACCTTTGAACTTTTTGTTTGCCAGAAGATAACCTTACCTACTTTATTTATTAAGACTCAATAATAAACCAATCCACAAATCAAATTCAAGAACATCAACGACGACGACAACAACAACAACAACATATATGGGAATATCTTGGTCGCAGAATTTTAGGAATTAATTTATTGTTTGTTGGCCCTCTTCACTACATTACAATGTCTACCGAAACTTTCGTCCTTCCAGGCGATCATATTGCTCCCGAATTATTACCTTCTCACCCAACTCTACCTTTGAAACTCGGCCCAGGTTTACGGCATATTCCTCCAAATACCATTACTCCAACTGTGGCAGGTCAATTACGGACAGACTCGAGGAAGAATGCGATATGGGTCGAATTCAACGCTGGCCGAGTAAGAGGGAAAACCACAATTTCTGGTTCTTCATACAGCTAACCTTGCTTGTAGTACATTCCAACAGTAGGAGATCTCGTAATTGCTTCCATCAAAAAGTCATCGGGGGATCTCTTTTACGCAAATCTTAGCGATTTCACACCAGATGCCTCTCTTCCAGTGCTCTCCTTCGAGGGGGCTTCAAAGAAGACGCGACCGCAGCTTGAAAAGGGCGCACTGGTTTATGCACGAATTACTCTTGCAAACAAACATATGGACCCCGAGCTAGAATGTGTATCGGCATCAACAGGTAAATCTGAAGGACTTGGACCTTTAATTGGAGGCATGGTTTTCGACATATCCCTAGGTATGGCAAGGCGAATGATGATGGCTCGCCCGGCTGAACAAGGTGGTTTGACGATACTTGAGGAATTGGGAGAGGCTGGCGTTTCATTTGAGATCGCCGTAGGAAGGAATGGGAAAGTTTGGGTCGATAGTAAAACGGTAAAGACTACATTGGCAATAGGGAGGGCGATACAAGACACGGATGAAAAGGGTCTTTCACCGGAAGATCAAAAAAAACTAGCTAAAAGGCTGGGACGCGATGCTTGAAAAACGATATCTTATTAATAATTACGCCATTGAGATCAAGCTATGCGATCAAGCCATGCGAGGGCTGAAGTAAAAGCATGACGTGCCAACATTCCTCTTCTATCAGCCCTTGCAGGTATGATACACGAAGACACCCCTTCTCTCACCCTGCCACTCAAGCTAAAATAATTTTCTACAAGCTTCATCAGTCACGATCCGCCCGTGTGGTTTTCTATGGCAATACAAAACGTATTGACATGAAACAAATGGGTGTGCATTCTTGGGAAATGTGCGCACACCATATCAATAATAATGCGCAATGCATTCCTTTGACCTCCAACCTCCAACCTTGCCGATTGATCAACCTAAAGTGACGCTATGCAACTGGGAGGCAAATTTGACATTCTATATCATGAAGATGTAGACCGCACCATACAGATCATTCTCTACCATACATACACCTTCATAGTCATCATGTTGCTTTCTCATACTACACTCGTATTGGCTATGTTCTGCCTCACAAAACTATCACTTTCGATACCTCTACCTAAACCGCAGGAAGAAGAACCTCGTAAGATAACTCTACCTGTGCAGTAAACACAGAACTAACAATGCTCAGTTGTTGTTGATCATCATATTCCACCAGAACTAGACATGGGAGCAAATGTCGGTTGCGGTGACGATACATTGGCTGTTGAGATCAACACCCTTCCTCTGCCCTTGATTCCGTGTACGAAGGCTCAAAATTCATTGCAGACACCAGATGTCAAATTGCAATTAGTTGGCAGAAATATAGGCATGAAACGGGCTGGGACTGTGGGTCCTATGACAGCTATTGATTCATATATCCCAAGATGGTCAACCGCCATCACAATTGCCTCCACCATCAAGGCCAGAAAGCTCCATACACATCATCGTACCTCATTGTCACCAAATCCTCCAGCTACCATAATCATCGAACCTTTCCCTGCCTTGACGAGGCTACCTAAAACCACACATACACATCATCGCCTTTCAAAGACTACCAAATCCATAAAGTCTTCATCAGTACATCGTCACCCCTTGCCAGCTCAAACTCTAACCCAAAGGTGGGAAACAAGAACGAACCAATTGACAACTTACTCGCATACATTCAGATCAACATCTACCTGGATCTCGCCTCCTCAAACTGGATTTCCTATCACACGAGTTGGTCCTATATCGATACCAGAGAGTACAACCTTGGCAACAAAGGTATCGGCCAGTACCTCGAGGAAAGGAGCTACTTGGCATCCTCCTGCGGAGACTCTCTATCCTCCTATCATTGAGCGCTAAGCACCAATCAAGGGTTCGTAGAGTGACGAATCATGAGGAGATGGACGTCTATGATTTGGAGTTTTTGTCTTTGAATTTTGTGTCAAGCACGCGCTGTAGAGTGCAATTTTTTTCTTTTGCAGTCCCAAATTTATCTAGCCTCGTAGCTACACTCATGAAATCATGATATTCGGTCGTTAGCATGTTAGAAGGTGAAAAATGGTGGCCAGGTGCCATTGCTACATCAATTAGAAGGTTTTTATACAGAGCTTTTGTATCAAGATGTGGTGCGACGAACAATTTTGCGATGAAAAAAAATCTTTCTATGCCGATGTTTGGTATCTTTCTTAATTATTAAGTGCTTGCCTCAAATTTGCTCAAACTCTGTAGGATATCTCTATTCATAACAGCACCAACGATACGTCCACCAGTGGTCTAGATATCTTCTTTGGTTATGCTTAGTCATGATCTCCCACTCCCCCCTATCCAATCGTCAACCTTCCATACATGCCATTCAATCGTCCCAAATCATAACACAACAATAAAAAAGTTAGAGTAAAAAAACCCGTTACAAAGTAATATCGCAGTTCTAGATTGTTCCACCAGGGTTTATCCAGTCATCTCTGCATCCTGTCCACTTTGTATTTCTTCGTTCTGTGTTGCCCAGCCGCTTGAAGTTTGATTCTGTAAGCCTTCGTTCGTATTGTGATTTCGATTGTCCCGCATTGTTAATTCGTCAAAACGCTCCGGTAGTTCATTTGTGTTCCTGCCCTCGACTGTATCCTTGAGAAATTGCGCCATGGAATAAACAAGATCGTGATCGCCGAAATCCAAACCATGACCAACCACGAAGTGGAAGAAGTTAGGCCATCCTCTCTCTGAAAGCCACTGTTCGATTTCCGCGTTGCATGAGATTTCCGCTACAACGTCTCTGGCATTCTCTTCTACACGTCGAATATCCTGCTTGATAAAGGCTCCAGCCACCTCAACGTCGTTATCCTTTTCGATACTCATTCCGTGACGTTCTAGGAATTGCTCGATGCTTTCCCAGTGGTTCTTGATGAGCCACTCGTGGATTCCTTCGTCTTCGCAGCGGATTCTGTAGATCGACTCGCGTTTTTCCTGCTCCTCAGGAGCCACTGCGTCTTCGAATTCTTCTTTGTCCTCGTCCATTCCGTCGAAAACCTCGTGTTGTAACTCTTCCTCGTCATCTTCATCTCCCTCGTCTTTATCTTCCTCCATTGCATCTTTCTCGCCACCTTCGTCGTCCATTTCATCTTTAAGACCCTCGAGCTCGTCCTCCGTGTCTTCCATTGTATCACCTAGGCTCTCGAGCTCCTCTTCTTCACCTCCCATCTCCTTGATGTAGTTCGCAAACTCGTCTTCCTCATCTTCCATTGTGTCACTAAGACTTTCCAAGTCCTCTTCCTCCCAGTCTTCCTCTTCGTTATTTGCGAATGGGTCACTGTCGCGGTAACTGCACAGTAATTCCGAAGCTTTCATGTAGTCCTCGACGCTTTTGGGATCATACCCATTGGTTTCCATGAATTCTTGAAAGTTTTCCCAACCTCTTTTATTGAGCCATTCGAGTTTTGGAAGCCGTAATTGCATTGTTCCAAAATGGCCTGAGTTTTGTTGTGGGGTCGTTTGTGGACTTAATTTCTCTATTTTGTTGTTTGAAGTTTATCTGGAAATTCATAAAGATTGTAGGGATTCCCTTGGACAATAGATAGGTCCAGTGATACCTGCCTATGGTTCCCTAAGTATGAGAAGTGGTTGTGAGATAAGGCCAGGAATCTAACAGGAAGAAATCCGTGTGTTTTGCAGAAGTCTTTGTATTATGAAGAGGGCTGTGTGCGGAAGTCGGCAACCGGGCTCGCCTGTCAACTCCATCTGTTAGTAGCATACTGATAGGCCACAAATGGACTAGGACCAACATTCGAAAGATGAGTGTAGCCTAGTATAGATCGCTATCTTCTGATGCCTTGATATAGAAGTCACTTCAATCGCATCCTCTTTATATCATCATCCTATTGAGAAGAAAAGAGGAAGACTGGAGTATATATTCTTTCGGCGAAGAAAAACAGTTGTGGCTGGACTTTTAAGCCATTAGTGAGTCCATGGTTGTCTTTCTGCGAACACAACTTTCCTTTTAGTTGTTTGTCTTGGTTTGTGCCTGAAACTTTGCAGCACAATGCATCATATATAAACAATCCAGTAGGATAATGATATTCACCTGCAGATCAATTCTGACTAATGACCATTTGGCATGAGATTATGCTAGTTTGCTTTAGTTAGTAGTTTCTCAGATCAATACCTGTGGATACACTAGCCTCCAAATCACTTTAGGGTTTACTCAGTATTTTCTTACTATAGCACCAAATCTTTTCTAGTACAATCATACTGAAAGTCACAGACCTTGAGAAAACTATTTTGGGCAGATGTTTGCTACGACAAGATATCATCAACTACTAAATCATGTCATCTTCCCTGCATCCTCAAAAACAACCTCAAAACACCCTCAAAAACATCGCCTAGTATGACCATTGACTGCAATCAACACGAACCACACTGAACACACCGCAAATATACTCTTTCACCTACTTCACCTCCTACACCCCCACCAAAACCTCGCTCAGTATGTCATGGACCGGATACTTAAAACATCGGAACCCCATTCGATTTTGCCAAAGTGAATAGCCACAGGCCTCCCACCAACATATAAGCCGTCATTTTGATTCTATGTCTGATATCCCCTGCTTCCTCATACCACATTGCCATTAGATCACATACCAACCAGAGGTATATTCTCCCCAGGAAAAGGGTTTCCGCTGCCTTGTACACTTCAACGGATCCCATAAAATAGACGCAGACGGTACGAATGACCAAGTGCAGTGTATATCCCAGAGCCAGGAGAACCAAGGTTGCAAGCATTGAATGGAGATGATCATCGGTGATAGTCAAGACTATAGATCGGGGGGTGAAAATGACGTTCAATTGAGGTTTGTCGTCTTGATTGTTGAGCGGCCGACCATGTCTTCTGGCTTGTTCCTCCCTAGCTCGATGTTGTCGGTTGATCATGGATACATAGTCCATCATGCAAACTTCCAGGTATTCTAGGGGCCTGTCCGGTATATTTCGCTGTTGGCGCAAGGTAGGCATTTTGATGATGAGATGTTTGTTTACTTCTCAGAAGGTATGTTTTTTTTTTCTTTAGGTAAACTTGTGGAAAAGAGTATGGTTCTCAAAGGCGTGTTGTTGAAGGGCGTCTTATTTATATTTGCTGGGCTATACGGCAGATATCTCTAGCTGAATTAGTACAGTGAGCAATATATATACTCATACGGTTCATCCAAAATGAAAACCTTATATTCATACGATTTGACTCTCGTATAAATTCCCATAGCCAGCCCATGTGATCAGCGTTTCAAATATCCCTCCTCTCCTCTTCTCGATTAAAGGAGAGGAAAGAGTACTTTTACTTGAAGAAGAATCAAGTTAGGAGCAATAAGAAAACTTAAAGGATATAGTATTTTCTTTTAAAGCTTAGGAAAAAAGGGGAAAGAAGAGAAAGTTCAAAAGATACTTGTATTTATTATTTTAATCTATAATTTTTTTTGTTTAGTATCATTATAATATAGAAAGGGCACTAGGTAATAAAATGATATATTATAAGAAGAGTAAGAGGGTCCTATTTAGGCAGGGCGAGGACCGACTATATAGAAGTGGATGCTTAAAGCATCTACTTCGGCTAAGCTAACTAACTAGGAACGGGTAGTGAACCTGTGACAAGTGTAAATTAAAGTTTTAAAGCTTTTTTAAGTATTAACGTATTATACACGTGATATATGCTATTGCCTTTCTTCAGGAGGGTGAGAAATAGCATATTTTTGAAGGATAGGCAGGTAAATGAGAAATCTAAAATCTACAGCGCATAGTAGTTTCTCCTGGGGCCTAGGAGGAGGGGTTTTTTAACACGCTGCATGTGATTTCAATGCTCTATGGAGCCCCAGCTTCCATACCGAATTCCGGTAGCAACATTAATAACGGACAATATACATTCGCCGCAATATGTAAGGACTTTTAATCAAGAAAGGCTAACCCTCAAAGGTGCCTCGTATATTACTTTTACCAACCTCAAGATCGTATGTTTTGATGTGACCGCTAAATATTGTTTACAGCCTAGATGTATCGTATATTTTTCAATTGGATAATGTTGGAGAATTCAAGTTGGAGAGAATGTTTTTTATGATTGAACTACCGAAATCGAAGAGTTTTAACGCTGTCAGGACTGCCTGATATGAGGATGTTTCTATGCCCTGCTTGCCAGAAATATGTGTATGCCATCATGGACATACACCCTTCCCATCTAACGACATCCCTGTCATCTATGAAATGCCTTCTCGCGCGCTGGCCAAGCTTTAATGCATTAATGTTTTGTCCCCCCCCCCAAGCTTTTCCATGACTTGCCCATTTACCACAACACGGGAGCAATCCATCTTTTAAAAAACGCCCACACTAAGTGGCTACGATATAACCGAAACAGTATATCAAAAGCAACTGTCTCCTCCATACTAACTTCGGGATTCTTTACAATGCGCTCATGCCATACAGCGATACACCCAAGCAAGAACAGATCATGAAAAATACCCCCAATTATGTAGAGAAGTCTTGAGCATGCTGCATAATTTATATCGATTCGCTCAACGACCTCTGATAGTATCATAAGAAGCGAGATAAACATAGTAACAAGGCAAAATGGCACAAGAGTTGACAGGAAAATATCGACTTGGGGGAGAACTCTTGGCTGCGGCTGGTCGATGATAGTTCCCAATTCTTCAGCTTCCAATTCGTCAGTCTCCGATTCAGTGTTTGATTTGTCACTTTCCGTACCTCGAGACTCAACTTCTTCGCTGTCCGATCCGTCTGCAACTGTATCGTCTCGCTCCGAGTTTTCTGGATTCTGCAAGGACCTGTTCGAATTGCCTTTGACTGCATCTTGGTTCTTAGAAGAATTCTGCTCTTCGGAAGAACGCCGCTTTTCGGGAGGCATGTCTCTCTATGTGATATATTGTGAATCTGGGTTGCCAATAAAATATATTCTAGTAATGTGGCTCGATGTTGAGAGGTTATATTTTGCCAAGTTGGAGAGATCGGTTGTTAAGTCTGTTTGTTTGTTGAAGAGCTTTTCCTGTTTATGGTCAAATTAGGAAGGGTCATCAGATAACACTTCTTAGTTGATTTTACTTGTCTGGTAGATAATAGAAAGGGTCAACCGCGTCCTTCATTTCGTAGAAATTGCTTCCTTCCTATACTGATACTTGAGGTACTGTGAGAAGGTAACCTTATTGATAATTCAGGGAATAGGCCTCCAGCTAACTTTATTTTATTTCTGTTATTAGGTAGTGAAAAATCTTTTTCTTGCACTTCATCTGTCATCATGATACAGGAAATCATTTCTGAGCTCTAAGGCTTAAGGATTTATGGTACGGAATTCTGCAGTCGTGGCTGGGGTTCTTATAGTCCTATTGATCTCCCAACGCTCTCCCATTGTCAGAACTCCTGCTAAATCTAACTTCGCACTTGGTCATCTCTATCCTCCAACAAATATTATTTCCATGCACAGTATTTGATAGAAAAATGATGATAACAAATCATTAAAGCTTAAAGGCTATTATTGTATGCCCGTGATCAAATTATGAATTACAGTGCGTGCCTGGTGCCTTCCATTTCAGGGGTCAACCGAAAACACCTAGCTAGCCAAAGGACCCTTTGGGCCCCAAAGTAAACAAACCCGTGACAATATCGAGCATACAGCGGGGTATTGACATTGTAAATTAAACAGAAGATAAAATAAACAATGCTAAAACTCACATTAGAGATGATTTGTTTCAATATAATAAACATTGATCCAGAGCCAGTTCGTCTTCCCCATTGGCGAAACTCTGCTTACCCCATAAAGACCATTCGCTGGCTCCGGAAAACCCTACAGGGAAAGTAATCAGCAGGATATTTCCTCTTTTATCAGTCTGGTAAGCTCCCTCACCCTCCACCATTCTTATCCCCTTCCTGTTGTAAACACCATCAAACTCTTCATAACATCTTTTATATTCCATGATAGTCAAACCTAAAATGGCTTTCAATTGATTCATGACTGATCCCTGCCCAATGAAATTCTTAGTTCCGGATGGAAAAGGTCTCCAATCCCATTTACCCGGATGCAATGGATGTCCTGGCTCTACCGTCCAGCGATCAAGTATAGGGGAGTTGAGTTGGGGCAAGTATTTTGGGTTACGATGGAGCGCTTGGTGCATATCCAGACGGTGGTGTTGTTTGCAGTTGGGTATTCGCGACCTTCATCGTCTGTAATTTGTACACCATCCCAAAATTGACGCATTGATGAAGCGGGTATAAACGATCTCAGGGCTTCTTTGATGACGCCGGTCGTGTTTACCAGTTCGTTTAATGTTGGAGGGTCATCACTCATAGTGCTCGCAGCGATTTCCCGGTTATTTTCTAGAATAATTGATCACGTTCCTTACTGAGTCTATCAAGAATTTTAGGGTTCTTGCTTAGAAGATAAAAGACGTGACAAATGGTACTGCTAGTTGTATCGTGACCGGCGAATAAGAATGTGCGAATTTGAAACATGGTGTATGATCAGATTGTCTGGTCCAGTCTAGCTTGACTAAAGCCAGAGTTGAAAATGATGCGCCAAACTTTGGATTCTCGTTTTTCCACTGCGGTTTTCCATGTCGAAAAGTCTAGGTCTAATATAATTTTTTCATAAGAGATCATGTCACTAATGAAGCGAGGATAAGACTTCGCCTACCGAAGAGAACCAAGATTGCAGTGGTATGCGGTACACAGTCATGTGAATACTGGGGTTATGTTAACTCTTCTAACTTTAGGTGAGGTCATTCGTTAGGTTTGATAGCCTAGAGCCTGCAGAAGACTTCAATGCCGTCGATGTCACGATTTTGATTACCAAAAGCTTTGGTAACATATCTGTGGAACTCGAAAGAGACTACAAGAATTATTAATCTTCGGGAGACATCCGGCCTACTGTGTGACGAAGTTTCAATCAAGGCAGGGTGTACAAATCAGCAATGTCTTGAATTTCTGGGCCTGTGTGCGGTAAAACCTTCTATCGAAATAGCTCCGTATCTTGCTCCTCGTCGTTTACATCAGAATCACATAGTATGTAAAAAAACTCTCCTACCGCATGAAAGCTCACTTTCCTGCTTTTCTAGCAGTAAAAGATACTTGGGAAGTTTCACATTTTTGAAGGCCTCACATTTTCCTCTTTCAGAATCATAAAAACTCAATTTCTTTACGCTGATGTAGATTTCTCCACCTTTGCTATGATTACTAATGAATATTAGTTATGGCTGTAGTGCATGACGAAAGTTGGTGCACCAATAACCTTTGCTTTTGCCCATGGCTGAACCCATAAGTGCCAATTTTGCAACATCTAAGATATACTTCACCTATGTAGAGATCTCCGCCAGGGTTTTTCAGAAGTATGAAATGGGGTATTAAGCTCTCTTTCTTCCATTCTATCAATGCAACTCCCAATATCTTCATCCTCCCAACAAAACTCGTAGAGCATTGCCCCACCTGCAGTAGATGGACCTGTCTCTGATGAGGAAGAATCTTCTGTAGAGGCAGCCGCACCACTAGATCCAAGTTGCTCATCATCTGATACTTTTCTAAGGCCTGAATGCTGCGCCCTTAAATCACCATGAGCAAGTGCAACCCCACCATCCTTCAAATTCTTTTGTCGCTCTACTCGTTCAATCTCTGTAGATTCTTCGCTGTTCGAGTTCGCCGTTTTTCTATAATCCCATTCGCTGGAAAATGAGACTCTTTTCTGCTTCTTCTTGTATTCTCGATTTGGAGGATGTGAAGGGATTTGGCGTGGCGTGATCATCCCCGATTCATTGGACATTCCAGATGGATTGAATATTTCAAGTTCATTGAATATCCCAAATACATTGGGAATTTCGGATTCATTGACTGTCCCAGGATGATTCCAAGCTCTGATTTGATCGGATGTTTTAATTGGGATATGGTAACCACGCTCCCTGGCTCTTTCAATTGAGGCTTCAGCTCCCAGGATGATGGCAGACTTGGAGGTAGTTGGAACACCACCATCTTCTCTCATCCCACACTCCTCATGTTCGTCAATATCTGCTTCATATCTCCTCATCGAATGCCATATCTGCTGATCATTTCCTTGGGGACCTCTGGTGAAATTTGATGGTGCGGTTGTATTTTGAAGAATTAACGGTCGAGAGGTTGAATTAGGGACTTCTTCATATCTCCTCGTCGGATGCCATACCTGCTCATCATTTACTTGGGGACCTCTAGTGAAGTTTGATGGTGCAGTTATATTTTGAAGATTTAACGGTCGAGAGGTTGGAGTAAGGACTGTCTCGGGATCTCTTAGCACAGATTTTCCCTTCCTGTCTGGAATTTTGAATAAATTATGTGCAGGTTCATTCTCTTGGGGACCTCTGGTGAAAATTGATGGTCCGGCTGTATCTTGAGGAATCGTAGGTCGAGAAATTGGATCAGGATGTCTTAAGACTGGTTTCCCCCATTTTCTCTTCCCGTCTGGAATATTGAATAAATTCTGTGCAGGTTCATTCTCTTGGGGACCTCTGGTGAAATTTGATGGTCCAGCTGTATCTTGTGGAATCAAAGGTTGAGAAACTGGATTGAGGACAGTCTCAGGATGTCTTAGAACTGATTTTCCCTTCCTGTCTGGGATATTGGATAAATTCTCTGCAGGTTCATTTTCGACATACTGCCCCATTGCAGACTCTCGGATCTTATGTGACAAAATAAGCGTTTTGATAAACGAGACTGTTTCTTTAACATCCCTTTCATTAAGGGGATTCAAGCCTTGGTGTCTCACGAATATTTCGAGATTAGGCCAGCCATTGTAGTGCAACCAATCCATCATTTCGAAATATGTGGGACTTAAAGCCTTGTTGGGTGGACTGCGTGCTCCTGGCATTTTGAGATAATTAAATAATAGTAGGTAAGATATGTTAACCAAATAGAACAGAGAACTGTGACGAAAGAAGAAAATGTTTTGAGAGAATTATTGATATTGATTAGTACTCTTGGTAAACTAGGCAGTCACGATTGATTCATTCTGAAGAGGAAGGAGCCGGAAATTCACGTCGAGGATGATTTAGTGACTATTTCTGCCATCAAAGTCTAGGTATCATTTATGTCCGCCGATTTTAGCACTACTTTCTTAGCTCAGACCATACCCCCATAGCTTTGTTTCATGATCCCCCAAAATTTTATTCTCTGCCATGATGAAGAGTCAAAATAATGACCTTATCAATCTTTTGCTGACCCGCCACCTCCCTAAGATGGATATACCTATCTCAGAAGTTAGTCATCACAGGCGCCCATTGTTATTGTTATGAAGAGAACTACCTGTGCAGTACCCGTGAACATAATCGCCTTCTCCTTATCAGAGATCTTCTTTTTTGCGCACCAGTGGATTGGGCTCTTTTAGCTGCTGCTTCACTCTCCTCATCAGCTACTTTCAGAGCCGCCAGAATGCTTTTTCACTCTTCATAATCCTCATCAACGGGGAGTTTAAGCTCATAAGCTAGCATGAAGTCCTTCATCGACTGCCAACCTTTCTTTTTGACGTAAGACGAATCGGACGGCTTAATAGGTGTACTGTTCATCCTTGCGAGGTTGATTTTGTTGATGAGAACGTCTGGGAAATGTCGCGAAGAATAGCTAATTGTCTTAAAGATGGATAAGAGGTTTGATGGAAAGAGGTTTAGAGAACGTAATAAGCCAGTCAGTGAAAATAGATAGGAATAAGCAAGTGGGGTAGCCAATTTCCACAAACTTATTCATTATTTTGAAGAATTCGTTCTATTCAGCTACAGTGAATCAAATTGTGTTTGCTTTTAGCTGAGGAGAACTCCTTGCAAGGCTACTGTAATGCGCATGAGAAATTGGAACTTTGGTAATGATACATCGTTTTAAAGTTTTCTGTTTTACTTTTTGGGATGGTAAATTCTTTTGTGTCGAGCAAACATAAGTGGGGGAAAAGCATGGAAGTGAAAGGGGGGCAAGCGATGTACTATCGGTATGTGCCGGTACAAGTAGGTAGAGATAGATCGCTTGTTCAAAGAACATTCTTTTCTCTGAAATTCACATTGGGATTGAGACGCAAATTCGACGATCAGTCTGATCATCGAACCAAAGTTCGGATGTTGACGCAGGGGACAGAAGAATCCATACAATGTTTCATACTATCAAAGCCTTCACTATTAACAATCGCCAAGTCCGACTTATGATTTTGCTTGGCGGATGCTTTTCGGACTTCACTCTTGTTTCTTGAGTTCACTTGATGAAGCTCAACGTCATGCCTATGCTGGGTTTTGTAGAATACATTGAATTCAACATCGTGGTCATCGGTGGCCGCGATGCTGCGTCATAAGTCGAAAGTTGTCTTGTCATGAATGTCAAGACATAAGCAAATTCGCTCCTATTGACTTGATGGAGTATGAATTTTGTCCTTTGGCCATGAAAAATCATGTATTGAAACCTAATAGGCCCGGCCACAGGTAGCACCAAATAGGCTCTCTGCCTTCCAGAGGTCTCCAAAGATTGATCCCGAGATTTAGCAACTACGTTACCTGCTTGAAATATCGCCTTCATTCCTATAGTAAGTAGGTCTTTCTTTCAAATGTACAACGAAAGTATCAATATATATTGTAGCAAGAGTCACTTGAACTGATAGAATCTGAGCGCTACATCATGTTGCAAGAGGGATGAATTTATTCTAGGTGTTTTTTCATTTATTGAGTTCCTACGCTTGATCGTAGTACAGCCTTTAGTCAACACGCATAAGATGCCGTGTCTGCCAGTACCACATTCCCCCACCCACATTTCCTGCCGTACAATCTTTGCTCCTAGGTTTGTATCGCTTCATCATCAGCAACGCTACGGCCGTAGTGGTACTTGCACTATATAGACATGTAATATAAGGAGCGCTCTTGACTATATTCATTCCTAGTCCATCAACACATACGCAACAACATTACGATAAAATTCCAACACCAACGTCCAATGCGATACTAGCCTACGAAGACTTTACTATCTACCTATTGCAAACACAGTTCCGTTTCCGGAGACTACAGATATCGTTGCTTAGAGTCCGAATCTTATCAACATATACATACATATCCTTCAGCCATCTCAAACCTCTCGCACCCCAAGCACGATGACTTGCCCAGCCAGCGGCCCCCTCCGACCATTAAACCCAACCCCATATCACCCCAACAATATACCTGAGCCAAAACCTGCTTTTAGGGTCCTCAATGATGCAGGCTTCGAGACCATGGGAGAGTTTATGAGAGCACATGGATTAAGAGAGTACGAGAATGAACATATCTTGCGGGCATGGGAGATTATTGAGGGAATGAGAGAAGATGATATGATAGATAAACAGGGATCTGCATCCAAGGATAACCACGCCGAGAATGTTGAGAAAATATTGGTGCGAAAGACTGACGAAGGCGAGGAGAACGTTGTCAAATCAACTGGTATTAGGGATGCCGATGAAGAAGAGGAAGTTGATGACAGGATGACTCATCTCAACTTCCGTCAGGGTGAGAAAGATATCATTAGCAAGACGACCGATCTCAACGTCTTTAACAAAGACGAACAGAGGATTGCTACCAAAATGACTGACCTCAACATCCTCCACAATGATCCTGTCGACCATATGACAAATCAAGAAAAAACTGTTCCTTCTAGCGGAAAGCAGGTCAATTTCTCTGGAGAAATTCACAAAGAGTTCCAAATGGATGGAAATGAGAATAGGTGTGAAATCACTTACCAAAGTCTTACGTGAGAGTTTCAGAGCGCTGGTAACCGGAACAGCAAAGACAATGGTAATGATAGTTGCAACGGTGATGGTGGCCAAGAAGGTTGCATCGGGTGCTCTGGCAAATCCTTAGCCTGGTAATGGATAAGTAGATGATTCTGATAGCACCGCTATTTCAACCCTACTACGGTAGTTTCCCATAGCTTGTGCATATTTATCTCTTCACTAAGACAACAATTTCAAACATCACTTTATCAAAATTTTACCTTTTTGCAATTGTGATTTCCAGATATCTAGCTATGAGATGACTTCTCATTTACAGTGCCTTGACACATTCCTAGATCTATAGATAGCTGACTGAATTATACATTTGTCTGTAGATTTCATTGCACCGGAGTTAGCTCTGACAATCCGTGACATGTTGATCGATCAAATTCCTTCCAATAACAAGTTGTGAGACAGTCCCTCCCCCCTAGCCCTCCCCCCTCAAATGAAGACTTAGTAGCTATGAGATCCAAACATGTAGAAACTCACACAGAAATAAAGCAAATAAACGGAGATTGCGACTAGAAGGTCGCAAACTCAGTGAAAGCATTAGTATTTTGATTACGCCGCACTCTGGTAGTAAGTACAGAATTCTTTGAAAATACATTAGTAAAAACTATTAGATTCCATATCCCTGGCAATATTGAGTATTTCAATAACATTTTACGGCAAACACCTCGAATGTAGTTTGAAAGGTAATGGTGATGTTAACAGTAATGTACTTGGTATACAAGAAGTAAGACAACTGATCTCAAAAGTATACACCTGCCGAGTCTTCCAACAAGATACAGCAGGCAAAGGAACCAGCGAATGCCAAAAGATCTGCCACATCCCATTCCACCGCGCCTCAGTTTCCTCCACTTCATCTGAGAAATCTTCGGAGGATCAATATTCATTTCCCAAATTCTCGAATGCCGAGGATATACATGATGGCAATGAAGATCCTGATCATGAAAAAAAACCGATGCACTCGAAGATTTCAATGAGTACGTTAAAGCGACATGGATTATAGCCTGTCGAATGGAATATTATATCAAGGATTCGGAAGAAAAACGCCTCCCTGATTGGTGAACTGAGCGGAAAGTTTAACTGAGATACGATTCGCGCTCCGTTGAAAAATATCTGCTTGGTTCTCGTATATTGTTAAAAGAAAGAGAGAGAGGATTGTGCAGCTGGTGATTTTTCTGTTGGGATTGGAAAAGTTGGCATAGGGGTTAGGGATGAAAAAGTGAAAAGAGGTAACGATACTGAAGTTAATGGAGAGATAGCAGGTGAGGAGGTTGAAAATATAATGAAGAAAAAAATATATAGAAGATATTTGTAATGATGTTAATAATTAAGAAATGGATTGATTTATTTTAGAGTAGAGTTTTTTGTTGTGTTTTAGGAGATTGAAGTATTAAAACTTTCAAACTTTGATAATAATAAGTAATCGAACCACCCAAATCATTGTTCGCATTTTCTTATTTCTGTTTAAAGTCCAATCTATGCTTGTTTATAAACTTTGCAATGCGATAATTGAGAAACATGCTCAGTGAATAACAGTATATTAATCCAATTTGTTCAACGCTAAGACATATGTTATTGCAGCGAAGCCGAAGCTTGGGTAGGTATTTGCCGATATATTTTCAACTCCTAAATATTTATAATACATTTTCAATCATCTAAACCTTTCTCATACGATGTAGTTTGAATCGTTTTCAAACTCTATCCATTTACGTCAATCTTGTCAAGACCCTCACTAGTGTTCACCATCCCCAACGGCCAAGCCATCAATTCCTGCAACTCAGCTTCGCCCCCTACTAGTGACAAAGTCTTCTTCACGTCCAAAATGAGTTTTCGTCCCCATTCTCCAATAAACCAGTCATCCTGAGAGGCATGAAGTGCCACTCCATAATATGCCAAAATCACTAATGCGAGCGGTCGCATTTCTTTCAGCAGCGTCGCAAAGCCCTGTTCTGCATCAAGTAAGAAGGGCCATATTAAAACAACTCCATTATCGCTCTCACTCGAGTTTAGAAGTATGAAGACGTCTCGTAGGGTGCTGATGGCGTTGTTGTAGGCACTCGATTCTTCAGAGGAAGGTGGGGAAGGGGATGTGTGCCGAGATGAAGATGGTGGTTGCGCATGTGATGATGATGATGATAGGTTTGACCGCGTTGAAGTTGACTCTATGTGTGCTATAAGAAGCCTAAATGCTGAGTCCGAAGAGGGGAGGCAAATTTTGGCGTTCGACTCGATCTCGCAAAACTGGAAGCGATTTGTGACGAGGGCGGAGACGGGGCTGTCTGCTAGCCACTGCCAGGAGTTGCGAACTAGTGTAGAGGCACCTTGAAGAAGAGTGAAGAGACTGGAAGCCAGTTGAATTGGACTCTCGAATGGCCGCTGCTGTTGACTGTAGGAGTAGCCTGAGGGTATTGATGGAGAGGGGTTGTTGCTGCATATAGGAAACGCGAGAGTACATATAGAGATCAATGAAGAGCAGATGAACATTGCAGAGCAGTTATCTGGTGTAATTCTATGCAATTGAGATCGATAAAGCGAGAGAAAAATACCATGATGTCGGATTGCCGGGGCAAGATATAAATCCTTTTTGGTGGGATTGAGAAACGCGAGATGAAGGGCGGAGATATTCAAAAGACCGTGCATCATGAACGGGTGATCAGAAGCCATTTTCGGGATCGTGGTCCGCCATAGATCCCGGATTGAATCGATGCAGGAGAAGGTCAGGTATGTCTCGGTAACAAAGTGACGCATGAGCTCTAAATCTTCCCAAAGGATTGAAGCACCTGTATCCGCACCTGAGATATGCGAAGGAGTAGAAATTTGACTTGGAAAGGGAGATGTCTGGTCAGAATCTTCGTGGTAGGTTGTTACTTTGACAGGGAGTCCACGTTCTTGCACGGAGACGGTCGAGTTAGTGGCTGGAAGGAGGGAAGGCGTTGATGTCTGACTGATATCCTTCCACCGCACTCCATATGTACAATTCTTTTCTTTCTTCTTGCATGACCCACAAGTAGGTTGGCATTGATCGCACTATGATATTGTCAAAATGCTTTAAAGAAGGCCCTAAAACCACGGATTTACCTTGATGTGAGAGGCTTTGCACTGCTTGCAACCATAACGACTCTTTGTATGGGGTCGCCTCGGCGGCATTTTAAGTGAAGCAGGTAGCCGAGTACGGGGTAGAAGCTACGTTAATGTTGCTGTTGTAGGTGTGAAAACCTAAAATGAGTTAAGTGGACGAGAACCGATGTAGTTTGTATACCAGGTGGAAAATCTTGCGAATTTACGGCGCAGTGCAAGTCCCGAGTGTTGATAAGCAATATCCGGCTGGGCGGGCCCAGCACAGGCCTCTCTACTAGTATGCTGTATTCTGATTGGTCACGTTTTGGTGAATAAGCGAGGTCCTCTGGCTAGCAGGTATCCGACGGTACCATTTTTTATTAGGGAGCCCCGTCCCCCATAAATGAAACCTCTAGGACTCGTTTATCTGTGGCAGTGAAGTCCCGTGATAGCACTAAGCCTATAATGGGACTTTCCAATTACGCTAAACCAAGAATAGGATATACATACTATCCCCCCCCCTGAATAAAGGTTAAATTTTTTGCCCTACTCCAAGCCCAGAATTTAACCTTTATTTAGGGGGGGGGGATAGTAATCGAAGACCTCCAACATCAAAAACTGGGGCGGAGCCTAGTATAAGCCTAGCGACATATCTCAAGCGAGTACGATATCTGAAGCGAGTACGCTGACTTAAATTAGCGTGCTTTAGTATACATTACCCATCGTCATCCTTGAACCACAATATACTGAAATACTAATAATACGAATACCAACTACACAGCAATGCTTTATGTCAATGCTCGTAGCAGAAATTCAATGAAAGTTTTATTAGATTTTCTTGCCATCAAGCCAACGTACCCTCCCGAGTGGGTGATTGAACCTTGATTTATCATATACCCGCCCTGTCCAACTTAGAATCTAATTTGACCCATTCACTAACGCAAGCTGAGCTTATTACTCATGGATCAAATCTATATAATCCAGAAGTAATCGCTATGGCATGTAAGAATTTTCTTTTCAACCTTCTCTAAGCCTTAGAAGTCTGTATCTCTATCATTTTCACGGAACACATCTCTTGCATTCACATTATGTTCGCACCCAAAGGCACTGTACCGACCATCATCCTTCTAGCGAGCGGGTGGCTTGTTGCTACCATCGATTCTTCATCTACTTGTCGAGCCCAAGTTTCAGCAGCTACACCCACTCCGCGACAGTTTGACGTAAGGAGCAACACGCCCACGAGAGGAGCGGGAAGTTTTTGTGAAGGCACAATTACGATTCAATCTGATGGCAAAACACCAGGAATCGTTATTATCGATCATGGTATGGATGTTGGAGGCCTTCCGACTTTTCAAGTCGTTTCACATTCTGGTAATACTTCTGTCTTTGAGATGACCTACAGCGAGAGCCGAACATTGCTGGATAACTACATGGTACGCTGATCATAATCCCTAAACTCGTAGCTCGTTTACTATCTTTTCAAATTATCGATCAACATGCTAATTAAAATTATTCAGGGCGATGGCCCTTTGACGCTGGCAGCATCACTCGATACATATAGAGTAAACCGGTACAATATAACCAACGATACCACATTTACCAACCGTTTGATCCAGGGAGGTGAACGCTACCAGAAGCTTAATCTTTCCACGGCTGGCGAACTCGTCCTTGAAAATGTTGGCATTATCTCATTAACATCTACCACCCCGATAGATCAGTTACCTGGATCTTTCAAGTGTTCAGACGATCGATTGAATCAAATATGGCAGACAGGAGCGCGTACTTTACAATTAACGGGAATTCTTGCAGAAACTATACCTGACTATTATGTGGTCTCGGATCAGGGTCTTTTTGCTGAAAATCAATCTCCACAGCCGTATTCCAGTGATACTTCACCCTCACTGATGCAATATCAGCTTGATTTCTCAGTTATGCCAACAAAGGGAGGGTTCGGCTACACAGTACTTAGCAGTACGCTGGGCTCGGGTATCTACATATTCGTAAATTTAGCAAATTCTTCAATCTCGGCGCACCTTGGAAGCACTGAAAGAGACTCAGCTGCCTTAGCTTCAGCTACTCTGGATCCAAAATTTGACTTTGATGAGTGGCACAAAGTCTCAACATTCGTCAACATGACTCAGATCGAGATCAGCATTGATGATCACTCATTAATGAACTTTACACAGACTTCGGCATTTGCCGGGTCTTTCGGACTTGGAGCATCGTTTGGTCAATCAGCATATTTCCAGAATGTGACATTGCAGAGTCTTCAAGGACAACTCATATACGCTGCTAGTCTCACACACTCGTCTGTACTGAAAGACTTCCTTTCGGGGACAAACCCAGATTCTGTGAGTGTTGACGGCGCACGGCGGGATCGTATTTCGTACGCTGGTAAGAAACCGATTTTCGCATATTCAGGTTGTTGCTAACCAAACGCAGGTGATCTAGATATTACCGTTGGGCCAATGTTTGCATCAACCAATGGTATTGAATTTCTCAACGGAACTTTGAATCTATTAGGTGCCTCTCAATTACTTCCTGGCTTCTTTGTTCCGAATGCGAAGATACAACAATCTCCTCGCACTTCAATAATTCATTCAAACCAGACAGGTCTTATCGGCTACTCGTTCAATCTGCTCACTGCGATGGCTGAATTTTATTTTATGACTGGCGATGTGGATTTCGCAATACGCTGGGCGCCAACAATAGTCAGAATTCTGGAATGGTCAAATACGCAGCTAGATTCATCGGGTCTATTCGGTGTATCTACGACTTTTGGCGGAGATTGGGACTATTACGATCCCGCACAGTCTGGTGCAGTAGCGAAATTTAATACAGTGTATGCATTTGCTCTGCAGCAAGCTCTACCCTTGCTCAAGGCCGCAAATGTTACTACGAAAATTCATGCGGATCGACTTGCGGCATTGAAATTGAGAATCAATGAAAAGTTATGGAATCCCACGTTGAAAGCTTATCAGCTTTCCGATTCCGTTCAAGACACGCTTGCACAGGACGCAAATGCTTTTGCAATCTTAGCAAATGTACCTCGGGGCAACATTACTCCTTCCACAATTCTATCGACAATGTCAAAGCAATTGTTCTTACCCGCAGGTGCCTTGGCATTCTCCAATGCCAGTCTCGCCCGTGGCTTCAAGCAAGCTATTAGTCCCTATTCCTCAGGTTATCATCTGCGCGCTGCATTTGCTGCCAATGATGAGGAGAGCGTCAAACATCTCCTTTTCACAATTTGGGGATCTATGGCCAACGAATCCAATGCCAACTACACCGGCTGCTTCTGGGAGACTCTAACTGCAACTGGCGAGCCCGGTCTGGGAGCATCTACGTCTCTGTGCCATGCTTGGTCTTCCGCCCCAACGGGTGAACTGAGCAGAAATGTCCTTGGAATTCAGACCGTTACACCTGGATTTGCGCAGTGGAAAGTTGTGCCGCAAACTCTCGGGCTGAGTTGGGCCAGCGGTTCACACCCTACGCCACATGGAGATCTAGCAGTATCTTGGACAGTGGGTGCAGAGGGAAAATTCAGTATGAATGTCACCAGTCCCACCGGAACAAACGGAACTGTGAATATTCCTGTGCTTTCAGGCGGTCAAAACGCAAACACAACATGGGTGCTGAATGGGAAAGTGGTGCATGGATCGAGCTTTTTTGTTAATGGCGGCGAGTTATTCAAGTTGAGTCAAACTTAGTCGAAAGTAGCGATTTTGTTCGAAAGTCAGCACTGTGACGGAACAGCCGCCTCATCGTATGATCTACATACTGTATATTAACGTAGCTCGGAACATCTTCTTATTTCTTCACCTTAGGATTCTACGCATATTTCCATCTTACTAGCGTCAATCCGTCACACTCTTAACGTCATGACTAGTAAGATATAGCGTATTGATAGGAAAATAGCTCTATCCTTTTCTTTTCTTGCTTTTTTTTTGGATTTCGAGACATTTCAAATCACGTATACCTATAGTTAGCTTATTAAATTCATTCTCAAGATTTCTTATTTATAAATTCTAATTTGGGTTTTCGTGATTCAATAAGTCTCCTAATGTGACAGAAAATCAGACAGATTCAGACTTCTTTCCGCTGTTATTGCATAATTTATTAGTGGAATAGTCTAGTTTAATTTCTTGCCTAGCTTTTTGGGCTAATCCAATCATTCATGTATATATAGCGTAGTTGTTACCCTCTGCAAGGCTCTTCCCTCGATAATACCGGATACCATCTATGCAGCGACGAGATGGCCCCTCTGAACGGCTCTCCTTTGATACAACCTTCCACACTAACTAGAACAGTCACCCGACGACGCAAGGTCGAAGAAAAAGCGTCTGCGGAACCTTCTCTACCTGAAAGAGATACTATCAGGGAGCTCTTTTTTACTCGCTCTAATGCAGTCCCACGATCTTCTCCTTCGCCAAGAGCTACAATACAGTCGGAATCATCTTTATAAAGATAATTCTCACTCGATAGAGCACCCTTAATGAAAGGAAGTAACATCCGATACTGTGCAACCTCCCAGCCCCTCTCTGCGTGATATGCAAGACCTCGGACGATTTAAAGGTATGGGTCCAATCGATTTATTGAAAAGTGCATATAGGATCATCTATGCAAAAGTCCCTGTTATATAATACAAAGGAAAGAAACGATATAAAGGGTCTGTATTTGGGGAAGTCTATGCTTGGCGAGAAATGTAGCCGAGCACCTACAGGTGTTCCAACTCTTATATTGATCTTCGAGACTTTACAAAATCTATCGGGAGAAACTCGGTAATTACTTGTAAATTAACCACTTCCGATATATATTCTTGCTACCCTCATCTTTCTAATTCTGCTTCTATTATAATTTTAGCGATAAAAAGAAATATAGTAGGAGTTGTTGATTGTTCTGTTGGGATTGGAAAGGTTGGGGTAGGGGTTGTGGCGAGGCAGTGAAGAGAGATGATAATGCCGAAGTTAGGAGAAATAGCGGGAGAAGAGGTGAGTTTATGATGATAACATAATATACGTTGATTGTGGGCTAAGGGCTTCAATTGGAAGCTGCAGATGTTGATTACTTTGCGGTATTTGAATGAGAGGAATTATTGGGTGAAGTTGTAGATATGGTGAAGGATACATACGCAAGGGGTGCTTACAACTATGCTGGTGACCAAGAAACGGAGTTTGTTACGTTGGAGTAGAGCTTTCTGTTGTGTTTTGACAGATGGCGAGATTGATGAGTTAGCTAAGATCTGTGGATGCAACCAAAAAATATGACATTGGGGCAAGATTGTCAGGTATACCTTATTCATAGTATGGCACTAAAAAACCGACATCACAATAAGCTTTCCATTCTTACTTTGTTGTTAAGCAATAGCACTGCGACTAGAAATCAACGAAGCCGAAAATGCGTGGGAAATCATTATGTCATTAGAATTATCTTTTATCTCATCTTCATGCCACCGGCCGCAGATCACCAACACATCCTATTTTCAGCCCCCCTAATTCGCACCAGCGAGCTTCAACAACTCCGGGAAGTTAGGGGTACCGAATCCAGTTGCTGGATCCCAACCCTTTGTAACCGGGAATCCACCGCCTTCGCACCCTGTCGCGCTTCCGTGCAAGATATCAGTGAATCCCTTGTATCCCTTAGAATACAGCCATGGGTTGAGGAATCCAAGGACTGGTTTGCCCTTGGCGATGAGGGCGTCGTTTACAAGGGCGATGATACCAGACATGAGAGGAGTTGATGCTGAGGTACCAGAGATGGCGCCATAGGTTTGATTCCAGACGTAGGCAAAGTAGGTACCTTGGGCTGAGATGTCGGGGTAAGCGCGGCCAGCTATGAGAGTGTGTTAGTAAATTCTGTCGGAAATAAAGTTTTCCCGAAGGGGAAGAAGACGAAAAGGTACATACATTTGTTGTAAAGGCCATCAAATGATCCATTGAGATTCTTAACGTAAGCATCAACGACCTTTTTCTGGTAACTAGGTCTAGCAAAATAGTTACTGAACCCAGCACCAGTAGACCAACCACCATGCTGTTTACCATCAATAGGATCAATACCAGTAGGACGGTAAGCAGCAACTTCTGGCTCAAAAAACTTGGTTGCTCCAACGGAAGTAATGTATGGGCAACTGGTTGGGAAATCTGGAATAAACATTGTGGTGTTCTTTCCATCGTTGGAACGGCAGGTACCGTTTCTTCCTACTCCATAGTCTCCACTAGAGAATAGAATGGAAACACCGCGGGCACCGAGTTGAGCAAGTTGTTCGCATACACGCTTGGCGTAATATTCAGGGACAGTCTGTTCTTCATCACCGTAGGATGTGCTGATAACTTGCGGGATTTCCGAGTCAGGTTGTGCGAGGATGTAGTTAAGCCAATCAGCATATGGCTCGTTGGTGTTGCTAGTTGTACCAATTGAGGCATTGAATGGTGGTTGTCCACCTGTTGAGTAGGCGGTAATTGGGGTTGGGTAACTGATTCCAGTGATGGCTGTAAGATCAAGATTGGCTTCCTTGCCTAGACCATCTTCCAATTGCTCAGCGGTAAGGGTAGTATTCTGTACTGGTCCACCGTTGATTGAGACGTATTTGAATTTATAGGCTGAGTCCACAGCGTCCGGGCGGTACTTGAGTAAGAACAAGGCATCATCTGGTCGGATTGGAACTTCACCGAGGAAATTGTTGAATCCAATCTTATTCTTGCCAGCAGATTTTGGTTTGTAGTTTCCAGTTCCATAGAGAGCTTGGAAGCATTGAGGTGATACTGCAGTAACATCACATATTTTCGCGAGTGTGGTGTTTGATGGTGGTGTATATCCAGCTGGAGTTTGGCCTTCACTGAGTTGACCTTCGATAATGTCGGTATGTCTTGAATAGACTTTGGCTTCTCGTGGGTTATAGCTGGATCTTGGTGCAGCACGCATGAATGAAGTTGTTGGTTGAATAGCATCAATGTGCTTGTGAAGATGCATAGGAAGTGACCAATTTGGGGTACGAATGATTTGACCACCTGCCTCATGCTCATAAACGTGATATTCAGTATCGAGCAAGCGCTCGGCGTCCTTGACTGGAATGGAGAGATGAATCCAATCTTTGGCGCTACTATAGCTTAGGCTTGAAGCATCAATCCCATTGTCAAGAAGCCATTCATGAGTGGAATCGAGAGTTTGAGATGACGGTCGAACCAATTCATTGACTTCGGCGGAAGTCAAATGATTACCGTATTTCTCATGAAAGGGATCCGATACTGAAAATGATACGTCAGTTAGGTTTATTTAAGGCAATGATTTGAGAGTTACTCGCCTTGATACAATTGACGCTCAAGTTCATCGAATTGACTCTGCTTCAATGCGATATTTAAATTAATGATACCTTCAGCGGGAGCACGAGCTACTCTCTTCCATTGTCTAGGAACGTAGTGTCTTTCTTTTACTGCATAGTTAGTTCTTGAGCGAATGACTGCACCCGCGAGAGCTGTTTGAGCAGCTAAGGCGGTAGAAATGAGAACCGAAAACGCAACCATGATCACAACTGCAAATGATGCGTGCGAATTGACTGAGAATGAGTAGGATAATGGAATAAGGAATTTCAGAATGTCAAAACCTGGGAAATTTATAGTAGAAGTGACCTCCCATCAAGCTTTCTAATTCCTGCTACCACGAACCCCGCATATTAAATTAGCTGCAGCTGTCATGTAACTGTACCTTCAGTGAAACCCAAATAGGAAGGTGAGTAGATATATTTTATACGACCTCCACGATAAGACGTAAATTTCTCTAGTAATTTCTTTACTCATTGAGTAATGGACGTCTTTGGAAATGTTGAAATGAAGCAAGTCACGGATCATGGTACTACAATTGGAGAAGATCAATACATTCCAAGGTTCCCCAAATTTCCAAGGTTTGGGTGCGAGTCCGACGGAAGAATGATGGATAATGGGTGCTTATCCGAGCCGACGGAGCTCTACTAATTAGGAAGGTGGGGTCAGGGGTGGTTTATATTGTCATCCATGAAATCAGCCATTATTTGATCATATTTCGTATTCTCGATTGATAGAAGTAGATAATATGATTGGTCAATGGGAGGTAATCCACGAGTCTTATGTTCCTTGGTAAGTTGGTACCTTGAAAATCCCAAGCCACTGTTCGTACCTGGCAAGCTAGTAAGGAGGATGCACCTCTGGTTATCTCATGAAGGTGGTGATACCATGTGGCGAAGAAGGTTATGAACAGATTAAGTTCGGAACGAGATCCCGTATCGTGGATCTTCAGACGAGGTACTTCTTGTCGGTGAATCTATTTGAAGATTTCCAATTTCCATTTCGAGTTGTTTCCTCATTTAGTAGTTGATTAAACCGAACCTTACGGAGCACCTTTCCCAAGTCTTCCTGGAGGTTGTGGTGTGATAATCAATGACCCGCTCGATATCTTCACTATAAGGAAAGAGATCCTTCGGAAAGTCGTATCTCTTTGCGGATGCTGAGTACTGTTTGCAGTAAGCAAGTTTCCGTATCTCCCAGCCTCCCTCCGTAAGCTCATATTGCACCATCATCCCTATCAAATAGCGTTATCATGAGCGACTACCTGATAAGTATCGATAAATTTTCTTCCTTTCTCACTTCGAATCCAAATCCGAGTCCGAATATCAATACACAATCGATACAATAAATTGAGGATGGTGAGCAACGGGTGAGAGTTACAGTAGAGTAAAAATATTATTTTCTTATTGAATTGACTTACAAGTTCACCGCCTCTTCGACAGGGTTATGTTCTGCCTAAACTCAGCACGTGAGCCTTGAATCTAGCCGAATTTTTGGTATTACACGCGCGCATAAGGAAAACTACTACCTCGTGTAGCACATTTGCAACACCGTCCAATCTTTCATCAAAGTCCCAGATAGTAAACTTCAAAGTGAAGATCGCGATTGCGAACCAAAAAGTATGCCACGGCAGCTAATTCCGACGACTAGATTAGAGTTGCAGTCAACCTGGTCGGGCCGCGTCAGTGTTGAAAGTCGTCGACGTGCACGAATTAAGGATAATTACTCAAATAGTTGGTAGAACACTCGAACGTGCTCGGAGTCTCGAGATCTTTAGGTCCAGAGTTTCATTCTGGGACCAGAAGTTGCATCTTCTCTGAGCTCTCTTTAGGCAATCATAGGGACTTCACCCCAGCCCTTAACTCTATGCTTGGCCCAAATCCAAGTGGATGTATCGAGCATTCTGGGCCGGCGTTGGACAATTGGATTCGTGTGCACACTAAGAGAATTCGCGACGTGCCTTGGTCTTTCTATATCTGTGAACCCTCTCCTAGGTGATGCTTCAAATATCTCATTACAGATAATACGAAATCCAGAATAGCTCCGGACCTGTGAGTTCGGGGCTCATCGGTACTCTGAACCCATCCAGTCATGATCTTGTGCTTCAATCTGTGCCGTCCTTGTACAAACCACAGACAGAATGCCCTGGCTAGGGCATCTGTATTGGGATGACGCCAGGGTTTTAATACCTTCTCATGGACTAGTTTTTCTCGAGTATGCCATATAGTCAACCACCATAAATCTCTTGCATATACACCTCAACTTCTCTCTTGTCTACGCTCAGTCTTATACGGAAGCTGAATGGTACTGGTATTCACTGCCGGCCTGATCTCCTTTGGTAACGACAAAGTTCTTGTCATACAAGACTATTTTCTCATTTTTGCATGCGTATCATTCAAGAATAGCGGTCCATATGGCAGCCACATGATTCTTATCCTTTGCGCCAAAGAACTGCGTATTCTAGGGCTGGCGCTTGAGGGCTGACACGCAGGCATAGGAAGGGCGCGTACAAGGTGGGATTAGTCCGGACTAGCAGAACAGATATAGACTTCAAGAACAAAAACAAAATTCATAACATATTCATTATTTAAATGACCTGGATCTTCCAAACGGACTATAAACCAACAAAAATTTCCATCATTTTTGATAGAAGCTGGCTGAGACGGAAGTAATTTATCGAGATTGCGATGCGTATGAATTGCCGCGAATTTTGCTGATTTAGACACGATGATGCTCTGTTAACTTGTTGATATATCCCTGTAACAACTGAAGCTAGTTGAAATTTAAATGAGATTTCATTGGTGGCAGGGTGAGATATGTACATCGTCGTCTGTGTAAGAAAATTGTGAGGTTTGTTTGTCGTGCGATGATAAGGTGGTTGATTCAATGCTCAGAAGCCCGAATGGACATATATATTTTTGGCCAATATGTTTAGCGACGAAGACAATAATATATGGTGTGTACTCCTTTGGGGTAATAGACGAATACTGTATCTTAGCATGTTAGGGTTCAGCGGCCATTTACCGTGACTGTAACCGCGCTTCTGCCTGTAAGGATGCTGGTGTTCTTTTCCATGCACCAAACAACTTCTTGTCTTTGATTGTGTGATATTCTCACTTAACATGATCTCCATATCCGCATGCGTATGCGTGATTCCAACGAGATTCATTTCATTTCATTTCATTTGATTGGAAGATCATGGAGTAGTGAGGGTCGGTAACGGATCTCATAAATCTAGATAAGAACTCATACCTTCGCTCCTTCCTCCACACACAATCACGTTACACACCACGGCAATAGGCTAGGTAGTCTTCCCATAGGTCCCGCTTCGTTGTATTTTTCAATATTGTGACATTTAGCATGAAGTTTGACAAACACACAAGGAGCACTGGCACTGTATGCAAATTTCAAAATGCACTATTATTCCCTACCAACATTCCTTCGGGCTTCTGGGTTCGAATCCCAGCAGTGTCGTCAGTAAGTATTATATATATATATTTTTTTTCAACTTCTGGTACGTATTGAAGTCTCTACTTCGTGAACTCGAGAGCTGTTCTTGTCGTAATATTAGAACTGGCGATGTTTTCAGCGTATCTATCGGGTACTTTTCACTTCTTTCCTTCCTCCTCAAAATCCTGGATTTTAAGAATGTCTATGCACCCACCAAGTTATTTTTTACATAATACATCCAAGCTACTTGTATTTTTCCTGGGCGTGTGTCTCATATCTTATTGAAAAAATTGACTTTTCAATCATAGCAAAAGCAAAGATAGATCATCAAACCCGTCGATTCTGTCCTTCCAATGTTCGGGACCGCAGTCCGGATTTGAGGCTTCCAATTTTTGAGTCGAACTGAGTCTTCTTTAAGTACAACTCAATCTACATATGTCATAAATTGATTTTTTCCCCAGAAAACGATAAGATATCAGCATTCTCAGTTTAGAGAATGGATTCAAGACCTCTATTACAAAATAAGTATGAATGTCGATGTAGTCTTTACCGACTCGAGGTTCTTAAATGATTTTCCCTTTGCTGTCGTGTTACTGCAACCAAGACCATTCATTATTCCTACCCGAATAAAGATACTTCAACATTTGGCTGAAACAAATAAAATCCACCATACTCCATAGACGGAACACTGAGCCTTCAGATATGGGCATATTTCTGCTTGCTTGGGGCTTCTCCTGTTTTTTGTGGGGTTGGGAGTGAAATGACTTCTTGCGAGGCTTTTCGCGAATTCGCTATATATCTATAACTTCTATCTCCCTTCTTTCTTTTGAGTAATGCTTGGGAGGTCGAATCTATAAACACTAGTCCATTAGGTACAGAAAATTATTGCAGTTGCCAATGTATCTTGAGTTAGTGTCACCAAGACCATCATCGCCATGCGAATGGAGGATACTTCGTCGGTTTGTGGTATCAATAGACAAAATCGAAGCACATCTGGCGGTACTATTTTCCGATTCCGCTCGCCTCATAGGAGTGGAGTAAAGCTTCTGCATTCGGATCATGTTTTTCGTCTATGTGTATCTCGGTATGATATTTGCTTTTCTATTCCTTCCTTATTCGAAACTATAATACAAATGTGATTTTCGATGTTTGTATGCTACCGCTTGAAAGTCTATCTGCTATTTGAATCTAAATTGTGCGAGCATATTCATCAAAAAAAAAAACTGGAACGTTTGGCTAGCGGTCCAAGTCACCTTCATTCCACACGGAGTAAATACGAGAGTTCGAATCCCTCACGTTCCATCAATTTTTGGGTTTTTTTTCTATTTCTTTCAGATCGAGGGCAATATCTCAAAGCATGAGTCTTCACGGATTCATCATTTTTGGATTATTTTGGATGAGGTTTGCCGCAAGCCCACTATAATTTCTATGTTCCTTCTCTTTTCAGAGTAATTTTGGAACATCGGGTCCACGATATTATATTCGTTTGAGGTATTAACACATGCTCCGAATAGAATGAAAGTTTTGAATGAACTTAGGAATGAAGTATCTCATATGATCCGCCCAAGCTTGTGACTACAAGCTCCATCAGAATGATTTCTTGGTAAACGTGTCAATACCCGCAGTGGCGCCCATGCAAATAAATACAAGCAAATTGGAGATAGGAATTTTATTGAAGATTATTGATACATTCATTGCCTTGAAACTCTTCACTAGGATTCTAAACAGAATGCCGCACCTCCATCGTCATCATTTTCTGCCCATACATTAAATTCATTCTCTTTAGCTTCTTTTCTCTGGGCCGTGATTTTGTCTTTCGTCGTTTGTTCTCTTAGGGCCGGTGTTTCTGGAGCTTCCTCGCAAGCAATAAGCAACAGCAAGGCCTCAATCTTCTCCTGCTTTGAACTCAAGTTATGTTCTTTACAACTTATTACGATGAGCATAATAAAAACCTTGAGTGTCAAATTTGCATCATTGCCGCCACTGTGAAGATGGTCAAAGCGATATGGGATATGTAAGAAATCGAGCATGGTCACAAGTCTTGCTGATTTCCTTGCTTTGAAGAGCCGTTTGTAGATATGGCCGGTATCAATAATAATGATATCCGGAAAATCCTTCAGGTCCGGCATTAACCCCAGCTTTCCCAAAACGTGAATATCATTCCCGATTCCATTTGCTATCAGTACCACTTTACGGGGTTCCGTTGAGCCAACCACTGGGCTTCCTGTTCGAAAGGTCCGTTCAAGCATACTCCGAATGTTAGATTCTGCCAATCTTTCCGTTTCGCCGTATGCAAAATATTTGTTTGTGTATCTGTGATGTCTACAAGAGAAGCTGTATGTCGAAAGGGTCTTGGTCACGTCGAACGTCGGTGTTTCTTCCGCAGTTTTGAGATCCCTGGTATCTAGCGTGCATATTCCGACTTCTCTGATACCCGCTCTATCCCTTCCGTTTGGCTCAGTATCTAAAGATACAATTACGCAGTCTAAGTCATCGGGACCATCAAGTTGAAATGGTTGGCAATTGCAATCCGATAATATTGCCAATTCATAAGGCAGCCCAAAATATTGCTGTATGATTTGAATAATTTTCTTCTCTCGACATGATTGACAGTGAGCCTTTGGAGAGCTAAGACCGGTCATGAGAATGTTTGAATTGTATTTAAGATGGCTAGGACCCGGCATTGTTATATGTATGTTGTTATATGTATGTTGGAGTTGGATTTTGTAGTATTTGTAATAGATGGTGAGATAGTTCGAAAGTTTTGTTATAAAGATTCCAATAAATATAGAATTGATATTTTTGTGAAAAGGAAACATGGAGAGGAATTGGACAATGCAAAATTATATAAATATTTCCAGTTTGCATAGGAATCCACTACTTTGATCTAGATGGGACCGGACTAGAAGTAGCGTAGGGCGGACTCAACCACTTTAGAGCTTAAAAGATCTACCTAGTCTGAACTATGATTCATTGAAATTTTTCCACGGTTATAATTATTGTAAAAGTTAATATTTCAATCGGATTCACTTATTGGTTCCCGAATTCATCTAGAATTATCAAATCTTTCAGGGTATTATTTCCAAATTGAATTCTTTCTTAAAAGAATAAATCTATTGACATAATTTAACCATGTTCAGATTTACAGCCTTTCGGACATCGAATGATTTCCGATGCAATTCTATTGGTCCACAGAATCGTAAAAAGTTACATCCTCGTCCTCATAATTGTCAGACCAAAGATCAAATTCATTATCTCCAAGTTCTTTCTTTCGAGCTGTAGCATCTTCCCTCATTCTTTCTGCTCTCTCTGGCCTTGACTCCGGAGCTGCTTCGTGAGTAGCAACCATCAAAAGAGCTCTATCGTCTTCCTTCTCCGGGGTCCGTCTTAATGCCTTGCAGTTCTCAAGTATAATCATAATCAATGCTTTGAGGGTCATGTTTGCATCGTTGCCGCTATGATGTAAGGAATTTAATCGATAAGGAATCTCAAAATAGTTCAGTATTGAAAATAGATGTCCTTTCATTGCTTATTTGACAGTGTATCGTAACAGGTGACCAGTGTCAACCAAAATGAGATCTTTGAATTCGGCAAGATTTGGAATCAACTTCGACTTCGATAAATAATCAATATCGGCGTAGATTCCATTTGATACGAGGACCACTTGTCGACATTCGGTCGAAGAGTCTGCGAAAGGACTGCCTGTTCGGAAAAGTCGCTCGAGCATATTTAGTACATTCTGTTCTCCTATTCTTTCCACTACACCATAACAGAATCTTGCATCGACGGTTTTGTGGTGACAGAGGGAAAAGCAGTAGGTCGAAAGGATGTCAGCTGCAGTTTTGTCGGACTTGGGTGTTGATGACCCATTCGATACAGTCAAAACTCTGGTATCTAATGTACAGACACCAATTTCCCTGATGCTACCAGTTTTTCGATGCTCAATGTCAAGAGATACTATGACGCAATCCGGAATTGCCCCAGGCGTGGCAAGTTGGAATGGTTCGCAATTACATTCCTGTGATGAATTTACCACGGAAGGCAATCCAAAATTCTGTTGCAGGAGTTGGATTATTTTACTTTCTCTGCATGTTCGACAATGGACATCTACATTCTTAGAAGTGCCCGTCTTAAGACGATTGAAAAAGGTAAAAACTGGACTCATTGTGTAAAGAAGGTGTTTCGGAAGTGATATCCAGCGTAATGGTGATAAATGCTGAGATGGTATATTCTTATAATATGAAGAACTATATAACATGGTGAAGTCGAGATTCTCAATAACCAATAACTGAGAGGGACTGATATATATATATATTATAAAAATCTGCTAGTCTAGATTGAGCTAAACTCTGTTTAGCGGGCCCCGGAGTCTCAGTTCGATGAGGCGAGTTCTGCAAAGTCTAATTGGCCCGACTTGACGCTAGGGAAAGGCGGACTCAACACTAAGATACAGAATTAGCAAATCGTATGCTTTAAAAGTGCGGCATAGAGTTCCTGTCTAGTTTTAAGGTGGCTTTAATTTTCCACTATTATACCAGATGAGGAAAGATCTAGAGAATAATTAACAGATTAAGGATGAGGAAGTAACTATACAGCAGTAGGATTTAATGGAAACTCAGCTTCATTTTGCGTGGGAATCAGGGAGATGGGAAGTTAGCCAGACTATTTGGTGTCTGATTTCCCCCTTTTGGACATCTTTTCAAGAGTCATATTGATGCACCGAGTTGGTGGTTGTATACTTCATCTTTTAAGCTTTGAGATACATTACCTTTCATCATCACGATTGTTTGATCGGAATGAAACATGGGACTTGTCCCAGGATCATCAAGACTAATAGCACCTTTGAGGATCTCAATATGCACACTTATTACAATTATCTGAAGTTTTGTTCCATCTCGAGAAGATGCAGAACACGGAATCTGGGTGGGTGGATTCAGCACTCGCTAGTCAGAGAGCTGCATGATGGGCTTGCACAGCAAAGATCAAGGATGGCCAAGGATGAGATAAGTTATTAGAATATGATTCGAGATATTAATTCTTTTCCAATATGGGGAATCATTTTGCTAGCTTAGACTCCTTTACCTATTAGCCGTTTTGTGGACTTCCCCTTTTTCCAGTCTTTGTCTTATCTGAGAGTGGCTATGAATCTCCCTCCTACAATATGTAATTGGATGACCAGCCTTCAAATAAGGAATCTCCTTTGCCCCATACAACTAATGTGGTGACCTAGAATCTAGAGATTAAAATTTATTGGAAAAGAAAATGTCCAAAAAGGAGACACTGCTGTGCACATAATCTTCTTATTTCACTTTTTTCTCCATGCATCTTTCATATCTGCCATATTACTTGACCTAATTAAAAATAAAAATAAAACATGAATACAAAGAGAGACTCAACACATCATTTGGCACAATGAAGCCATCTTGACATTATAGTTTTTGATTGTGACAACCTTGGAAGAAGAATATTATATTAGTCAACAGATGATAGCCAAATGAGTATTGCAAAGTTCAGCTAACCAAATTACACTTTGAATTCAATTCAATAATAACGCGGTCCACATTTAAATATATCTATTGTCCAAATGTATAATCATCTTCCACTTCCTCATGAAGCGTCCAGCCTTTTCCAACCCCCAAAACCCAAACTTCAGCAAGTATGCAAGTATTGATATCTTTGATCTTGAGTGTGAGGTATATCGGTGAAACTGAAACATTCTTGAATATCATAGGCTGGCTTAATTTGATGGAAACTTGAATGCAGCGCCATCTGTAGCTCTCAGGGTTTCTATATTTATGTCACGGTTATATCACGTGACCATAATCTATCATGTGCAGGAAGGGTGTCTAGTGCTCTGGCGCCCCTCAGAGGTAGAAGGAAAAAGGGAGAGCCTCTATTTCTTTTCTCATCTTCTCCGCCTCAGCTTTCAGTTTACCAATCATCCATATCAACCCTTTCCTTCTTAATTCTCCTTACAATTTGGGTTGATCTAGATGCTCATACTACTTCAAAACATCTACCCAATATCGCCAGTTAATGAAACATCGACGAGTTCGGAAATCAAATACTGTAAAAAGAATGAGTACTTATCACTCTGTAAGTCAAGCATGAGCGTATTCATCGTAAGTAGAAACGGGTTAAGACGTGCCATCTGCTAGAACTACAAAAACATCGAATACATGCAATCGACAACTCCTCCTTGCATGAATCGAGCTCTGGCTCTGTATCGTGTACCAGCAAAGTGATATAGAACAAGACGTTATGTCCGTGCTGATATTCTATGGATCCTTAGGCTCATGGAATGTCCACCGATAGAAATACGCTTCCTTTGCGGAATCAAAACAAACACTACCTAGGGTCTGTTATACTCCTGTCTTGATGTACGCTGGATCAATGAGATTATTTTCTTTTCGGAGGAAAGAACTCATTTCGTGAGTTGTAATACTCTATGGAAATATTGTCAATTTATGATATCAGATAGAAATAGGAGAAGGTCAGAGACACCCAAAAGAAAGGTTCGTGTTGTCTCGTCAGATACGCTTAGATTATCGATGCTTCCTTCTTGCTTGGAGATCGAGTATTGGTGAGATGTCTCGTTATGGTAGGATGAGATATCTGAGTTGTTTGTGTGGTAGAATATCTGAAATACTAGAAAGTATTTACGGCACAAATGATATACCTATAACCTGAGTGGCTCCGAAAAGATTGTCCGACATATTATTTATAGATTGATAATCCGAGGAAGGGTTCCGAGGTTGTCTTTGCAATAGGAGTACTTGAGAGGATGCAAAATCAGGTATTCTAATAGAACTTTGTATTGCATTGGGCATTTTCTGGTAATGAATGGGAAACACATGGGCCCAAATAAGCTTACCCTCAAATTACATAAATATTATACATACCGTTCCTTTGTTGTAGGTTGTAGTAGTAACACGCAATTCATTTGTTGAAATATTTCAAAGGGGGGGTGTTTGTACATTTGTACAGTTAAGGATTGTCCAACAAGGTTTTCATCTGTGCCCCCAGTACAGCAATTGACTCTTGCTCCAAACTCTCTGAAATTTCCCTAACCTATCGCCCTGGAAAACTTTCCTATGATATTATTGCTGAATTATCCAAAAATTCACCCCACTCAGATGGTACGGGTTGTCGCTTCCCTACCCAAATTTCCACCAATAAAAAACTAAACATTTCCGAACCGAGATCTCCTTTCCACAACCTTTGGAACAACAACACTTTCACTAGTTGTTCTGTGAACAACAATACTCCGATACTAGTGTTATTCATTACTGTACTCTTCGACTTCTGCATTATTCTAAGCAACCATGTCTTATTTCACTCAGGTCCCGGGGGCTGCTGTTCCCAGTCACTTCGATGCTACGAATGACGTTACAGCAATCAACATGAGGAATCGCGCCCTCCTGTTTGCTAGCAACAATCCCAATGCCAGCAACAATCCGAATACTACTGTCAAGCCATCTTCCTTGAATTCTCTCAATGACACGGTATGTCCTCCTCTTTCCATCTTCCAACCGGTAGTGTGGGGGCTTTTGCGGCTTGGAAAGTCTTTTCGGTTATCCATACACCGAACCATAAGATACGAAAAAAAATCACGCGATAGTTTCGTGTTGGACTATTCTACAAATCATATCTAATGTATCAACGCAAGCAACAGCCCAACGATGAAGCCTCAGAACCCCAATTCTTCGCTGACGAGTCACGGAAAACATCCAACAAAGCCATCTTCCTCGATGGCGCAGTCGATCGACTCACCATGACCACACCCACAGAAGGTGCTACCGAAAAGAAGGAAAACGTCACTGAAAAGCCACAACCCCCTTCTTTCTTCCGCTGTTGCCAAGTGAGTTACTCATCTCCCTTCTACGCATTCCCCTCACCCTACATCTCCACATCCAAATCCACATCCACACCCCCTCGATATTCCTCAAGTAGCCTAACTCAACCCCGCACCAGTGTCAACACACATCCCGCTCTCCAAATTGCCAAAGACCGGACGAGGAAATCGCGGTGGTGCAAGCGAAGGAGCAGCGAATCCTCATTGTCAATTCAGAGTGCGAACATGCGCAATGTATGAGATGTGTTAATGTGGATGAGAGGGGTGTGCGTATTGGAGTTAAGCCGTGGGAGATGAATTGGAGGGATCCTGCCTTTTGATGATGGGGATGGGTGCGGGTTTGGGAAGGTGCGAGGGATAGTGGGGGTACAGTAGGGTTTCTTTCTCGAGGTGGAGATGGACTTGAATAATCGGGTTGGCATGGGATTGAATAGGACGGTAATTTGCAGGATAGTTTCATGCTCTTGTAATGGCATAACCCCATGTCGCAAATGACATCAATTATCTAAACGAATTGAATGTTCCAAGAAAAAACAACAATCTGAAATCTATCGCAGGTAGCTCAGTACCACACCTCACTAAACATCATATTCAGTATACCTCTACGAGTAGCAGATCCATGAATAACTAGCTTCGGATGCGCGAGATGGCGAGGATATAAAACCATCTATCAAAAAAAAAATCAAACGTCCCCAGAGACCATGATTTCCTGTGCCAGTTTGGGAGCCTAGGACTGGTAGCTTTACTTTTGTATCTACAGAATCTGCGGATACTGTTTATCCCGGCCTCTATACCCCAGTCACCACGATCAAATACATCACCTACCCCTTTAAGAAGTTCGCCAACTGAACATGATGAGAAGCTATATTAGCTCGAGGAAAAGATTAAAGACATGAAGTTGCAGTACTTTGTGATAATGTACGGTCCGGACTATTAGAAGCCGTGCGAATACTCATTAGATCAATATTCAGGGAACGGGACGACGCCTCTATCCCATGTATTATTATTCTATGGATATAAGCGCATGTTCAACCGTATTCTCCAATATGTGCCGGTCTTTGAGATCTACCTAATCTTCCACCATTATGTTCATGTAGGTCTTTGTTGCTGGATAGTCCTATTTAGCTAAAAGTTCCCCACTTTATCACACAGAACAAAGATCAGCATCTCAATTCTTCAGTAAAAATTCAGAGTGGTCATCGAGTGTCTCACTTCTCAGAAAATGTAGCTGGGATAGTATCCCTTTCTACCTCGGGCACCGGAAGCTGCTCATTAGGTTCTTGTCGAAGACCTTCAGCTGGCGCTCCTTCACTTTCTACGAAATGTGATATGCGTTCACGGGGCAGCCAGGATCCTACGGGTGTAAACCACCAGGATATGAGGGCTAGGATTGTTACTCCTGCCATGATGATTGGTGCGTCTATCAGATGTTAGCATATGACCAATTGATAACCATACTAGAAATGTTTGGGTACTTACAATTCAAGGTAGCCGCAGTGACAGGAAATTCATAAGGACTGAAAAGGACTGCCACAACCCAACCGTTCCAAAATATTGAGACGAATTGAAATGGTCTACTCCATCTTCCCAAACTCCATCTTGGCTTGGGAAAGGTGTGTGGTGTCAGGAAAAATCTTCCAAAAGCAATAAGTCCATATGCGGCCGCTGATGGGACACCAGCAGCTGAAATGAGAGATGTGAATGCAACGGCAGAGGGTAAGATGGTACAAGTAACAAGTGAGGCGCAACCCCAAATTACGAGGACAGCATTGCGAGGTTGTCCTTCGGAAGAGACACGTGATACCCAACCGGAGAATGGAAGAACGCCATCACGAGCTACTGCGAAGACTAATCGAGATGCGGCGACGATAGCAATTGCTGTGTTGAACCAAAGTGCGACTACTGCAATGACGTTCATGAAGACGTGACCACCCTGTCCTAAAACGACGGCATAAAGAGGTACAAACGGTTGAGGTGAGCCATAAGAGAACAAAGTATCCGGATCCGGTGTGCAAAACAGAAAAAGGATGATAGTCGCAAATCCTCCGATTCCACTCACTATCACACTCCAAAAGATGCCTCTAGCGGCTGTGATTGAAGCATTCTTGGTCTCTTCGGCGACGTGTCCAGAAGCGTCGAATCCAATCAGAATACCTGCGGTAGCAAGATACGATAAACACCAATTCCACCCAGCAGGTGCTCCAGTGCCATTGTAGGTTGTCATGAATGCCTCCTCTGCAGTCCGGAAGCCGATGGTCTTGGCGGCTCCAATTGGTAACCAGATTAGATTGAGTACGAAGTCAAGCATGACCAAAAAACTCGAAATCCAGAAAACATATTTAAATAGACGAGCTATTCCAACGCGTCAGAATTTAACGATAGTTTCATATCATATATATAACTCACGTGGTAGAAAATTCACGAGCGCGGCTAATGCAAGGAGGACTTCGGTACAAATCCATTGGACTGCTCGGAACTTGATGTCACTGGTATCCGTTGGAAAGTCCACATTGAAGACAACGATTTCCTAATCAACATTAGATAACATCCAATAATGGCAATCACTACTCTTAGGAGCGTATGGGCATCACGTGAACTCACCGAAAGCATGTAATTTACAGCCCCTTGGGTGTTGCCTGCAAGTAATTAGAATAACTTTAGTGATGAATCCAAGATGAGCTTACTTGCACAAAATGTCATCCAAGCAGTAGTACTCCACCAAGCGACTACAAATCCTAAAAGTCGTCCATACTTGGCTCCTCCAGCTTCAGCTGCCCAAAGATAGATGGAACCAGCAGAAGGAGATGCGGAACAAACTTCTGCTATGACTGCTGCAGTAATGAATGTGAAAAAGCACGTTACGAGATAACTCGTCCTGGATTTTATAAAATGTTAGAAACTATATGAGAGATTTTAGACTTTGAGCACAAAACTCACCAATAAGCTAAAGGACCTCCAGAGGCAATTCCGGTCGTGTAAGTGACTCTCACACCACCAACGAAGTACAGAGCGGCGAAGGATGTTGAGAAATTTTCAATGAGAGTGTATGTTCGATGTAGAACCTATAACATTTTGTCAATTATTATATAGGCCCACACGAGTGCGAATAAACTTCTCAACTCACGGGTTTGTAACCAAGAGTTTCCTAGATGATAAGATCAGCTGAATGTTATCGTCATTGATATAGAGAGAGCAAAGTAAGTTAACTCACCAATTGAGCATCATCTCTTGCCTCAATTACAACACTCTTGTTGTCTTCCCTTTCGTGAACCATCTTGATTACTTGACTACCCGATGGATGGGTTGAAAATGATTGAAGCAAGCAAAAAAGAAGACTTTGAATCTATGGATTATCTCAAGTCATATTGTATCATCATCATATTCTTCCCGAGAGTATCCGCTGCGAATCACGACAGCGGGAAGAGATTTCTCGTGCGCTAAACCTTACCTAGGTATATATAACCTTAACATCATTTTAGCCGGGGGAACCAATTACCAATGTCGGTCCGTTTGTTATCCACGTGCTGCTGCATAGGTTAACCATATCCATATCCATATCCATATCCATATCATGGACCTTTTTTGACGTACATTGTAGGGTTCAAGAAATGGTATCTTTCATGATTCATGAATAAGTTGTAATGGAGTTGAGAAGGATAAGAGAAGGTTTCGGATAATCGTCAATAAAAGAATCTCTTAATATCATGGTTGACAAGGTTGAGTGCAGTGTATGATGATTACCTAGTAGTTGTGCCCCGCTTTACCCCACTTCAAAGCATTCTTTGACAGAGATATTTTGAATGAAATATAAATCTATTCGTGTTATGTGTATCAATCATAAACTGGTGTTGTGGTTTAGTGGTATAATTCTTGCTTAGGGATTTATCAGTCTTCATGATTGATTCTCCATGTAAGAGGTCCCCGGTTCAATCCCGGGCAACGCCCCTTTTGTTTATTATTAGTAATTTTGGCCTTTTGTTTTCCTGCCTTTTCTTTCCCTCCTTTTTCCTACCTAGGTATGGAAGGACTCGAAGGAGATAGTATTCCTCTTTATCTGGTGCAACTGTTACTGTATAGAGTATATCAATCCTCCTGCATAAACTTGTACATGACACATGACCATGATATATATAATCGCTCTTTTTGTCTACTAACACCACCTGCATTACTTCGTACCCCTCCTTCCCTCCCTTTTCATGTAATTGATCGCAGTTTGATTATCGGTTACTTTGTCATCTGCCAATCTAATAAGATAGATTCAAAGTCTCACAGCCAGCATGAAACTGTATCATATTATCATATATATACTATGTTATTCTCGCCAGGGCCTAATATTACATCATACATCATGAGATATTGCAACTAAGATGATTATATAGATCAGCAAGTGGGAAGAAGTGATTAGACACATCAGGGAATACTGACTTCAACTGCTCGACGCGAGCGGTTCATTCTTCATCCCCCTTTTCCGTACAATTGAATACTGATTTACTAGCTGTTCTTCCATAGGTCTCCGTACACCACCATCAGTGTAAAATACGGCAGGCAGTCCAGAAAACCATTAACCTATCACGTTCACGTTCTTGCTTCTTCCTCACTCAATCCACCTCGAAATTAATTCAAAGTATGAAGATGTCAAGGAATCATCTCTCATCAAATTTACTCGTGTCAACTACACGCGTCCCTAATTCGTTTTTCCAGATCAATCACTTTCTTGTTAGCTGATACAAATAGATCAAAACAAAACAACAAATGTAAATGAGACAAATATTCTATCTCTGCCGCGCCCCCTTACTTTGTTTTTTTGATAATACTGGCAAAGCAAGGCTTTCCATTTTAAAATATTCTCCTTCATTTTTGTATTCATTTCGAATTGTTCTTCATCATACGGTTGAATCATGAGTTCATTCACCGACAATCTTCTCCCAATTTATATCGTGGGAGAAACCATACGCGCAAATTACGCATACTTTGCTTTTCAAGCTGCTCCTCAGATCACTCCGTCGTTGATTGCCCTCCTTTCCGAGACCTTGAAGCTTGCCATCTCAGCTATCATTATCAATCAGTCCGAAGAGGGGCTTGCCTCGATACGAAAAAAATTGAACGGGAATAGCTTCAAGGATGTTCTGCGATATGGGGTTCCTGCTGCCTTTTATCTCACAAACAACCTGATATATTTCACGGCCCTGCCGTCTACATCACCGAGTCTTCTCCAAGTATGTATGCTAGCGAAAATTCCGGCAACAGCGATACTACATCATCTTTGGGTCAGGAAGCAAGGCAATTCTCGATCATGGATATCTCTCGGGTTCCTTTGCTTTGGGCTCTTTCTCTTCAATGTTCCCTCGGGCGACAATACAAAGGGCTGGCTGGTGGCTCCTGTGGCAGGCTTAGTGATAGCGGTGTTCTCTGCAATTGCTAGCATCGCTAGTGAGTCTCTCACCAAAATTGGATCATTTTGGGAGTCGCAACTATGGCTTTATCTTTGGGGGGTTTTCTTTTCCATCGTCTCATACCCTGTCGCTACCAGGATGACGACTGATCGCGGGACGAATTCAAACCTTTCGGTGACATCTACAGTCACAATTGCCATATATTTCTCGTGCTTGACCTCGGGCGTTGGTTTAATAGTCGCTGCAATGCTCAGGAAAAAGGATAATCTCATGAAGTTGGTTGGAACTTCCATCAGCTTGCTCACGATTGCAGCAACTCAGTATGTCATATTTCCGGCTTTACGATCATCGGGGTTTACAGCATGGAAAATAATAGGCGGCTTGGTGGTCATTATCTCGACTGGATGTTACAATTATTTCAAAGATACGTCTCCGGAAAGTGGCGGTCTGTTTAGCCAGTTGCTTCCAACATCAAACGAATATATCCAAAATGGCGAGATCTCAGAGCTCGAGAAACCAGCTACTGCGTTGGCATTGGAAAAACTACTCTCATGGATTCCTTCTATTCGTCCAAAGCCCTCGTCGACGTCGTACGGGCTAATTGAAATTCGGGACATCGAGGCTGAAGATAGCCCACCGTCTACCAATAAAGATTCATCTTGAGGCGATGAGATGCTTAATCTGAAATTCCTTAAGAGATCCAGTAAATCTTATTTACTCGGAAGCTCAAATCCCTGGGCTTTGGATTGAGTTGATTGAAAAAACTTGACTTGATCTGATTTCATCTCGTTGAGGACAGGACAAGCGGAATATTCCATCATACATTAGAATTGCGATGACTTTATGTGAGATATGGGCTATTGCCCAATAGTACAAAAATTGTATTGTTTAGCTATAACGATTTGCGCGCCGCCTTGCAGTCCATTAATTTGCAAATCTTTCAAACGGATCAGTATGCTGTGCTGGAAAAAAAATGTCAAATCTTAAGACGAACTGTCAAATCCATTTCTCTCTTTGTTGCAACCCCTATCCCAACCCCCATAAATCTATCTTTTACACATTCCCTCGCGCTATAAATTTCGATACAGTTCAGCCTCCAAAGCGTTACGGCCGTAAAATTTCCTAGCAATCTTGGGAATCAATTCAATCCTTGTCATCTGTGTAGGCGTTTCATTATTTTTTCACCCCCCGAGCCAAGCCTCGTCCATCTCATCTCCATGCCGCTCGGGCTCGCAGTATCGCTCAAAAGGGCTAGTGCCGATCTTCTTCGACGATTGTCCACTCGGAATACCGTCACCGTTTAGTTTCAACCCAAATTTCAAATTTAAATACATTCAGAAACTTAATCGGAAGGTGAGCAGCATAATGAATGTGCCTCTAGTCGCAAATGTCCAACAAATCTACTTCTGCAATGCGCTCCAATATCTACACTGGGAGGACGCACAGATGACGTCTAGCAAGGGTCAAGAGGTATCCCAATCATCCTCCTAACAATCTATACCATTCTCTTCCAGCCCGCCGTCTCCATTATTTTCAAACACGGTCGATCAGGCATTCTAGATTGGATCTCTAATCAGAGTGGTTGGCTCTGCCACCACTCTTCACGAAGATGCCATCAATTCCATCTCGGGATGGGCTCTTCTTGTTAACTCTATCGGTTTAAGTCCATTGCTACTAGGTAGTATGAGAATACATCATGAAGCCTATGTTCTCCTCTTCTCTATTCACTGAAGCATCTTCATATACCATGCTACTTGCAATAAAAAAATTCTCCCCACAGTCGCTCTACCTTTCTACCACTCCGTCCAAAAAGCCTCTAACGTATCCCGATAATCCAATACCACACCCTAGTATCCCTATTCCTCGCCTTCCCAATAATCAACACCATCTCCTTGGTCAATGAAAATTTAATTTTATCTCACTCCACTAAATCCCTCGCCATACTCGGACTCGTAATTCCCATTTTCTGTGGGGTCCCCTTAGCCAGCGCCATATTACTCTGCTCTCGATATACCCAAACAGATAAAAAAGCAAATGGATACGAAGAAGGCATATAACTTCTATGGGGTGTCATTGCGGTATTGCTGATTGTAGGGATTATGGTGGTGTATGCGATTGGTGTTATGATTGATATGTACGCTTAATGGGACGGGGAATGGGTTTGCGTGGAGTGATGGGGCGAAGGTGGTGCTGAGTGAAATTCCGGAGTTTCTCATGGGCGAGTACCAATACTTCTATAGGTTCATGGCAGTGAGCATTAGAAACATCCTTGTCATTAACTAGGAGGCAACATCCATC
This sequence comes from Myriosclerotinia duriaeana, assembly GCA_002162615.1. NCBI lineage: Eukaryota > Fungi > Ascomycota > Leotiomycetes > Helotiales > Sclerotiniaceae > Myriosclerotinia > Myriosclerotinia duriaeana. Next base: position 874,269 of record NGKI01000019.1, read on the forward strand.
ACCGTTCTTCAAAGATACGCAAAAAATAACAACCGACGATAAAATTAAGACATCCAAAGTTCATCATTAGAGTTCAAAGTATCCGTAAATACACTCAGCTTATGGATAGTATAAGCAGAGATCTCTCTTCCCACGAATCTTCTTAGTGTTACTGTAGACTTGATTTTCCCCTCCTGGTGATGTGCTAATCATTAAGATTGATATCTTTTATACATTGGGCTGGGGCAAAGTTGAATGCAAATTGCCACGAGATACGAAGAAAATAAGGGAATTTTATATATTTGATACCTCTTTGTTTAAAGATTAACGTTCCCTGTATCACTAGGCTACCAACAGCCGTTGGCTCTTCACACACTATGTATAAAAATACCCAAGTTATCTCCAACCCCTCATTGATATCCATCGACGCACTGAATTACTAGAAGCTTCCGGGACCCTCCAAGAACCCCCACCGAGAGCATTCACAGATGTGGACGGCAGATAATGCTCATTATCGCCGATGAGTTCGAGAAGCTCGGTATCCCCTAAATACTGGTGCCCCTAAGCTCCCGGTATCCTACCCCTCTTCGCATAGCTTCCGTCGCTTTGCCACCGGTCAATCCCGACAACTTTCACTTAAACCATGCCAACCCGGATAAAGTTGAGTATCCGTCCATCTTCTGTCCACCTCTATTCTTGACCGTTTAGTTTGCCAGCTAAATATAGATCAGATCGAATATATTTATACATCAATCACCCAAGAGAAATTGTAGTAGGAATTATCTACCATATCTGATCCCAGAGTCACGTAGCAGTGAATTCCAGATTTCCACGTACCCAGCCACCCCCCAAAACACCAACATAACACAAGAGTCCACACATCTCCAAGAACTAAACCGTCCAAGTATATAAACCATCTCCCCCAAACAGCCACAAGCAATCACACAAACAAACTGCCGTCGATTGTACTCACGATAAGTAACCATTGAATCCCACACAGCCCACACAGCCCCCACAACCCCCAAACTCCAACAAGAAACCCACCAAAAAAACCTCTGACATTACATGTTCCTTCATCTCTCTCCATTCCCTTTTCAAGTGGATACATATCATAACAACACCACATCTATAGCTCCCCATACATTACCACCGCTAAAAAAGAATAACAACCAGAATAACTGATTGTCGAATTTTGAATTGTAGGTCCAAGTATGTAACATCACAAAAGCTCAAAGAGTGGTAGGTAGAACATTCCGTCAAATGCAAGATATCTTCAGACACTTCTGAAGAACCCGATACTAAGATCCAGAATGCTAGGTAGATGTGTATACATGACATCGTGTTGAATGAGACATAGAGAGGGCGAGAGGAAGAGAGGGCGAGTATCACACCACGAGCTCCCAGAATCCCCTACGAATTAGTCTTACAAACACAAATACAAACACAAAGAAGCATCTATTCTTCCCGTTAGCATCGATTTTTCATCCCACCACTTACACTACGAGTGCATTCCCTACGCTTTAATTTAGGAAAGCCGAGATTCGACTTTACCAGCTTCCGATTGTACCTCATGGGAACAGCCCCGTACTTAAACCATTTCCCCCCTCACCCCCAAGCTCTTGACAGGAATCTCACTCGCATAACGTATCTCATCTCGTACCAGGAAGAGCGGCAATGAGACTAAACATCAATACATGATACAATATACAACAACAGAACCAGAGACAAACGATGACGATCAAAAAATGTCATGTTCGTGACACCTTACCTCTCACACAATTTCACAATACGATACCCAAGTCCACATTCACATCAACAAGGCACGCACGCATGTAGAAGAAAAAAACACAATTTGAAGAACGCTTAAAAATCTCATATAATTCCCATCCACCATGGTTTGCATAAAATTCATGAGTAAGTCCAACCAAACGACACCATCCATGCCCAAGAGCCACAATCTCTCTATGCCATGTCATTCTTCGAATCTAGTAAATGAGGCAGATTGCCACCCTTCACTACAACTCCCCACGCCAACCATGCCAACTTGATTCCGCTCCCGCTCTCCACCCACACATTACCAGTACAAGGTACATCAGCCATCCAGCGTACACACCCACCATTCATCACGACCCATCTCGTATGCCCATAAACAGCCCTTGCGTACCCCGCAAGCGCGGAAAAGAAAGTAGGAGTTTGTGTTTGCCAGCTTCCTGTCTCCATTTGAGACATACCAAAACAAATAACGCCGGTATGAAATATATCCATTTCCGTGCCGTACCCTCGAAAGAAGAAAAAAGCATGTCAGCTATCGTAGACAAGAAACCATGCGCAGTAAAGAAATCAAATCAAATGTGTGCATATGATATCTAGGGGCAATTTCCAGTCTCCGCCATCTATGATAATCTTTTTGATGCCGTGTAAAAAGTAGACAGTCCATGTGCCTGAGACCTCGCCTTAGTATGTACTCACCCACGGTCGGGCGGCCCCATTTACTCGCTTAAATCATGGCATATCATATACTTGTTGAAATTGCGTCATAGTTTCGAATTTCGTCTTTTTTGAAAGTATCGGTCTTTTTCGCCAAAGAAATCCAATCTTCTCGTCTACATTCGGGTGACCATCATCCGACGGGTCATTATACGCTCTGGGGAGCAAATGTTCCTGTTGGTGGAGGACTATTGACCATACTATTTCGCTTGTTACGACTCTTCTTCATCTGACTCTTTAGCGCGCTGGAATCCAATGGCTTCAGTAGTTCAAAGCTACATAGTAACTCTGTCGAAACACTCATGACAGCCCCATAGTTGTCGAACTCGCCGCAATAATTTGGTGCAGAGAACACCGTAACAAGAATTCGATCCTCAAAAAATTCATAGCCGTCTTCAACAACCATATGTGCCCGGCAGACCAGATCAAAATCGTGCCTGCTTAGGAACTCCGAGATAACCTTCTTGCCGAACGAATAACTAACACCTCTCTCACTATTTTCCCAATCTTTTTCCTGGTCAGCAGGATCAGACCACAGAAGATCGTTAAGCAGCCCAAAATCAGGGACATCTGTTGGTCTAGCAATATGCCTAATATCATCCATATGGCTGAGAGCTGGGGATAGACCGCCATGAACACAAAAGATCTTCCCGGCGACAATTGCGGCGATAGGTAACTACCAAATAATTAGCCAAAAGTTCATAGAAGATAAGAGCTGGTTACATACACAATTGAAGACGTCCACAAACGTCTTCCATACTTTGACATTAGCCCTTCTTTTACACTCATCATAAAATCCATAAACTCTAGTAACGTTTGCGCATTCGTGGTTACCTCTTAACAAAAAGAAGTTCTCGGGGTATTTGATCTTGTAACACATGAGTAATAGAATTGTCTCAAGAGACTGCTTGCCTCGATCGACATAATCACCCAGGAATAAAAAATTTGACGAGGGAGGGAATCCGCACATTTCAAACAGGCGTATGAGGTCCGAGTATTGCCCATGAATATCACCTACAATCTTCACTGGGGCTTCTAGTTCGATCAAAGGTGGTTGATCTAACAAAATTTCTCTCACTCGTGAGCAAATTGCATTGATTTCCGCACTTTTGAGACACACCCCCTTTGTGCTTTTCCCCTGATATCCTGCATCTAAGAGTCGCGAAATGTAGTCATCGAGGTCTTTAGTTTTTAGTTGGCCCATAGAGATTTGTGCGGATGCTGATGTTGAGAGGGCTGATTCATTAGCTCCATTCATTGGAGCAGCAAGTAAGGAAACTTGGTCAACAGGATTGATCTCATTTGCTCTCTTAACCAGTATAGATTGCCCAGCTCGAGCCCCAACTGTATGAGGATTGACTGTGCCAGAGGGGGGTTGGTCGGAAACATGATCAACTTCGCCACTACGTTGTGCAGCGCCAACATCGTGATGTCCGGATTTTACGGAAGCAGATTGAACGGGTGAAGGGGGAGGCTTAAGATCATCGACCGGTGAAGAAGCATCGTCTGAGGAATCTCGAGGTGATGTTGGTGAGCCTGGTGCAACTGACGCCATGCCCGATTTAGAGCCTTTCCCCGATTTGATCGATCCAGCATCCGATTTGTCGGTTCCATCACCAATGCCACCTATTCCTGCAATTGAATTTCTTGGACTATCAACCTTGGAACCTGGTATCTTTGATCGAAGAGCGCCTCTGAATGATTTATTGGATTCCTTGGTGTCCGCTTTGCTGAACGAAGGATAAGATGATAAATTGTCCGATAGGGACGTTTGCGATGCACTATTCCTCGGCGTTGCAGACCCCGAATCTTTGGAAGGGTGGTTTCCCATCGTTCCGAATTCAAATATGCGAGCTCAATGGATAGTTATCGCCAATCAACCCTTTATACTTCAGGAGGACTCAGAGGTGTCGCCGTTCGGCTGCAAGTGTAAATGAGGAAAGTAGGAGAATTGTTGCTCTTGTCAATAAGAGATGGAAGGATACAACCCACAGTCGCTTCTTATTGTCTCGGGCAAGTATTGTAAAATTTGTTGGTATCGTTGACCGAAATCGGAATGGGCAAGTCGTAGAGTTTGAAGCACGATTGTATGTATTTGCAATAGTGACGTCGTATAATTCGTGAGGAAGGTTTTGTGCTGGCAGATGGGTGAGTTGTGATAAAAACCTATGGGATCGTGAGCAAACGTCGGGCAAAAAGTTCTCCTTCAGGAAGGCTGTTGGGTACGATGGGCGGGGATGAAAGAAATCGCCTTGGGGTATCTGCAAGCAAAGGAGGAAGAGGGCAATGAATATGATGGGCAAAAAAAATCCCGATACGTACGTACCTTTGCTGGAATGTTAAGCAATTCCTAGTGTTGAGATTGAGTCGGTTTTGTTGAAGGTAAGGTCTTCGTCGACATGGGAGTTCGTTCCGTCAATACCGGGACTATCGAAAGGTCGTCTTGAGGATGTTGGCCCAGTCAAACAAATATCGATCGATCTATTGCAAGCAAGTGGTATATCGAGCCGATGATTGCGGGGAACGGAAGCGGCTCGTCCCAGAATTCTATTCGTTTGAATTTCTGAAGGGGAAGGTAGATTTGCTTCAAACGATGGAGTGAGTGCAAGGCGGCAGAAGGCGTAAAAGGCGTAAAAGGTGTCAGAAGAATTAGGATGGCGCGGGGATGGATGAATATATCTAGAATCTAATAATAAGACTACTCAACTGAACACTTGAAACTTGGGGGGTTGAATAATTGACGCTTGGAGATACTGGGATTTGTTCCAATGGAAAGCTTTGTTGTGTGAAGGTGTGAAGGTGTGAAGGTGTGAAGAGGTTCGTTGGTTGTTTTTGTTCCTGTTCCTTTTCCTGTTCCTGTGATTGTGATTGTTGTTGTTCGTTCGTTTTCGTTCCTTTGAATGGGTATACCTGTTGCTGTTGTTGCTGCTGCTGCTGCTGTTGTTGTTGTTCTTGTTGTTGTTGCTTTAGATTTTGGTTTTGGCTATCGGGAATCCGGACCCAACGGACCACAAATGATGGTTTATGGTATTCGACACAATGATTGGCTATGAAAGGGAAATAAAAAAGGATTTCTTGGCATACCTAGGTAAGGAGTACAACATTTTGACTTTTTTGAGGGGATGACGAGGGCGAGGGAAGACAGCATAAGAACTTAAATAAGAACTAGTACAGCAGCACTGGTACAGCTTGGTAGATCATCAATCCATCCCTCCCATCCTCTCATCCTCCAATCCTCCAATCCTCCAATCCTCCATCCTATCTTTCTCTCCGACTGCTGCTGCTGACCTACCCCCCCCAAGGAATCAATTGAATCGAATCCGTTTAAGTGATTCGACCTTTTACACATATTATATCGGATTTTGATAGATTTTGATTTTGCATGAAATATCCTCCGACGTTGAGCAATGTTGTATCAATTATCGTAACTTACTTAACCTATTACTTTTCAATATTCATAGATCATTCTAGAATTATTACTTTAATCTGATCTTGTACGAGCGAACTTGCTTTTTGCTTTTCGCTTTTCGCTTTTCTATTTTCTATGAGGATATTTTGAAAGGTTTGTTTGTAGAAGAAAGAGCGAAATATGAAATTGATATATAATACAATCAATCATCTTAATTCAGACTGTATTAACAATTCTTGCCTCATTGCTAAGTAGCAAATATCCATGTCGTACGAGTCTACGAGTGCTTGAGAATCTCATCGAGTATCCATTATCTTTGATAGAATATCTCAAAGACTTTATCTATCAAAGATGCCCAGTTGATGTCGCTCCGCTGGCTCTCCGAGGGCCACTGCCGTGGAGGCCGACTATCTTTGATCGAAAATATAATTCATATCTCTTCAAGTGTAGTGAGCTAAGGGGAGGGGGGGAGGGGGGTTGCTCCCATTGTGATGGCAATCAAAATCGTGAGTAGCCTCTTTCAAGGCCCACCTCTCTTCTCAAGAGCAATGGAGCTCGTGTGAGGAAGCTGCTGCTGGCGTCTTTTATATGCTCCTTCCAAAGTTGGCCATACGAATCGAGATTTTCTAGCTTTAAGCGTTATTTAAATCTATGCTTTCGTCTTTCTCATCTCTTAATTGTTTTCTCACAATGTTTATCTGTTTACTCTTCTACTTCGCAATCACTTCCTGTTTCTCACACAATTTTTGGCACTTCGCAACAAGACATATATACAACCTCACACTATCGTTAAGAATACAAGTTATCACTATACAATGAGTAACCAGGAGAACTGTCAGGAGCACAAAAATTGCAATTGCGATGATGAATGTGGTCGGCCTTACACCATAACTCAATCCATTGACCATGCCGTCCGCGCTCGATGGGAAAAATGCATGAGGGGGCTTCCTTTCAGACACACTCGTTCACCTCAACCCCAAAGTTTACCCTTCTTGCCATTGGAAATTTGGAACGCGATTATCGAGGAACTCGTACTTGAGCCTCAGACCATCATGCTTTATCGACCAAAATCCCGATATCTTGGATCTATGCTTCGGCGTCTTCCTTTCATTACACTTCGTGCCCAAAGGTACGAACTGGGTTACTTTGGATTAGGGAGCAATAGCTCGAACACTATGCTTGAACTCTCTCAAGTCAACAGGCACTGGCGAGCTCAGGTCCAAAGACATCGCCCTCGCTCTTTTCGGGTTACAGGATGGTGGCCGGACGATCAATGTATTTGTGAGTGTTATCGACTCTTTCAAATCGCACCTCCCTTATCTAACTCTATTCAAATGCTTCATCTGCTGCATTTTCTTCACTTTTCAACACAGTTTGATTCTTAGTCATCTCCAATTTCCTCTGAAAGTCTTCCTTGGTAGATTTACTGACTCCTCGGTGTTGTAGCACGAGTCCTCATCAACTTCGATATCGATACGGTCATTGTTTCGGAGGACATATTGGCGCTCGACTCAAGATTAACCATTACGAACTTGGACCGAATACAGCGATTGTGTGTGATCGCTCATCCCGCCCGGGCCAAACGCAGTCTCACATCAAACGCAGCAGCTATTGGCCGTCTGAGCCGACTATCTTTGCACGAAAACAAATTAATGGTCTCCATAGATGAGGTGTCGTTCAAGGGTATAGAAGCACGTGGGGAGTTTGCAAGTATTGAGTCTATAGGTCGAGTTACTCCTGTAGAGGAGGCAGAAGCTCAACATCTAACGCAGTATCTTAGCAACCCAACACAAATCAGAGATGTCAAAATAGTGTGGGTTAAGCAACATGGAGTCAGATACCGTCGCAAGGCAGAAAGCTGCATGAATAGGAACTTAGGGTTTATCTTGTGTACTATCTTGTGTACCATAGGAATGATAATTGCTATAGTAGGAGGAGTAGTGTTTGCGCGGTCCGAGATGAATAAATCTCGTCCTTCAAAAGGTAAAAACAGTACCACTTTACAGATACCTCGGGAATCTCAGACACCTCCTTCCCAATCTTCAGCATAATGCCTTTACAACGAGCAATTATCATTAGCGGTAGTTAGTATATTCAATACACATCAGCGATAAGACTCACATTTCCGTCGTTTTACTCGATGTGATATACCTCATTCCTCAAGATGCTAATACCCTTGAAAATATTAAACCATTTCACCATACTCACAGATGCATCAACTTTCGAACGCCGAGCACCTCCAAATGCCAACTACAATCCTAATTATAGGAGAACCTACAATCTACTTAATATCTACTCAGGTAATTCTCACATCCTTATATAAAATAATCCTTCTAATACAAACTTTCTAGAGGATCCTACTATCCTATATATGTAATATCGGGGTCCCCGCGCACATGAAAGTTTCATAGAATTGAAATGCTACAGAGAGAGTAGAAGTATACTCTGTACACAATGTCCCTCGCTTGTACTGGTGACAGGGAAGAGGCCAGTGTCAATCCCAATCAATTAGTACCAGGCCAAAGTATCAGAATACCAGGGCTCTAAAAGTCTGAAAGTCTGAAAGTCTGATAAGATGTCACACTTTACGGCGCCTTATCTCATATTATAAAGATTTGCACCCTTGAACAGCTGCTTCGGTTTTAGTAGAAACTATAGCCAGATTATTAGTCTATATCCCCATTTTATAAGAAGCCTTCTCCGGGTTAGAGATCTGGTTAGTATTATTACTAAAAGCAGTTGCTAGACTTCATTTCTCGGTGTATTCTTAAAAGATTCTGAGAAGATCAAAACCTTGGTTTGTTTATTGTGTGAGACGGCTAGAGTAGATGCGATAGTGATAATAAGATTTCTGGCTTCTAAGATTGCTTCTTTGGGTGTTTGGCGTTTTTTATTTAGCATCGAGGGACAGTGGAAGCGGGCAGAAATCTCGATATTTGATGATTTTGTATGAAATGGGTTATCGAGAGAGCTGGAGACGCTTGTTTTGAAAGCTGTGTTGGGTATTTGGGGATTTGTTGGTATAGCGCTGGATATTACCGAAGGGGTTTGGAGTGGAGAGAGAGGTATATTGGATTGGGTCGGTGTACCTTGAAGGATTGTTGGATATGTATTCGGTATTCTGGATTGTGCAGGCAATACCAAACTATTGATACGTTTATTGAGTTTGAATGGACTTTGGGTGTGTGCGATTTGTATACACATGAATGATATTATATTTGAAGATTTATGAGTCTCACATTGTATCGGTCGTCTCAAGCCATATAGAAAGAGTCCATTGTCGCTGCCATTATATGCTACGCCCCGCAGCAGGTAAATGCCGGTTATCGCGACTTGCCGTATTTCCCCTCCCCATCAAGGCCGACCGTGACTCGCAGGCTTGCTGATGCAATACCCTTAGCCAAGCGGCATAAAACCAGCGTTGCCGATCTACTAGCCAAGCCCCTACTGCCCTGTCCAACGCCCCAATGTATAGTTCATGCTCGTGTCAAAGAATCGAATTCTAAACACGTCGAATGAGAAGAAAGAGTCGAGGGGTTGGTTATTCCGATCCGGCTTGTCTCTGCATAATTTTCATCCAGCTCAGGAAAAGCCACTTGAGCTATCCAACTTGTTCCATCGCTTCCTGTTTGTCGAGAGCGTAATAATTTTGTAAATTTGTCCCCGAGCCTGTTTCTACAGCGTTTCTTCTCTTGGAACGTAGCCATCCATACCATAGCTCTTTGTATACGCAAAGACGTCAGACAAAGCCCCTTGTGTACTCAAAAAGCTGCTCTCTTTCTTCAACACTCTCTGCCGGCCCCAAAGAACACTACCACGACTTCAAACTCTTCAAGACCACCCCCCTAAACCATCTGTAAACTTCCAATCCCTGGATTGTAGGCATTTTTGGGTGGTAAAAATTCTGCAAGCTAGCGCCCCAGAGGTGCCCTAACCAATTGCTGATGGCGTCAACTTCGTTCTCAGGCTCTGCTTCACACAGCAGATCCGTAAAGGAGGTTCCACGACGGAATAACGTGATCTCGTGCCACCGAACCATGAAGGTCGTGTAAACATTTTTGGTTACATAGCCTACTGCTAATCCTTGGTTGGCTTTCATCTCCATTCTGTTGGTAGTACTGGTCTGACTGCGCATACTCTTCACACCCAGTACCCGCGTCTGAATCGGGATTTCGTAGCAATGTTACATATGTCTTGTTCTACCCTGCAATTAAGCTACATCTCATTAAAAATTCCGCAAACTTTAATTCTTTTCTCCATCACCGTATTCCTTTGGCAAATTGAGAAACGCTAAATAGGGATTATCGATTTAAGGTTAATTTAGTATCAAATTGGACCTATTTTATATAAGTGATTTTCAGCTTTACTTAGTTGAAAATAACAATTCTATACAAAAGCATTAAGCATTTTGCTAATTCTGCGAATTAGAGATACTCCAAATATATTCCGAACGCTAACCCACATACCTTTAAAATAAGAATCCCTGCTTAGCGTTTCTCAATTTGCCAAAGGAATACGGTATTTGTATAAAGCGGAATGAAAAGTGAGGGTTGCTTGGGCTCAGGAAAGTCCAATTTGGTGTAGTCACCCCATACATTCCTATTCACCACATGACAAAACCTCTAATCAGCAATTTAGATCTGTTGTAATATCTCATCTACTCGAAGCAAGCCGGGACGGGCAGGAACGCGTAGCATTCTTTTATACAAACGGGACTAGCCGGGCTGAACAAGCCAAATCCGCTGAGACGATCTTGAGATCATTACTCAAACAACTCGCAATCCAAGATATTATGGCACTGCTGCAGCCGGTTGTTGCAAAATATGACGAGCTTCGGAACGTTTCTAGTCTTGTTAAAGAGGTTTGCATCAGTTTGCTTACGGGTATCATTAGCGAATATCGGCATATTAGCATTATAATCGATGCATTTGATGAGCTGAAGGACGATGATGCTCGAGAGGAGTTGTTGATGTCCCTGAAACAAATAACCCAGGGGTCACAAAGTACGATGGTCAAGATTTTCATATCGAGCCGCGACAATGTTTCCATTGGCAATATAATGGAAAGATTTAAGCTTCCCAGAAATGGGATTCTTATGGCCGAGAAGAATTCCCCAAGATATCGAGGAATTGGTCAAAATTCGTGTGGGCGAACTAGAGAGTAGGCTCTCTGAGTCGATTCCGGAGGATATCAGGCGTAGTATGGAATCAACATTGAAAGAGAGATCGAACGGAATGTAAGTACATCCAGTAATCATCTTCTCAGTCCAGAACCTTGCTAACAAATTAGGTTCCTTTGAGCTCATTTGTCGCTGAATTATCTATTGCAAATTAATGCAAAAAAAAACCGGACAAATTTGTCGAATATTTGGAGTCGGTCCCTTCAGGGCTCGAAGAAATTTAGAAAAAGCTATACAGGTCTCTGCTTCAGGGACAGCCCCATGAAAATGTGGCTATCATACAGCAAACTCTGCGCTTCCTTATATACGGATATCATGATGAAATTTTTCAAGCCCCAGCCTTTCTTTCAGTAATCAACTATAAGAGGGTTCCAGAGCTATCAGCAAATAATATTTTGAAGTTATTTTCTACCTTCATTGAGTTAGATCCCGAGACCCAAACTTTCAGAACGATTCATTTTTCTGTGAAGGAATTTTTCCAAAGCCTAGCGGAGTATGAGTCCAAAACTGCAAATGCGGCAATTGCTGCCCATTGTGTCACTTATCTGAATGATCACTGGGATTGTGACTACTATTTTTATCGCGAGATGATCTATGAGATACAATATTCCTTTGAGTATTACAGCACCGAATCTTGGATGATTCATTGTGCTCGGGCCGAGGATTTGAGACAAAAGTCACCACTTGTAGAATTATTATCCGAGTTCTGGCTTATGAAGAGCCGCAAGAGAGCGCCTTTTTTTGAAAGATGGGTCCATGGATTGAAAGAGATGCCAGATTTACCTGACTATTCCGGCCTAGTTCTTAGTGGAGGCGTCCGCTCGTTGAATTAAGATTCGGAGCCAACGGCCTTCTTTCTAGCCTATCAATATGACCTTTGAGAAATAGTCGAAAACTATTTATCTAACAGCTGGAATGTCAATAACACAGTCTCTGGCTATGGACCAGGGCTATCATATGCATCTGTTGGTGATCATATGGAGCTCGCATCTTATTTGATTGACCGCGGGGCAAAGATTAAGTTTGACAGTGAAAATGAACTGGAATCGCCAATCTTCTGGGCTATCCAGAATGGACGACCGGATATTCTCGGGTTGTTCTTATATAATACAACAATAGAAGGGCAAGAATTGTTGGAATTGGCTCTTCTAGAGAGGACAGTCATTCGTCTCGACAATATTATTCACTCGGCCATAAGAAATCCAGGAGTCATGTACCGCATACTTATAAGATGTTGTTAGACTACTAGGTATTCATCGAGCTTTGAATATTCTGACGAAATGCAACGAACTATGTTCCAAACAAACGGCCCGAGCTTCTCAAACTGCTTCTCAAGCGGAATAATTCGTTTTTAACAAGCAACACACTCAAATACCTGTTCTGCTCCAGACAACCGCCGGCCGATATTCAATCGTATCTGAGGCTGTTACTTCCTTTGAATCACGGGTTGGTGACTGATCAATCATTCCTAATTGCTTTGAAACATTTCACGGCAGAGGACGATTCTCTTCATGTTCTCAAATACTCTTTAAATTTGAATCCATCTGATCCATTGGCCTTGATAAATGAAACAGCTTTGCGAGTCGCGATTTCAAATATCCTATACTACAGTTCTATACTAGACTAAAAGCTTCTTACTACTCTAAGCTTACCATTCTAAGCGTACTAATTTTCAATATTTTCGATTAAGTGCCCCAACGCCATTGAAGGTAGATTTCGATACCAAATCCATATCCCAGCCGCCCTTTAAGGCACCCGCGTCCGCTAGCTTATCTACAGTCCTGTGTTTCGAACCTTTAACCTCAATACTAGGATTTGATCTCAAGTGGTTAGAGGACCCTGCCGAATTTCTACCTCGTTACTGGTGTACTCTCCACAAGGTCCCTTCTCAGAGTGTAGTCGAAAGAGAAAAGTATGAGATCATGATCATGATCATACTTTCCACCTACCCTTTCATACTCCCTCTACACAAACCAAAAGGTTGTCTTAATCCTCCTAGCCTTTGCAACCTCACCAAAATTACAGACGCTCTAAGCTCCACGGTACCCAAGGTTCAGCTCATCGATAGTTACGAGCCAACGCAACAGGAATTAGTCAGCCTAGCAAAGGATCTCACAATGCTGTTTTACCTGGCCTAATCCTTGATATTATTACGAATATACTAGCATGTAGTGGTAGTATTGCTATCATTGGCTATTTCGACAAGCGGAATGGTCCAGGGCGCTTGTGAATAAATAAGAATTTGGCCACAAGCTGAGTATTTTTATGGGTTGCTTACTATGCACACCTTAGATAAAAGCCCATAAATAGTTTCCTCATAGACTATGTAGCTTTAGGATATCATCCCTTTCCACTTTATATAGAAACCTTCCCTCTCTCACTACGGTGTGCGAATATTTTTAGTGGGCGCGCCTTTTCAATACTACCTATAGAGAAACTAAAACCATCACATTTTCAAAAACAACAAAACAAAAATCCTAGATCATCACTCAAGACGTAAAAACAAACTGTAAACCCCAGGCCCCTTTCGCCATTCCACGTCCACTTCCCCAAATCCAAACCGGTTCACAAAATCGTTCCAAGCCCAACAAACTCCATTCAACAGACTTTTCACTGGGGAAATGCTCGAAAATTTCATCCATTACAGATCCTCCTGGTAATATGCTGTAGCAGCATGCTCCATGTCTCTTTGCATTTGCTTGAAGGTAGCAACCCATATATCCTTTTCGTCCGTTGCTTTATCGAATTTTGGTACGAGTGTTTTTTAATTTCCTTAAATGTACGGAGGTCGCGGTCACAATGGTCAAGATTATAATGGGTTTTCAGGCTAGTACCCTGAAAAGTCCTACTAATATAAATTATATAAGCGAAATTAGTAGTTTAGAATTTAGTACATACCCCTATAACCCTTTATTGGCATTAAAATTGAAGATATAAAACTTGCTTTTTTCTATATAATAACCTCAAAAACCTACAAAAACTCTACTATACCTTAAACTTTTCCTAGTTTTTCAAATATCCTTTTTGATACTTATTACCCTTATTTAATCTAATAATTTTTTATATATATTTAAAAATCCTTTCAATTTATTTTTTAATACATTTTTAAAACATATTAGCCCAACACTTCTTCCGCCGTTCTTTCAATTCCTGTCTTCTAATACTAGCTTTCTTTCTAATAGTTCTTGTTTTCATTCACTATCAAATAGGCTCAATAGTATTAAAATTAGGAGAGTTTCCGGGCTATAGAAGCTTCAAAATCTCAAAAAACTTATATACCTTTTTTTAATAATAAAATACATATACTAATGTATTATCCTCTATTACTATAATACCGGGATGTTTTTTCTTACACTCTTATACAAACAGAAAAAAAAAAGTTTTAAAATCACCTCTTGATATTAATACTAATCAATGCCCTTTACATTTTGCTTACAAATATATACATTATTAGCTTTTATATACTTCTATTTAAGTTTTCTACCAAATTTATTATATAATCCGATTTTTGATATAGTTATTGCTAACTTCTATATTTCTTTATTAGCATTATATCCAATTATATTTTTAATTTTAAAATCTATAATAAACGTTAATTTTTTGGTTTTTATCTTTTTATTCTATATATAATATAGTTCTTTTTTATCATACAAAAAAAAACTTCAAAATATAAACTCTTTTCTTTTTTTATACCTTTTTTTAATTATATAAAAATGAAATACTTTATAGACCTTTCTTTATACTATTACTTTGTTTTTTATAGAAGTTAATTAAACAAAAGTTTTGTTTATAAATATAATATTTTTCTAATCTTTAAGAGTTTGATCTTTATATTTTAAATATTACTTATATTGTTGCTTTTTATCAATTTTATTGAACTTGGATTTTGTTATAATTTTTGTTTAATAATAATTATACTTTTTGAAATATCGATATATATTTAAAACGTAAATTTGTTGGTTGGTAGGTAAATTCAAAAGCATATTAACTTTTTTTACAATAGTAGTATAAGAGTATTGCTATATAGTAGAATTCTATATAATTATATTTTTAATAACTTTTTTGATTTTTAAAATAATCTTTTTTTTTGAATTTCAGATACATTTTTTATTATCAATATATTCAATTTTGAATTTTATATTTGTACTTTTTATATAGTCTTTTTAACAATTATTTAATGTATTTTATAAATCTAAAAATAAAAAACAATTATTAGCTTTTTAATATATTCTATTAATATACCAATTTCGAAAAAAGCTAATACCTGAAGTTTAATACTATTAGGGAGCAGGGCTGACACATGATGCCAAGCCTTTTAAATGCTAGCTAGATTAGGTATATAAAAAGTAAATCTTAAAGATTTACTTTTCTCTTTTTATTGAATATAACATCTTTAGAGTTGAGTTCTTAGTTTTATAGTATTGCTATATAACAGAGTATTCGATTACTTTTGAAATTAGATTAACATATTATTTTTGAAACCAAAATAGCATATTATTTTTAAAATTAGATTAGTATATTATTTTTGAAATTTGATTAGCATTATTTTTAAGATTTAATTAGTATTATTTTTTAATTTGAAACTAGATTAATATATTTTATATTTTAAAAAAATATAATTTTTTTGGAGATTTAATTAGCATTATTTAAAAAAAAGGATTGAAATAGTATTATATACTATCTAAAGTCGAAATAGTAATTTCATATACTATTTGGGGTATCGAAACTCAAAATGATACTATTTCGAGCATTTGCTATAATTTATATTATTACAAAAGTATAACTTGTTTAATTATTTGTATATTTATTATATATATAATAATAAACAATAAAAAATTATATTTAAAAATTTAAATTAGTTAAAAACAGATTTTTATTTTTAATTAAACTAATAAAAAAAAGTAATTAAACAAAATATTTTTTGTTTTAAAAAAAAATATAAATTATATTAAATTGTATTATTATTAATACTATTATTATTGCAATTTAAAAACCTAAATTTATAACAAATTTTTAAACATTTTTAATATTCTATATTTAATATTATTCTAAAAATTAGAATTATATTAATTATAATAATAATAAATTTTAAAAAATTAAAAATAGTATTAAACATTAATAATAGTTTTTTTTAAAATATAATTGTATTAAATTTTTAATAACATTTAGGTTTTAAAAAATTAAAAAATAAATTAGAAAATAAATAATTTCAATTTGAAGGAAATACAAAAAAAATTGCTACAGTATTATATAGAATGTTTAAAAGCTTTAAAAAATAAATAAAAATAAATACTATTAATAAAATGTTTCAATATACTATCGTAAAAAAAATTCTATATAAATAATAAGAAAAACAAAAATACAAATATAAATATCGAATCAATTTGAATATAGGAAATAGTAATTCTAAGTTTATTATATTCTAAATAAATAATATTTTATAAAAGATATATAAAACGTATACAAAGAAAAGAAAAAATAGTACTATTTTTCTATTATTGAAATAATTAATAGGCATTATAAACAAACCAAATTACAATTGTAAAAAAAGTATAATAAAATTAGAAAAAGATTGTAAAACTTGTAATCAAAAAGCTAATTAATAATTTCAAAGTTGAAAAAAAATGTATAAATAAATAAAAAAGCAAATGTAATAATAAAAACTGTAATAAAAGTTGAATATCTAATATTAAATATATTAACAGAAAAATCAAAGATAATTAAAAATAAAAATAAAAAAAATGATTTAGAATAGAATTTATTTATTATTGAAATAAATAAAGGATTGTAAAAAAAAAGCTATAAATAAGTATAACAATAAAGATATAGAATTTAATAGATTTGTATTACAAATATTAAACAAATTAACAAATATGGATATTATAAATTTAAAAAAAGTATAAATAATTTAATAGAATTAGTATAAGTATATAGATTATAAATAAGAAACGAATTTTTAATATATATTTTTACTAAAATGTAGAATTTATTGATTAGTCTAAAAGATAAACTATTTTTATTAAAAAAAAGTATTAATAACAATATAATAAAATATAATATTTTGAAAGTAAATTGTTATTTAATTAAAAAAAATAGTTTGATTAATAAACAAATAATTATCAAAAATAGAATTTTTACAAAAATTAAAATATTAACAAGCAAAAACCTTAACCTTTTTTAAAGTTCGTTTAAAAATACTAAATCCAATAGTAAACTTTATAAACTAAAGATTGCAATTTATACAAAATAATAATATACAACTTATTAGTTATTTTATATACATAAACTAATTTAAAACAATATTTATTAACTATAATATCAAATCGTTATTAAACTACAAAGCAATAAACTATAAGGTTTTAATCTGATTAGTTAAAAGCTAGTTATATAATTAATATATATTACAACTTTTAATTATTTAGAATTAGTAAATTAATTATTATATTAGTTTTAATAAAAAGGTTTTTATACTTTTAATGTTAATATATATATGTATACAAGTATATAAACTTGAGATTAATATTAGTATAATAAACACAACAGTATTAAATATCAAAAAGGATTTTATTAATGTAAATGAAATAAATATAATAAAGCTACTTTATTCAGTTGAAAGTATAGTAATATATATTATTAGTAAACAAAACTATATAAATATTAAACTAATAATAAAGAAAAATAAAGTAATAATATATAAAAATAAAAAAAAAATAAAAATAAAAAGAGTAGATATATATAACAAACCAAAAAATATCAAAATGAAGCAAAAGTGCAATAAAGATTATAGAGTGAATACTTATTATTATTATTAATTATTACGAATTGAATTTATATAATTTAAATTTAAATTTAAATTTATTAATTATAGAATTAAAAATTATCAAAATATTAATTACAAAGAAAAAAATAATATCAAAAAGCAAAATTAATATATAATACTAAGCCTTTTAAATACTAGTTAAATTAAATATATAAAGAGTAAATTTTAAAAATCTATTCTTCTCTTTTTATCGAATATAACATTTTTAAAACTGAGTCCCTAGTTTTATAATACCGCTACGTAACAAATACCAACATTGTAAATATAAAACTTTTTGAGGGAGAAAGAATAAAGAGGGGCTTTTAAAAAAAAGAAAATAAATACATATTAAAGTTTAAAAGGAGGAATAAAGAAAAAAGAAAATAAAAGTTTATTAAAAACTTTAATAAAAATATTAAAAACCTTAGAATCTAAAAAGTATAATAAAAAGGAATTAACATTAGAATAACTAATATTATTAATTTTATAGTATACTAACGATATAATAAAAAAGTTCAATATTAAATTAAATTGCTATATCAATAATATTCTATCAAAAGGTATATCAAAACTTTTATTAACCCTTTACTTTAAATAATAGTTTCAAAATTACCTTTTTTGAATAATATATCTTGCTAATATATTATTATAAATTAACTGTATAATTATTCAATTTATATAAGGTTATAAACTTATAAACATTTTATAATTTATTATATTTTATATAGGATTAAACAATATTTCAGAAAAATGGAGTTTTAGGCTTGAACCCTGTAATAGGCCTATAATCTCGACTATTGTAACCGCGACCTCCGTACAAATTATTGTGATTTCGAAGAGCTATGCATGTTTGGCAGCCTCGCGTATAACATGCAAGGATTTATTCAGGTTACGTTCCTTGGCTTTCCTCAAGACTTTCAATTCCGGAGCATCTTCCGGAAGCTTGTATAGGATGCGTTCTGCTTAGGTTACTGGTATCAAACATTAGTTGATTATAATGGTGCAGAAGCAAAGTATACTTACTTGTATGAGAATGGGCATCATCGAGAAATTTGTCTATTGCCTGGTGGAAGTGGGAGGTTGGTAGTGGGTGGGGCGAGTGGGGGGCTAGTACTAGCCTACGATTAGGCGATGGCTTAGATTAGCTTCGAAAAATTAGGAAATGCCTAAATAGTACAATCGTAATATACGATACGGAGTACAGTTCTACAGTTTACTACCTGCTTATGACTGTTGATTATGTGTAAGAAAATGCTAAAGAGGTAGTATATTTCTAGTGTCATTGTATCGTACAGTTTTCTCTAAACCCGTTGCGCCCAAAAAGAAAAAGATGCAAAATCCCCCCTCCCCTCTCCAAAAAAACACCTCACAATGCTAACACCCAGTTGCTTCCCTTATGCATTTACCCGTTCCTCCTTCCCCAGACGGTCGATTGCCGTGTTGAACGCCATGATCATCCTATCGTACATTATATTGCTTTCGATGAACGTTCCTGTAAATATATCCCCATCCTTGATTGGAAAGAGAACATCTCGGAGTTCGCAAGCCAACTGTTTGAGGTTCTCGAACTTCGGCGCAAACTCCGCGATAATGTTCTTAAATCGATTTTTGCCTATATCCCCCACCTTGTTCCGAGCAATTTCTGTATATATTCCAGTATACCAACCTCGCAGTATATTTGTCTTCGCTCCTACCAACTTGTTGGGTTTTTGCCTGCCCGTATCTTCGTAGCCATATCGAATGCACATCCATACGAAGACGTAAAAAAATGACTCGAGGTCGTGCCGGTACGTGTGACCTTTGCCGTCAAGAACCTCGATCGCCATAAACTGCATTGTGCCAGTCCGATGACGAGCCCCACTTGGCATACTGTCCAGCTCCTTTGCCAAGTCCAAGTCAATTAATCTTCCTTTCGGGTCACCTTCAGCAGGGAGCTCGGTGATGATGATGTTATTTTCGGAGATATCCCGATGTAGAATCTTTCCATCCTCTAGTAGTGACCTATGGCCTCGGATAGCATCGCGTAGCACCTCTAAAAGCTCTCTAACTGAATGATATTCGCGGAGAGGTCGTCCAGCCGGTGAAGTTACCAAACAGTAGTTCACTCGGTTGTCGTACGTCTCACTTTCGCAATCCGTGAAACTGTCGACTCCGGCTTCTTGAATACAGTCAACGTTATTCCGCTGCCACTTATTCCGGCAGTCGGCCAGACTGTCAACTACCGGTTCTTGAATACTGTGAGCACCGATTACATCTAGCTCGCCTTCTTTAGTACGCACATTCGTCCTGCTGGCATGACTACTGTCTGATTTAGATCTCTTCAGTCTGCTCCCTGGTTCAAGTCTTTCATTTATTTTTCTTTTCTTTCCAGAGGAAGATGTACTTGCACCAATTCCTAGGCCCTTCAAGCGATTCGAACTACTCTCTAATCTTCCTCTGAGACTTGATTTAGAGTACGCCCGACTGGATTCCGGACTGCCGTCGACCCAAGAAGCTTTGCTCGATAGCTTTCGTGGCCTTCCGAATTTCATATCTCGTCGGAAATGCGAAATAGTATCCGGGTCGCCGTCAATAACAATCTGCTCATGATTGAACCATATAGCAATGCCCGTAACTCCCCTCTCTTTGGCCAACTTCAACAGTTCTCCCTCCCGCTGCCTTTTATCAGACGGCCAAGCAAACTTGACCACATACTCCCATTCCGTGGAGTCGCTCCTCCTTCCTCGATAACATGTTGTTCCACGGCACACTATCGCTTTTGTCGAGGCGATTGGCTTGTCCTCCA
This sequence comes from Myriosclerotinia duriaeana, assembly GCA_002162615.1. Lineage (NCBI taxonomy): Eukaryota > Fungi > Ascomycota > Leotiomycetes > Helotiales > Sclerotiniaceae > Myriosclerotinia > Myriosclerotinia duriaeana. The sequence continues at coordinate 894,907 of NGKI01000019.1, forward strand.
AAGAAATTTTCACATCTTGTGCCACGATGTACTTGCTGTTGCCATCGTGCTTAATGAATGTATTCAACCCTAACTCGGCGGCCGTCATTAATGTATACCCAGCAATAACCATAATAAATCGCTCAGGCTCTTTGTGTACATCGAACTTCTCAGAGTTGTACGAGCCAGATCTGTCGAACACCCAGAGTCGCATCATGCTTCCGCAGATCGTAAAACCAGGGACGAATCGCCGCTCCGGTTGACTTCCGAACACCTCACGTGCATACCCTGCTAACTGTACCAATGTTTTATTAGTGCCATCCTCATCAGGATTCTGTTTATGTTCCCCAATGACAAGTACATTTGACCAGTCGTGCTCGTCATCTGGCAGGACAGCGTCGGCGGGAGTGAGAAAAATGTCAAGCTTGCGTTTAGCCTCCGAGCCCCTCAACACTTTGTTCGCCGATGTGTAATACCTGCGGCCAAGTCCGCTGAGAAGAGGGCCATGTAATTCCTCGAACCAACGAAAAAATAGATCTTGACGTGAAGGCTCTGGCCACCCGCTCCAACGGCTTTCTGCATATTGGGCCCTCGACTGTTCGTAGATATCCCTCGCGTTATTTGTCCAGGACTTCCCTATGAAGTATCGTTCGTAGAAGCCTCCGACATCATAGTAGACTCGCCCAGTAAGCTCCTCGAGTATTCGCTGATCAACTTCGTCGTGTGTCTGTTCAACCCCTGTCTGAGAAGCCGAGCTGGATCGAAGCGGCGTGTCGAAAACGGCTTTCTCGAAGGCAGTCAGAGGAGTAACTTTCCTTGAAGGTAAAGCGTATTTGTTAACGGTATTATAAACTTGATCCCAGATCTCTTGATCAGGTTTGTTGGCAATAATAGCGTTCAAGAGCGGTTTAGTATAGGCCAAATTAAGGCTATCGTTGGTATTGATTGTAACCACAAGTTCTGATACATCCATCAACATGTTTTTTCTATTTGTCGCAGAAGGAAGTAGAAGACACGCTTTAAAGGATAACATTGTCGTTAGAATTTCGATAGCTAGTTGTTGAAGATCTAGCCAACAGTTAGAATAAGTAACATTTAAGGCTTAGCTTGCAACTATAGTACCCTTATATTCCATCCTTTCAAGAGGTTCAGAGGTTTCAGAGGTGTCAAACGTTGCGTAGGTTTTGTCGAATTCTTCACGTATCTTATCAAATTTTTCGCCGATAGGGTTGGCCTGTATGATTTCCGAACGTGATTGAACCATCGTGTCGTTGTGTTGGGTTTTCGGGGGCATCTCTTTTTTTGGTTTTCGGGGCGTCTCTTTTTTTGGCAGATGTAGACGAGGAGTTGTTGATGAAACCAGCAAAGGTTTGGCAGATGTAGACGAGAAGTTGTTGATAAAACAAGCAAAAGTTCGGCAGATGTAGATGAGAAGTTATTGATAAAACAAGCCAAGGTTCGGCAGATGTAGATGAGAACCTTGAAGTTATTGATAAAACAAGCAAAGGTTCGGTGTTAATAATAAATGTTGCTGCACGGACCATTTTGTTTGTACCTGCCTGCCTATCACCCTTTCACCCTTTCAGGCATCCTTGCAATTCCAATCAAGCTGCCCTTGCCTGGTCAAAGAAATCCCTGGCAAAACAAACTCCTGGTCGAAAGCTTTATTAGTAATGCGATGGAAATAGAGACAGCTAGACTATCTAACTTACCCGTGGACGCTTGCAATTGTTTCGAAGTCGGTAATAAAGAAAGACTAATTATATAATCTATATACAAATAGATTCCTAAGTAAATGAAAATGAAGCATAACTCAGTTTACGGAAACTCTCGCAGGCTCCGAAAGATTCGATACAGCCATTGTTGTTTTCACGTGACCGGATGCTGCTAATTATCATATGACAGTACAGTGTGCGAGGGTCCTAAGATACCTACACCCAAACCTTTATCACAATATCTAGATCTTGGATGCTTCAATTGGCGTTTTAAATGCCCTACGATATTACCAGGCCTTACAATTATAAACTCTAGAAATGATGGGATTAAGGATCTTTGGCATACTTTACCTGTGAAGATAGATATGCATTCAAACTCGGTTCCAACAGAAGAAGAAATGTATTCGAAAATCTTTCTTTCTATCAACGAGTCAACCGATTTCAACGCATATCTACCTAGGCTAGGTATACAAAGATTCTATGCGAAAAGGGGATACATTCATGATAGCATATATATCCATATCTGATTGATCACGTTAAATTTCCTGAGCCGGGCTCATAGAGTCTTGGCCTGTGCCGACGCCGACGCTCCCCTGAAACTCATCCCAAGTTGCCAACCCAGTCCGCATTAGCCTGCATCCCCACTATTAGTGTCAGTTCTAGCACCTACTTATACTATCCCCCCCCCTAAATAAAGGTTAAATTTTTTGCCCTACTCCAAGCCCAGAATTTAACCTTTATTTAGGGGGGGGGATAGTAGTGAACAGTGGATCTGAAATATGGGGTAATAGCTTAGGAAATTTATGGAATTTGGGGAACCTAGAGTACAAGGTACTCTAGGAATATTGTCCTGTAATACAAGTTAAGATAGGACATTGGCCCTATGACTGAAGTAGTCCTAGTGTGATAACCGTACTGGTACAATAATCCTAGGCTTGAATCTGTCCTAGGATATTTGTCCTAGGATAAGAGGGTGTATAGAACAAACCATTTAGACCATATAATCATCTGGAATATATACAGCTATAGGAGATGTGTCCTTTGCACTCTATCCTATAAACAATGTCCTATAGCAATACTATTTTTATCATCTAAATGACCCTGATATGTTCTGAAAGCCTAAGCTATTTATCCTAAATGAAAATTCAAATTAGGATTTTGTAACTAGGACAAATTTATTTCTAGGATAAGTTCCTCAGAAATCTTAGAATCTTAAGATTTTCAAAGCTATAGGAAGTTTATCCTTACCAAAATTCTATACTAGGATAATGCACTCTACAAAATGAATTTATATTATAATACAGTTGGTTAATAATTATAAGTATAAAAATGCAAATGCAATCTGAAGATATAAATATTAAATCTTTTAGTTTTTCGATTACAAACTCGATGAATGCAAATAGAAGTAGAATAATAAAGGGGATTTCAAGTATGAATGTAGTAGTAATATCTTTAAAATAGATTATTATAATTAATAATGCTAATAATCTTCTAACGAAATTTTTAGCATTATTTATAACTTTATAACAAGCTTAATTTAAATACAGTAGCTTACAACAGTCAATAAAAAGAAATTTCAAATTATATCGTTTCAAAGTTAAATAAACTAAATATTTATTAATTGCATATAAGTAGCATTTAATGATTTGCGATACTAGGTTTTACATAAAGCTCAAAATCTTATTCCAGATTTTTGAGGGTTTTCAACTGTATATAAACTCTAATTATTCATTATTTAAATATAGTATAAAAAAAGTCGAAGTATTTTCTTATTATAGTTAGTAAATTATTCGAGGTATTTATATAATTATCTAATAAGTACAATACTTACATAAAACCTCATAATGGATTACCCCGATTCATAGTGAGTTTCTAGCTGAAAAATATTGCAAAAGTCCTCGTTAAATCCCACAAAAACCCCATCACTCATCTCCATCTTCACCACCAATATACCCCGAGCTCCCTCCTGAAGCTCAAAGATTGAATTATCTTTTCCAAGCCCAGAATTATGCCGATATATTGATCTCAGCCAAAAGAAATATGTCATTAGTCGATACAACAATAAGATAGAGCGTTTCGAAGATCATATTAATATTGTTAGTACTAGGGTAACAGCTGACTTATCAAAAACGGAGTCACGTGCAATAAACACGTGACTTGGATCCTTTGGAGCTTAGGATCCAAAAGGATCCTGTCGGGAGGAATTAACAGAGCATTCGTACCAAATGGATAAGTCCGCTACAAGGAGCTGCGTGGTGTGCAGAGGAGCACACGAAGCATGGAATAATCGATGTCCGGCTCGCAAGGAAGAGCTAAGCAAAGTGAAAGCAGCATATGATGCTAGACAACCATACCACTTCGTCCCATCATCAAAAGATAAATCACCACTTAATCAGACTAACCCTTACTTGACGCCAACGGAATCGGCAATGATGGCCAGCGGAAGCCAGAGGGGGAGACCAGGCAATACATCAATAGGAATAACCCCCTCTACACCATCACTCATACCAGGGAGACAAAATGCTCGAAGCAAATCTCCTACCAAGGGCAGAGCTACCAAAAGAAGCTATACAGGAAACACAGCAGAAAGCACACAGGACGAAAATGAAGACGTGATCATGGGGGAAGGCAATCAAAGGTCACGAAGACCACACATGCCATCCAGAAGGGCATTAGAATCAACAACAACGAATTCAATACTCAGCTCCCAATGGAACACTGAGGAATCATGAGCCACAAAAACGACCTACACATCCTACAGTACAATACTATGAGATCAAAGAACCTGGTCATGGCTACATTGCTAAGAGACCCAAAAATACACGAATATGATATCCTAGCACTACAAGAACCGTGGAGAAACCCTATCACCCCAACTACTCACAACCCAATATCGGCTACCTTCCATTTATGCTTTCCAAAAGATAACAAGGAGATGCCGGCTAGAGTCTGTTTCTTTATCAACAAAAGAATTGACCCTAATAATTGGATATATAAAGACCACTCTCGAGATCTTGGTACATTAGAAATAACTACCAAATCACCAGGCACAGATGAGGCAACAAAAATTATACTACATGATATATACAACCCCCCAAACTCATCAGCAGACAGAACAAGTTGTTTACCACTTCTCAAAACAACCCTCACAAAATACCAAGACAAGGAACAAATCATCCTAGGAGATTTCAATTTACATCACGAATACTGGGGTGGCCCGAACATACGCAAAAGTGAACCTGAATCCGAGGACTTAATCGAAATCATAGAAGAAATTCAGCTAGCTAGCCTCCTACCATCAGCCACGGTCACGTATGACGACAAAAATACACAAAGCTGTATCGACCTTTGCTACAGTACACAAAACATAGCAGATAGAGTTATCAAATGCTCTGTAGACTATGATATGGACCATAACTCTGATCACTTACCAATCACAACTATACTAGATTTAAGAACAGCACAACGACCGCAAAGAGATATATACGATTGGCCCAACATGGATATACAAAAGCTACGCGCAAACCTTACACAGAATCTACCTGTGCTTCGTTCTCCGAGGACAGAGGCAGCACTAGACAGATACGTAGAAGAGGTGGCAAAAGCTCTGCAGCTTGCCATCGACCAAGCTACACCACAAAAGAGATGGTCCCCAAGAGCAAGAGCAGGCTGGACTTTAGAGTGTAAGGAGCTACAGGCTGAAGCACGTAGGCTGAAACGACAAAATAGCCGAAATCACACAGAACAGAGCTGGGAGGCTTACAGAAAAGCCCGAAACGAAAAAGGAAGGGTCATCCGACAGGCGCTACTTCAGGGCCATCGGGAACAAGTCGAAAAGGCTACAGAGAATCCAGAAAGTATGTGGAAACTGGCAAAGTGGGCAAGAAATAGAGGAGACGTAGCAGCAACAACTACCCCGGTACTTAAAGATTCAAACTCAGATATCGAATGCACAAAGGCACAAGACAAAGCGAAGCTTTTCCGAAAAGCTTTCTTTCCCGCCCCTCCAGAACCGGATCTCCGGGATATAAACGGAGCCAATTACCCAACCCACATCCCTTTCCCAGATATCAAAGACAAAGAAATATACCTAGCTATCAAATCAATACCTCCATTCAAAGCAGCAGGCCCAGACGGTATCATAAACCGAGTCCTCCATATCACCGCTAGTCAAATAACCCCCCACCTAACAAGAATCTTCAATACCAGCTTAAAACTAGGATACTGCCCGGCACACTTTCGGCAGTCTACTACAATCATTATTAAAAAGCCTGGTAAAAGTGATTATACAACCCCTAAAGCATACCGACCAATAGCCTTGTTGAGTACAATCGGAAAGGTTATGGATGCGATCATAGCAAAAAGAATTAGCGACATTACCGAGAAACACCAACTACTACCAGAAACACATATTGGAGGGCGGAAGGGAAGATCGACAGACCACGCATTGCACATCGTTATCGAAAAGATATACGAATCATGGAATGCTCCCAGATCACAAATAGCAAGCCTACTTCTGCTCGATGTCTCGGGTGCATTTGATAATGTTTCGCACGATAGACTCCTCCACAACTTACGTAAAAGGAGGATTGACGAGAGAACAGTAAGATGGATAACTAGTTTTCTAACAAACAGAAGCACATCTATACAGTTTGATTCATTTCGATCAGAAATCTACGAAACGAATACAGGTATCCCCCCAGGATCGCCATTATCGCCTATTCTATACCTATTCTATAATGCCGACCTAATAGAAATATGCAACCAAGAATCGAACACATTAGCCACTGGGTATATAGACGACATCGCAATTCTCAGATGGGGAAACTCAATTGAAGAGAACTGCAGAGGATTAGAAAGAACTATGCATCAAGCCAATGTATGGGCGAAGAAACAGGCATCGGTATTTGATCCAGGAAAGCTTCAACTAACCCACCACACAAGAAAGCGCCTTGCAACTGAATTGGATCAAGGGATACAAATGGAACAGGCAACAATCCACCCATCTTCAAGCTGCAAATATCTAGGAATCACAATAGATACAGGATTGAATTGGAGACAGCATATCCAAAAACTAAAATTCAAGATATCAAGATCTATTGGGGCTCTATCAAGCCTAGCAGGGTCAACATGGGGAGCAAAAGTCATAGAACTAAGAAGAATCTACCAAGCAGTTATAATCCCTCGGATGATGTATGGATGTTCGATATGGTCTATTGCACAAGAGCAAAAAGAAGGATATACACAACAAACCATCAACTCTCTTACAGCACTCCAAGCAAAAGCCGCTAGTACGCGTAACATAGGGCCATCTACGGAAAACAATTCTTCTCATAAATATTATCTATTACTAACCTTACACATATACTATATACTTTTGTTAATGTTAATTTAAAATCTAAAGCTATATAAAATATTAAATCTTTATTATATAATAGTTACTAACGAATATTAGATATTTATCAAATCTTTAAATAAATATCAATATACTATTATTAAAGGATTCTTTATAAAGCTTTAACGTTAATTTTTATAATTATCTTCAACAAATATATATTTAAAAAAAATAGAAATCTTAAAATACTATTATTAATAAATAATTAAACATATTTTTCAAATTTTCCTACAATTGTATTTACCATTTTCAAAAAAGTTACATTTGCTATATTAATAATTTCTTTAATTCAAATTCTAAATTTAAATAAAATCAATATCGATTAAAAGTATTTTTCAAATAATACCTAAACAATTAATTTTATATTATTGTTTTAAAAAATTAAAAATGCTTTTAATAAATTTAACGATTTGCTATAAAATCTTTATCATTTTTTATTTATTATTACAAATTTAATTAATCCTACTATATATTAAAATTAACAATTATTAGAAATAGATTAGTATATGAATTTTTAGAATTTTATAATTTATAATTATTCTAGTTTTTAAAACTTTGTTTTTGCTTATTAAACAAATCTATTTTCTTTTAGAAATAAATCAACTTTATTTAATAAGAGTTGCGGCTACAGCTTATCGCACCCCCTTTCAAAACGTAACAAAATCACCGCAAAAATCATGTTTTCTCATACAAACTTAATTCTTTAATAACTTTTGCAATATAATAGATTTTTAGATAAAAATTAAAGATTATTATTAATACCTTTAATTGTTAGTTGAAAAATAATATAGATTATTTTTAGCTATTTTTTATAAAAAGTGATTAAAATTTAAAGTTAAGATTTTTCAAAAATCTTAACTTGTAACGTTTTTTTTATACAAAATAAACGATTTTTTGAATAATTTTATATTGTTTAACTTTAAATAAAAAACTTTATATAAAATAAAATAACTAAAAATAAATTAGCTTATTTTTTATTAAATTTTATTAAATAATTACTATATGTTAAAATTTCAAAAACTTAGAATATACTATTAAAGAATTAGTAAGGATTTAAAAAGTTAAAAAATAGCTGTTTTTAATATAAAAACGCAAGGGGTGCGATAAGCTGTTGTCAGGGAGCAGGGCTAACACGTGATACTAAATCTCCTAAGTATTAGTTAGATTAAGTATATAAAAAATAGATTTTTAGAATCTACTTTTCTTTTTTTATTAAATATAATATATTACAAATTAAACTTTTAGTTTATAATATACTTTAATAGAGTATTCAATCTTAAAATTGTATTAAATTTATTTAATTCAAATTTGAATAAAATCCTAATTATATTGGATAAAAAAAACAATTATTTTTATATTAAAAAGAACAACTATTTTTATATTACTAATTTATTATTATTACAATTGAATTTGAATTATACTAAAAACCTATAGAAAATTAATTGAAAAGAATATAATATAAAGATTTTTAAAAAGTTTAATTAATAAATAAATAAAAAAAGAGGGTTATTAATTATTAAAACTTTTAACAAAACAAAAACTATTTATAAGATTTTAACTAATTGTATTGCTAAAGAAATTAAAAAAAAATGATTTTAAAAAAAAGTAAATAAAACAAATTTCTAAATAAAAAAGGATAATTTAATAAAATATTAATAAAACAATTACAAACTTTAAATCAACAAAAAAGGAATCAAAAAAGTTTATTTCTAAATTAAAAAAAACTAAAAAGATTTTTGAATAAAAGAAAAAGCAAAACTAAAATATTAAAGTATATATTTTTCAATTTTATTAATTTATTATTAAATTTAATACAAAGTTTTTTTGTAAATATATTAAAGTTAAATAAAAATCTAATTTAATAAAACTTATTAAAAGTATAATTGTTAAAAAACAATAACAATTGTAAAAGATTATTGGATTTTAATATATTAAAAGATTTATAAATAATTATTATTTAATAAAAATAAAAAATTGAAATATTAAAAAAAAAAAATTAAAAAAAAGAAAAAAGAATTTTAATTATAAAAAGAAAACTAGTAAAATTAATTATAATTTATAATTAATTATTAAAATTTATAATAATAATAAATAAAGTTTAAACAAAAACTATTCCAATAAAAATCAAATTATTAAAATAACTCCCTATAAAAATTAAAAAACTAATAATAAATTTAAGTAGTATTAATAATAAAACTTTTATTAATTTTTATTTTATTAAAAATAGATCAAAAACAAAACTACTAAATATTTTGGAAAATGGGAAGATAAATGTTTGTTTATAAATTATAAAAATGGAAGATTATATAATATTAAAAGAAATCCAAAATTTAGAAGAATAAGCAATATTAACAAAAAACTATATATTTGATTTAATTAAACAAAAAATCTAGGTAATTAAATTGTATAATAATATTATAATTATAAAGAAATTCCAAAATTAGTTTTTATTAAAAGATTAATTGTTTAAATAATATAATCTAATAGATATAGGATTAGAGGCAAATTTAAAAATATTAAATACTAAGATGAGGGATAAACAATTTATTTAAAATTTCAATAATTATTTTAAATCAATTTTGTAAAACGTTTTGTAATGTTATAAAAATTAATTGGTAATTGTTTATTATTAGTTTAAGCTAATTTAATTTATTTTTGTTTGAATGTATGTAAATTATAATAGCAATTTGTTTAATATATTTGGGGGTTTGAAGGTAGTTATTTAGAATGTAAAAAACTTTTTATGTATTTAAGTAAGATTGTTTTTTGTAAAACAAATCTATTTTAATTTTAAAAACTTTGTAATATTTTTAAATAATAATGGTATAAATTTTTCAATTTTAAAAAATAAAAATTATAATAAAAAAAGAAAAGAATTATTATATTTTAAAATATTAATAAAGAAAAAAAGAAAAGCTAAATAAAAAAGCTTTTGCTTTTATTGTGGAAGTAAGGAATATTAAATAAAGAATTATTTTAAAATATTAAAAAACAAAGTTTTTTTTTGAAATTGAAAATAATAGAAAATAAAGAGAAGAGCTTTTGTAAAATTGAGTTAAAGTTGGAGAAAAATTAAAGTGATTTTATAGTAACAATTTTGAAAGAAAATATTATTTTATTAAAATATAGAATATATTTAATAAATAAATATTTAAAAATAATTTATTAGTTATTAAGTATTAAACTATTTATTTATTTTAAGAAGATTAATATATTTAATATATTAATATTGTTATAAAAAAAAAAAAAATTAGTAGTATTAGGATTATATGATATAAGCTTTTTTTTAAACAAATATAAGTTTTTAAATTTTAACTTATTATTAAAAGTTGATAATTATTTATATATTACAAACAAAAGTTTAGCATTTTATATTATAATAATTATTTTTATAAATAATTTAAAAAAAAAGTTATATTTTATATAATTATAAACTTTAATACTACTTTAAATTTTATTAACTTAATTATAGTATAACAAATATAATATATAGTATTTAATATTTATTATTTAATAGTAAAAAATGTAAACAAAAATATTATAATATTAGTATTAATTTTAGTTTAAAAGGAAATTAATTTAAAATATTTATTATTCAAAAAAATAAAAACTTTTTTATTTAAAAAAATATTGTTAAAAATGTGCGATATAATATTAAAATTATTGTTTTTGAAATAGTATAATTTAAAAATTAATTAGAAATTAAAAAAATTAAAGGAGGATAATAAAGATATATAGTTTCAAATATTATTAAATATATTAATATTTTTTAATTTTATTTAAGATATAATAAAAAAAATTGAATATGTAAAAAAGAATGTTTTTATTATATTAGTAATATTATTTTTAATGTTGATAGATATAAGTTAAAAACTATTGTTGGATATATTATAATTGGTTTTTGGAGTTTATATGTAATATATAATAATTTTTAATAAGGACAAAACTAAAAAATTACTTTTATATAGATTAAGTATTGATTATAAAATAATATTATATTTAAGAACAAAATTATTATTTAATTTTATTTACAATTTATTAGAGTATAAATTAAAAATGTTAAAAATATATATTAAAAAGATATTTGTTTTAAAGTTTATATAATTATTTAAATTAAAAGCTAAAGCTTTTATTTTATTTATAAAAAAGAAGGGAATAAAAAAATTATGTTTATATGTAAATTATAAAAGTTTAAATGTAATTATAGTTTTTAATTAATATTTAATTCTATTAATTTCGAAGATTTTTAATAAATTAGGGAAAGCTAAAGTATTTATTAAATTAAATTTAAGAGGAGTATATAATTTTATATGTATATATAAAGAATAAAAATAAATAACCATTTTTTGGAGTTGATTTAGTTTATATGAATATTTGGTAATACTATTTAGGTTATATAATATTTTAATAATGTTTTAAATGTATATTAATAATTATTTAAAAAAATTTATAAATAAAATAATGATTGTTTATTTAAATAATATTTTAATATTTTTAGAGAAAGAGAAGGATTATAAATAGTATATGATAAAAGTATTTATTTAATTATTAAATTTTTGTTTGTTTTGTAAGTTAAAAAAATGCAAATTTAATGTGAAATAGGTAAAGTTTTTGGGCTATATAATATTTAATTATAGTGTAATTATGAATTTAATATAAATAAACTCGATAACAATTTAGTTATTATTTAGAATTGTAAAAAAGATATTATTCTTTTTAGGATTTTATAACTTTTATAAATAATTTATTGAAATGTATAATAATATTGTATTATTTATAATAAATTAAACGAAAAGAAATATAAAATTTAAGTAAACAAAAGAATATAAAATAGTTTTTTAAAAATTAAAAGAAGTTTTTATAAAAATGTTATTGTTAGTATATTTTATAGTATTATTAGTGTATTTTTTGGAAATAGATATATTAATAAAAACTATTTATAGAATATTTTTATAAAAGTAAAAAAATATTTATAGATATTTAATTACATTTTATTTTTGAAAAATAATTTTAGTTAAAACAAATTATATAATATTTGATTAAAAACTATTAATAATTATTAAATCAATAAAATATTAATAATATTTTTTAAAGGGTGTATAATATTAAATTATGATTATATTAAATTATAATAATTTTAAATATTTTATAATATTAAGAATATTAATAAAATGTTAGGTAAGATAGGTAGTAGTGTTTTTTATAATAAATTTTGTTATAGTTTATAGGTTAGGGAAAAAAAATCTAATTAATATATTATTAAAAAAAATGAATTATTAATGTAAGAATATTAAACTAATATTATTATTAAAACTTTAGGAATAGATATTAAAATTGTTATTATTAATGGAAGGATAAACAAATATATTATACAAAATTATTAAGATAATTTTAGCTTTATATAAAAAAAGAAAAAAATATACTTTAAATAAATTATAAAAAATGGATAAGGTAAGGAGAAATTTAAAAAAAGCGGATTTCTTAGTGATTTTGTAAATATTTATTTTAGATTATAGTGATACTAAAAAAGGAGTTGCTTTTTAAGAAGTTTTGGTTGAATAGATAAAAAAGTTATAATAAGAGAATTTAGATTTAGTAGGAAAAGAATTTATTATAAATAATAAATTATAGTATTATAATAATATAAGAGTATATATATTATTAGATAAAAAATTATAAAAATTAATATTGTAAGAGTTCTATGATTTGTTAATAATAGAATATTTTAAATAAAGTGTAATAATATTATTAATAAAAAAAATATTATATTAGAAAGGTATAAATATAGATATAAAAGATTATATAAAGTTTTATATAGTTTATTAAAGAAATAAAAGCTTTTATAATAAAAAAGCTGAAAAATTAATTTTGATTTTGATTTTAAATAAATTTTGGGGAGGAATTTCTTTAAATTTAGTTATTAATTTATTAATATTAAAATTAAAAGCAAATTTTAATAATAGGAAAAGTACAAAAAATATATTGTTATATTTAGCTTACAATATTATTTTAATAATTATATATAAAATAATTAAAAAAGAAAAATTCTTATTAGTATAAAAAAATATAATTAGTATTTAATTTATATATTTATTTTTTTAAAAAGTATTTGTTAAATATAAAATGTTAAAGTTAATTATTATTAATAAAATTGGATTATTTATAAATGTTTTTTAAAAAATATTAATATGTTATTTTTATTTAATTAAAAAGTTATTAATAGTATTTTATTTACAAATAAATGGTTTAATAGAAAAACTAAACTAATTATTAAAAATATATTTTTAAATGTATATTAATTATAAATAGAATAATTAAACAAATTTGCTGTATATAGTAAAATTCGTATATAATTTTATATTAGTATTAACAACAAAACTATTTCTATTTGAAATAAATAAAAAGTTGGTATTATTATTTTAAATTTATATAAATGTATAATAAAAATTTAAGAATATATTATAACTAGTAAAAAGATTAAAAAATTTGTATATAGATTTGATAGTAGAGTTAATATATTATCAAAATATTTAAGTAAAGTATTATAATATAAAATATAAATTATAAATATATAAAACGAAAAAATTAGTATAATTATTTTATAAAAATTTGTTAATAAATTAAAATTATATAAAATTAGAATTGAAAAAGATAGAACTTTTTAAAATTATAGAGAATATAAACTTATAAGCTTATTGTTTAAAGTTATTATTAAAATTCAAATATTATGATATGTTTTATATAAGTTTTTTAAACTTTTATAGATAGGTAATATAAATAAATTATTTTAAAAAAATTGTAAAACTTTTGGGGGTAAAGTTTATTAAAAATAAAAATTACAAAAAAAAAATATTTAAATGGGAGGTAAAAAGAATTTTAGATTTGAGAATAAAAAAAAGATGGAAAAAACTGAAATTCTTTATAAAATAGAAAAACTATTTAGAGGATAAGAATATGTAGTAAAAATTGGAAAATTTTGAAAATATAAAAATGCTAAAAAAAGAATTCTTTAAAAAATATCTATTTATTATTAAAGTATTAGTAAAAGATTTTAAAAATTTTGATAAATTAAAGAATAATGAAATAAATTAATTAAATTTTAATAATATAATTATAAATAATTTTTATTTTAAAAAAAACTTTTATAAAATAGTTAATTATATTTTAAACAATTGTTATAAAAAATAAAATTATAATTTGAATTAATTAAAGTTTATTAATTAATTAAAAAGGTTTTTTTATTAATAATTTATATTATTATAAAAGTAAAGTTTATTTAACTATTTATATATTTACTATATGTATAGTAATAGATAATAAAGTTATATTTAAAAATTTAAATTGGTTAAAAATAGATTTTTATTTTTAATTAAACTAATAAAAAGGGTAATTAAATGAAATACTTTTTGTTTTTAAAAAAGATATAAATTATATTAAGTTATATTGTTATTAATATTATTATTATTGTAATTTAAAAACTTAAATTTGTAATAAACTTTTAAATATTTTTAATATTTTATATTTAATATTATTTTCAAAAATTAAAATTATATTAATTATAATAATAATAAACTTTAGAAGATTGAGAATGATGTTGAACGTTAATAATAATTTTTTTAAGGTATAGGTATATTAGGTTTTTAATAGTGTTTAGATTTTAAGGAATTAAGGAATAAATTGGAAAATAAATAATTTCGATTTAAAGGTAGTACAAAAAGAAATTGTTGTAATATTATATAGAATGTTTGAAAGTTTTAAAAGATAGGTGGAGATAGATATTATTAATAAAATATTTTAATAAGTTATTGTAGAAGGATTTTGTATAAATAATAAGAAAAGTGGAAATGCAAATATGAATATCGAATTAATTTGAATATAAAAAATAGTAATTTTAAATTTGTTATATTTTAAGTAAGTAGTATTTTATAATAGATATATAAGATATATGTAAAAAAAAAAAAAGATAGTGTTATTTTTTTAATATTGAAATAAACAATTAATAAAATTATAAGTAAATCAAATTATAATTATGGAAGATTTATAATAGGATTAGAGATAGATTATAGAGTTAATAATTAAAAAGGTAATTAAAAATGTTGGGGAGAAAAGTATGTAAATAAAAGAAAATAAGTGTAATAGTAAAAGTTGTAATAGAGATTGAAGAAGAGTATTTGATATTGGGTGTATTAATGGAAAAATTAAAAGTAATTAAAAATAAGAATAAAAAGAATAATTTAGAATAAAATTTATTTATTATTGAAATAAATAAAAAATTACAAAAAAAAGCTGTAAATAAATATAATAATAAAAATATAGAATTTAATAGATTTATATTATAAATATTAAACAAATTAATAAATACAAATATTGCAAATTTAAAGAAAAACATAAATAATTTAATAGAATTAATATAGATATATAAATTATAAATAAAAAACAAATTTTTAATATACATTTTTATTGAAATATAAAATTTGTTAATTAACTTAAAAAATAAATTGGTTTTATTGAAGAAAAGTGCTAATGATAATATAATGAGATGTAGAATTTTGATATTAAACTATTATTTAATAAAGAAAAAAAGAATATCTTGATTAATAAATAGATAATTATTAAAAATAAAATTTTTATAAAGATTGAAGTACTAATAAATAGAAATCTTAGCTTTTTTTAAAGTTTGTTTAGAAATTTTAAATTTAATAATAAACTTTGTAAATTAAAGATTGCAATTTGTATAAAACAATAATATATAATTTATTAGTTATTTGATATATGTAAACTGATTTAAAATAGCATTTATTAATTACAATACTAAATCGTTATTAAATTATAAAATAGCAAATTGTAAAGTATTAATTTAGTTAGTTAAAAGTTGGTTATATAATTAGTATATATTACAATCTTTAGTTGTTTAGAATTAATAAATTAATTATTATATTAGTTTTGATAAAAAGGTTTTTAAATTATTAATACTAATATATATATATATATAAATATATAAGTTTGAAATTAGTATTAATGTAATAAATATAATAGTATTGAATATTAGAGAGGATTTTATTAATATCAATAGGATAAATGCAATAGGATTATTTTATTTAGTTGGGGGTATAGTAATGTATAATATTAGTAAATAAGGTTATATAAACATTAAGCTAGTAATAAAAAGAAATAAAATAGTAGTACAAAAAAACAAAGAAATAGAGGATAAGGAGAATAAATATATATAATAGTTTTAGAAAGGATTAAAGTAAAATAAGGGTATAGTGGAAGTTATAAAAAGGCTATTTATTATTATTATTAATTATTATAAAAACTTATATAAATTAAAAAAAAATTTTAACTTATTATATAAAAAACCAAGAATCACCAAAATATTAATTGCAAAGAAAAGGATAATGTTAAAAAGCAAGATTAGTATATAATACCAAACCTCCTAAATACTAACTAGATTAAGTATATAAAAAGTAGATCTTTAGGATTTACTTTTCTTTCCTTATCAAATATAATATACTACGAATTAAGCCCTTAGTTTACAACGCACCTTGACAGCTGTAGCCTCTACTTTTATAAAAACAAATATTTATTATTTTATAATATTTTTACAATTTATAACTTTTTATATATATAAAATTGTTAAAAATCTTAAATTCAGTGATATTTACAATAATTATATAAAGAATTTATATATAAAATTTAGTATTATTTATAATATTAAGTTTTGGTAGTCGGGTTTTATAGATAAGCCAAAATGAGCGTTTTTTGGTGGGGATAAAGGTGGCCGAGAAGTGGGGGTAGGGGACTTATATTAGTTTCCAATCGGGGAAAGAAGCGACGAGGTGATATAAAGACAGCCCGGGCACTCTCGAATCCAGCAAAATCTCACTCTAGATCTCCGGCAGTCGAAAGAGCCGTGCCCCAATCCAATCGTGGGAATAGTCGCCGTTACATATAATGGAATACCATGATCCGCGGGTTTCTTCCTAAGCCAACATCTCAGACCCTAGCTAGGTAGGTACGTCGAATTGGACCAATCTACATATCGACAGGCTGAAGAGAGGAGAGGGCAATCGGTAAGCACGATTTATTACTGACTTGCCTACGAAAGCAAGCGAAAACGTGTTATTCGTATAGATGTCATTTGATAGAAAGATAAAAGAATATAAAAAACACATTTAGCCCTAAATTCTATTATCCTAAGCCTCATCCATCCATCCATCCAGCCTTTCCCATTGTTTTCAATTTACTCAGGTAGGTACAGTACTTGGAGTTTCTCCTCGGCATAAACATGGGTGGTTCGTTTAATAAAGATTTCTCAGCCACGCTTGGGAATTACGTTGACAAGGTGGACGCGCAACTACTGGTTGGAGAGTTGGAGACTTGGAGTTGATATGCATGTATGCAAGGGTTGAGATTGACAAGTCTAGTACAGTAGTAGTAACTTGTAAGTTGTAAGTTACTTATGGAGTAAAAGAGTGGTTGGGTGGGTCAATTATTGGGTGATGGCGGGATGGTCTTAGATGATTTTAACTACGAAGTACTTGGTGTAAATAATACCTAATGATGAATGGATACTTTGTAGATGAATAATGGAGGGATGATGGATGATGATTCGGGAATGACAATGCGCTGTACAGCCTGTACTTGTATGTACTGGTTTTCTCGACACTTTTTTGAATGTTTATGGGTGATTAATGATAATTAATTAAGGTTTCCGAAGGCTAGAGGAGAGACGTGAGAGGTAAGAGGTAAGACGTTCATAGCAAGCTTGAAGTTAAGCGCAGTGAGTGTATTATAACAACTCGATGGTGCAGAACGCAATAATAATAAATATAGCTAGTAATGAAGATATAAATTTTTAATAATATCAATCAACATTTCTTTTCTTTTCATTTCATTTCATTTCATTTCATTTCTTCAAGTTAAGTTTACCTAGGTAGACAGTTTAGACTCCAAGAACTTTACTAAGCTAAAAGTGGTTATTGATGGCGAAGGGAGTGAGGGTGATATAAATAGAAATAGAATTTCTTGGTGAGAGGGGCCGGGCTAGTGTGTGTGTGTGTGTGTGTGTGTAGCTTGGAAAAGCACGTGTAAGGCGATTTAAACAGATTTTCAGCTTGGACTTATTATTATTATTATTATTCCTCCTGTACTTCGTAACCTGGGGGTAAGGTTGGTTGGTTTGAAGCGAGGAAAGATGCAGTTATTAGTTAGACTGTGATTCCTGTGATTCCTGTGAGATAGGTATATAAAGTTAACTTAAAAGTGGTGATGGTGGATGTGAATGTGAATGTGAATGTGAATGTGAATACGCATTACAAGTATATGTGTTATCGTGGCTCATTTTCTCCATGTAACTAGGTACTACCTAGATACAGTATTGAGTAAGGAAGGGTTGAAGGGTTGAAGAGTTGAAGAGTTGAAGAGTTGAAGAGTTGAAGAGTTGAAGAGTTGAAGAGTTGAAGAGTTGAAGAGTTGAAGGGTTACACATGTTGGTGAGGTGATAAAAGATAATAAGTCCTAATTTGATGGTAAATTTATCTTGATATTACCTAGGTAGGTATTGATACGACTCATACATACGAAGGATGTCTCTTGAAGGAATAATTAAAGGTTACTAGGTTAGGGCTGAACCTAGGAATAATAAGTGGATGAGAATAATAGGACAATTCCAAGGTTCCAAGGTTAGGATAAATAGAACCTCCAGCTGTTGACTATGATGACCTCGGGACTATAATAATAAACATTCAACATTCAACATTCAATTATCGCTATAATAGTAAAAATAACTTATAAATCAATTAAACTAACCTATTAGTAATAAATAAATAAAACCCTTCCAAGGTTCCCTTCAAAACTTGCATCGCCCTTCTCTCTCTTCTCTTCTCTTCCCTTCACTTCACTACAAACATCATTCAAAAACCTTCCTTATGTCTCAAATAATTCTTTAATCATCTACTTCGTAAATCAACCTGGAACCAGGGTTTCCCCCATAAAAAAATGTCCCATCTTTCCATCTATCCATCTTTTTTTTTTTTTCGTCATTCACAACCTTCACAGCCCCATGCAATGCGTGCTGTGTGCTGTATGCCGCGTTACTATGTAACTGCGCCCACCTCCCCAATTTCACCTCGTACATAATAAACGTCAAACCCAGCCCTTCGTGTTCCATCTTATTTCTCTTTCCATACCAACCCCATACCAACCAACACATACAAAGTAAAGATCGCATCCTTCGATTCTTTCCTTTTCTCTTCTCTTCTCTTCATTTTATTCATCAATTCAAGATTTTACGGAAGAATCACATTCGTTCTTGCTCTGGGTTCTTGAACTTACGATAACAAATCTATCTATATCTACGATACATTCGTTGGAGAATATTACAACAACATCATCAAAATCATGGGTTTCGGTCGATTCCTTTGCGTTGGTTTACCATTTGGTTTAACCCTCGCCAGTTTAATCTGTCTCCTCATGGCAACTCTCGCCGGCATCACAGATAAATCTCTCTATCTCTTCCAAGTAAACACGGCCAACCTCTCCATCTCCTCCTCCACCCTCCTCAGCCTCGAAAAGTCGGCCAGCAAACGAGGACTGGGGGATCTCACCGTCGCCGCCTTATCGACCGGTACCAGCTCTGCAAAATCCAGTATCGAATCTGCCATTTCTTCAATCACCGGCACCGATTCGGCTACCAATATCACGGCGAGTGATCTGGGGTTGGCGGATAATTATAAGGTTAGCTTGTGGAATTACTGTGCCATTACGGGGAAGAATACGACTTGCACCAAGGCCAAGTTTAACTGGGCGGCTTCTGCTCTCAACACGTCTTCCATCGATACCCTCGCCTCATCGACCGGGACCAATGCTACCCTCCCATCCGACATCAAGACGAGTCTCAAGACCTTCACGGTGGTATTGAAATGGACTCAGGTCGTTTACATCATCGCCCTGATCGCCGTCGCAGCCGAACTCTTCCTCGGCCTCTTCGCCATGTGTTCTCGAGCCGCTTCATGCCTGACGTACATCATCTCGGGCTTCAGCACCGCCGCCGTCATCGCCGCATCCATCATGGCCACGGTCCTCTCATCCATCACCGTCGCCTCGATCAAAACGGCATCCAAAGCCTACGGCGTCAAGGCATCCATCGATACACATTTCCTGGCCGTCACCTGGCTCGCCGTGGTATTCAGCGTCGCGAGCAGTTTCTTCTGGGTCTTTACCATCTGCTGTTGCGCGGCGGATAAGAGCAGCAGGAAGAATCGACGCAGTGTTAATGATCAAGAGAAGTTGATTCCGCAAACCACGGCGTATCAGAAGATTGATGGGCCCGGAAATGCATATGTGGGGCCACAGCATGGGATTTATCACCCCCAGCATCATCAACCTACTCGTACTGGGGCCTATGAGCCTTATTCTCACGGTGCTATTTAAACGTGGGGTTTGATGCATGAAGAGCGGTTTATGGATAAGAGGATGCGGGGAAGAGGGATGAGGAATGAATGGAGATGATCAATTCGATGCATTTAGCGTCTGGCGTTCAGGTGGCTTCTATGACGTCTTGTGATATTTGGTTTGGTTAGGATGGAAGTAGGTCTGAGGTTGGGAAAGGGAAAGTGACGGGACGGGAAGGGAAGAAGGAAGGAAGGAAGGATATTAAGAGATAGTTACTTGCGTTTTCGGCAATATTGATAGATGAATGAATTAACGATACCCTCTATATTACCATGTTGTTTTCTATATAGGCTACGCTACGTGATGACCTATCTTGATCTTTCCTAGTCACAATGGGGGTTCTCAATGCCCAAACGACGTTGATGCTTCTAGGTGTCCTTTAGTAAAGCTCTAGCCTGTTTTCATACCTAGCTAGGTAGCAATCTTACTTTGATATCCAGATCAAGAACTGCTCGCGTGGATGCCGGCAGAGTTGAAGCTGCGCATTGGACACTTTTTTCCAGCTGGTGAATAATAAATCACCAGGACCGAGTCTGTGAGTTGTGAGTTGAGTTGTGGTTGTGGTTGGAGAGTGGAGAGTGGAGGTTGGAGGTTGGAGGGAAATGAATGGAGAGGATATGGATGGAGAGGATATGGATGGAGAGGATATGGATGGATGCAAGAAGATGGTAAGGCTGCGCGAAAATATTGGGGTTAAGATTTGGGTTGTTCTATTCGAATTATCATACGATATCTAGGTAGCTAGGTAGGTAGGTAGGTAGGTAGTATTCACCTGCATCATCGATTCACCCGCACGAGTTATAAGTTATGCGAGGTTATGTAAGGTTATGCAGTAGGTATATAAAGCCAACACTGGTTCCCCGCCGTAAAGAGCAGAGGTATATTGAAAGTTCCGTCTGACGGAAACAATAAAGTTAAGTTCTCCTTGATACTTGATTCTTGATGATATAATTTCTAGAACTAATAATCTCCCACCATAAGTATTTAAGGGGCTCTCGTTTGTAACAAAGGGTTTCAGGGGAATGATCAGGTAAGCAGACCTAGCAGAGCAGACACAGGCCAGAGCTTTCCCCATATTCTCAAGTTTCACCCTATGTACCTAGGTAACTAAAGATGCTGTATTACTGCACCATAACCAACCTTCAACATTTTATTCTACGAAGTATAAAAGAGAATGAGAATAAGAATGAGAATAAGAATGAGAATAAGAATGAGAATAAGAATGAGAATAAGAATGAGAATAAGAATGAGAATAAGAATGAGAATAAGAATGAGAATAAGAATGAGAATAAGAATGAGAATAAGAATGAGAATAAGAGTGTCAAGTACGGCCTACCGACTCAATATGATAGAAATTCCAAGGTTCCACAAATACAATGACTGCCCAAATCACGATCCCGAAAAAGAGCCTCTAGAACTTCCTCCCAATGTTCACAAACCCTTGAGCGTCGCAGAACCATCCGATGCCGCAAAAAGATATCTAGCCGCATATGAAGGTCATGATGCAGATATAGCATCAAACGAAGGATACGTTCTAAATGCGGATGAAGAAATCAAATGCAAAGAAAACATCGCACTCCATCGCAAGGCCTCACAAGCCCGAACAAATGGTGATGTGGAGAAATCATCTCAAGAAGATGATACTGAAGACATCGATCCAAATATCGTTTGGTGGGATGGCCCAGTCGATCCTGAAAATCCCATAAACTGGAAAGGATGGATGGATGAAAATCTCGAATTGTTTCTTGGTTTCCGCCATCTGTTTTGTAACGCCTTTAGCATCCTCCATGTTTGTCCCTGGGGTTCCGGCTCTCATGAAAGAGTTTCATAGCACGACTACCGAGTTGGCGGGATTTGTCGTCTCGGTATATGTTTTAGGTTTTGCATTTGGACCGCTTTTCCTCGCACCGTTGAGTGAGATATATGGCAGGGTTCCAATCTATCATATCTGCAATGTTCTCTTCATCTGCTTCACCATTGCCTGCGCATTGGCTACAAATCTCAATATGCTGGTCGGATTCCGATTTCCCGAGGGTGCATGGGGAAGTGCGGTGTTGACGAATGGTGGAGGGACGATTACGGATCTTGAACGCCAGGAAAAGAGAGGATTGGCTATGTCTGGATTCGCAATGGGTCCGATCATTGGTCCAATTATTGGTCCTGTTGCGGGTGGTTGCTTGGCTCAAGCCAAAGGCTGGCGTTGGATCTTCTGGCTTCTGATCATGATTTCGGGTTTCTTTACAATCCTTAGCTTTATTTTCATGCGTGAAACATACGCTGTTACGATACTTTAGAGAAAAACGAATCGCCTTCGGAAGAGGACTGGTAATCTTGCACTTGTATCTAAAATCGACCTTGGACTCTCTCCGCAGAAATCTTTTCGCCGTGGAATCGTACGTCCTGCGAAACTGATCATCCGTTCACCTATTGTTTTATCCACGGCAATATGGATGGGCGTAATATATGGTTACCTCTATCTACTCTTCACGACCTTTACAGTGGTATTTGAGGAAACTTATGGATTCAGTGCCGGACTCGTCGGAGTGACATATCTTGGTTTGGGGGTTGGTTCTTTGGTCGGCCTGGCGTTAATCGCATCTTTCTCCGATCGTATGATGAAGACTTCTACCCGCGAGAGCAAATGCTACTGCTGCTGAAGCTGGTCCAGAATCCTCTGGCATGAAACCTGAGTACCGTCTTCCACTTCTCGTCCCGGGTTCCTTTCTCATTCCCATGGGCCTTCTTCTCTATCCAGGTTGGACGGCCGAATATAAAGTTCATTGGATCGTACCCATCCTCTCCACTTCACTTATCGGTGTTGGTAATATGTTTGTGTTCATGTGTATCAGTTTATACCTAGTGGATATCTTTACAATCTATGCTGCGAGTGCCCTGGCCGCAAACACGGTCTTTACGAGTGTAATGGGAGCGGTACTTCCCCTTGCCGGACAAAAGATGTAGGATACCTCGGGGCTGGGACGGGGAAATAGCCTGTTGGATTTTCTCGCGATTGGCATGATTCCTGTGCCATTTGCATTGCTGAAATGGGGAGAGTATATAAGGACAAAGTACCCGGTGAAGAACATATGAATTTGGTGAGTGGCTGGCATTTTCGGGGAGGGAATGTGGATTGGGTAACCAGTCGGCCGATCCCTGGAGAGCCGACTATTATTACGTTACTTTAAATGCTACTGATATCGCTACGATGACATCACGATAACTCCCCTCCCTATTCACTAGTATGGAAACTAGGTCTCGCCTCTTACGATGACGTCATTACAATTCCTCTGTTCACTAGTGTGGAAACTAAGCCTGAAGCGAGTCGTTGGTAACGGGTAGACTAGCTTTATATTCAGATTTAAAATTTAAAATTAAAACTATGCAATACAGCCCAACTAGCTTGCGCGCTTATTCACTACTATAGAGTAGTATTTGGGCCGAGGGCGAGGGAAGAATTCAGTGTTGGTGAATTACTATATCGATTATTCATCAGTACGGAGGTCTTGTGCTATCTATCTAACTTGTTGTATTATCGATCTGGCTTGGGGTCTATTCGAACTAGGCGGATTAGTTATCAAATACCAAGGTTATCTACAATCATCCGTATCTTCATTCGATAGGATGGGCTAGGTGTGATATAAAATCTAAGGTCTGGACGATAGAGACGTATGTATTTGTATGTTACATTACAGGCAAAAATTAGCGGGCACTTGCCTAATACCATACCTTGCTTAAGTTACTAAAGATATGTTCTTTTCGATGCCTCGGACCTCAGCTGCCTGTATTGGATAGCGTATTCGAGAGCAGATATTTGGACACTGGGTCGTGTTACATCATGTCTCAAATACCCAGCGTATGGAAATTTCCATTCTGTCCTATCTTGAATCAAGGATAGGCAGGATAGCTTTAACTTGAGGGATAAGTAGGATAGAAGAGGAAAAAGTTTTGAGGATATATTAGAGTTTATAAAGCTTAAAATATAATCGGAAAGGAAAGAATAGTTGTCGGAAAATAAGAATTGTTTTTTTTTTCTTTTTCTTTAAAATAGGTCAAAATATAATTTTGTTCAATCTAAGCATTACTCATATAATATATCCTATGCTCCTTTTAGAATAAGAATAAATCGGTTTTCCTTTAAAAAATATACGAGTAGGCAGGATAGAATATTTCGAAAATCTACAGGATATGAAACCTCGATCCTGGACCTTAGGATGGGAGGGGGGAGGATGAGTATGGGACTTCTCATGCGCTGCTAGCACCTTGGGTTGGCTAATCATATATCCCTCCAGCAAATCCGCATACAAATTGCCGAGTATTGGACCTTCAGTCCATTCTTAAGTCTAATCGTCGCCATTTTCGTCGAGCGAAGGCCTTCAGTCCCATATCCATCGGTAGTTATAAAATCCAATATTCAACTGCCCAGATTAGTAGTCTCAGCCTGACACCAATCATTACATGCATACAGCCTTACGGAACCTTAGTACCTTACCAGCACTTTCAATTTTCGATTTTCCTTGGCCCAGTAAATTAGTTAGTCTGAATGTTAGACATCGATAAGTATGTAGCTCATTGCCTTATCCAGAATAGCCGCATGAAACAAAATAGTTTCTTTCTTGTTGGAAACGCATGGCTGGTTGGTCGCATGTGTGTTTGTATGCATCTCTTTCTTTCACAATGTTTGGGAGCGCCTTAACCTACATGGTATAAAGCATTGACGTGGTAAACGGCATAGATTCCAGTTCCAGAATGATCTCTTGGGAGAAAGGATGGATTTGATGGATGGATGGATGGATATATACATATAAGAGAAGAGAATCCATAATAATTTCCCTTTTCGTCAACACCATACCGCATCCTCGACTTCACAGAAAGCTTCAGCACAGCGACATCGCAATGTTCTACACCATCCCCCTGAATATCGGCATCGGCATGTCATTACCCATTCGAAAATCCAAGAATGAACGAAGAAATACCAGCAGACAATCCTCTGCAAAATCTCCTCGTCGCCTTTCGTTTCATCTTAAGTGGTTGATACCTCCCACTTTCACTGTTCGACGACACTAGCTCGGGCTGTCGATATAGGAGAATCTGGGTTGACGTCTAACTGTCATCAACTTCTGGTCCTTATATCGGCAGCGATATGCGATGGACTGTATTTCTCGTACATATGGTTCTTCGATTCCAGATACTCTTTATTGCCGCTGATCTTATTGTAGTATGATACCGAGCTAGTCATCAACAACATCTTCATCCGCGTTTCCGGATACATATACTAAAACGTTGATCCTTCATTCGACTCTCCTATACTCTTCCGAAGATATCCAAGCAATTTTGTGATATGTGATTTCCTGTCTCCCAAACTTTCGTGGCTTGAATATTCGGCATTGAGAATTGGACTCGTATAATCATACCAGGAGAAATCTCACAGGGACCGTGTCTCTCCCTATGATTGCAGTGCTGGGTGTAAGCGCGGAGTGGGACGGGCTGACTGAGACGATGGAGCATGGATGTGAGATGAGTAGGGGATGAGAATGGACCAGGGGTGCAATTGGCGTTGAAGGGACCTCTCGAAGTGAAGATTGTACCCGAGTGTCAAAGGTTTTATGCGCAAATCATTTTTTCTTAGCTACAGTATTGAACTTCAACAATGCATCGATACATTGCGATATGAAATCCAAGTGACGTCTGCGTCTTTTGCTTTGAGTGACCGTTGGCATTACTTTGAAGAGCTATATCGAAACGACAGTTCAAGACCAAACAGCACAATTTTCATTCCTTTCCCTTAGCTGTCAAAGAACCATGACAATGCCAGAGAGGAAGAAGAGAGTCAATGAAAGATAGAAACTACCAGCTACACTAGCAAGCCCACTTCGCAAGTGGGACAACTGAAGGAACTATACACTCTCTGCAAAAAGATCAAAAGTTGGAAATGTAGTCATCAGTATGGAAATCAAGACTAGCTACATCTCAAAATAAGTCCTCTGGGTATTTATCATGGAAGGCTTAGAAGAGCCTGACGGGTGTGCAAAGCAAGGTGGGGGCTAAAGAAAGCTGACACCAAAATATACCCTGCCTGTACTTCAAAACGATCCTTCGGAACACAACCTCACGGTGGTACACTTCCCCTTTTTGTCAAGTAGCGAATCAATGATCAATTTTAAGCCAAGCTTCATCTCTTTAACCCATATCGCGACGAGGGAAATTATTTGTACCCTTCACCTCGTGTGCGTGATGTAACGTGAATTCTTCACTTAAAAGTAGCTGTTATGAATACAAATAGTTTTTGTGTTTCCGCTTTCAAATGATTTGGATATCCCTTTTGCGTTCCTGCTTTCTCCCGGGTGAGGATTTTGATGTTAAGGAATTGCACTTACAGAACGCAACATATTGACTGCTGATGAATTATGTCCAGCTTCGTATGATTCACATTCGTTAAACATGAATCGAGTCATTTCTTTCGCGCTCTTTTGCTGGCTCGCAGGATTGGTGAAGGCGCAATGCTATAGTCGCGCGGGGGTCGAGAGGGATTCCACATACATGCCATGCAACGCCTCGGCAGCAGTTAGCATGTGCTGCCATCTGGGAAATCCCGGTAATGGAGGAGACGTATGTGGTTCGGGATCTACATACGGGCTCTGCGGTATAACTGGGTATCAACTTTGGAGGGAATCGTGTACGGATCAGACATGGCAGTCTCCAGTTTGTCTGCAGTTATGTGTTGGAGGTATGGAGTTTGTACTAGATTCATCTTACTAAGAGATTGCCGCTAATGCTTTGTGTGCAGCGACGGATACCCCGGTGACGGCTTGTCCAGATGGTAGTTATTGCTGCGGGAAGAATGCAACAGACTGCTGCAATGCGAATGAAGGGAAGTTCATCGTCAACAATCGAGTCTCGGATACACCAGCTGTGGATTCTTCAAAGTCCCAAACTTCCCAGACTACATCGACTCTTTCAGATCCGATCAGCATATCAGCATCTGGGCTTGAATCGACCAGTACATCCGGGGCAACCTTATCCATTACAGTCCAAACCAATACGGTTCAACCATCAATCTCAATCCACACGGTATACCAGCCCTTACCAACATCGACGTCCACAAATTCATCCACGAATGCACCAGAGCCTTTATCCACAGGTGCGAAGGCGGGAATAGCAACAGCCGCTGGCGTAGGATTTATATTATCACTCGCGCTTGCAGCATCTTTCTGGAAACGAAAACAAACTAAGAGTAAATTGCTGCAAGAACTCCCAGCCACAGAGATCAAGCCGGCTTCCTCAGACCTCAACAGGAGACCGAAGTATGTATATAGAGCGGAAGTGGATGGAACGATGCCAAAGCCGGTGGAAGCTCATGGGTATGGAAGACGGAGTGAACCTGCGGAGATGTTCTAGTGAATGGAAGAATTGTATGATAATGATGATGATAATATTTGGGTTGATAGATGTAAGACTGAACGCATGCTTTTGTGATTACCCACCAAGGCTTTTGGGATGAGAAAAAGTAAAGTGTAATTAACGGGCGATGTTCTCGGGTGAAGCTGCCAAATATCATAGAATGTAATAATTTAATTTTTGCCTTGGTGTGAGTTTAGCCTTCCGGACGATACTGTAACCCATTTTGCGTCAGCGTTGTGTCATTAGCTCAAAAAGCGAAGAAATTAGTAGTAGTGTGTCTCAACAATAGGGAAGGGGAAGCAATGAGCACGGTGACGAGGAGAATCCATTAATCACAATCCTCTGACTTTTAAAAGGATTGTTAATTATGATACCACTTGTATTCAACCTATTAATCCATACCATCTCATCTCATCTCATCTCATCTCATCTGAAGATGTGCCATCGCATTCTTCCACTTTGCAGAAAACTCAAATCATTTCCCGAGCAAGAGATGGCCCAGGCGACGACATAGGATTCCCGGATAGACATCTCCGTTCCGCGCTTTCTATCATCCTATCAACGACACTACCATCAATCCAGGATGGTGCATTACCGGTCCACAAACCCACCAGCCTTCTATACTTCCCCAACAGGCGATCGATCCTACTCCTTTCCTGTGCTACCAGAACTTCATTCCATTCCAGAATTTCCAGCGAGTATTTGTAAAACGATATATCAACATCGACTTCTTGATTGCGAAAATCTTTTAGAATATCCACGTATTGTTGACGTAGACATTTCGCTTCTTCGATCGTGGAAATCGTGGGTGGCACATCATTCCGAATAGCCTCGAGTCGATTCTTGTAGCCATGAAGTAGCTCTTCACCCATTACAGTCAGAGCACACAAATGAAAAACCGAACCCGGCTCGGCGATAAATCCGGATGAGGCGTCTAGGAGATTGTCTTTCACAGTCTGCCATTGATCAACATATCTAGTAGAACCCCAGATGACACTCCATATACTTTGTGACGGCGAGACTTTATGCACAATTGAAGCCTTAAGAAAAGCCTTGGTGAGAGTAATGCGCTCCGGGAAAGGAACATTTTCGTCAATCAGTTTGAAATGGTTGCCCCCGATGGGAGAAGAGCCGAGTATGTTTTTGCAATGAACAGAATGGCTCAACCATGAGATGGCGCATGCCATATATTCACCATCCGATTGCCATTTGCGCAACAAAGGTTCGAAGGCGTGTTCGGCGGGGTACAATTCATGTATCAAAGGTAGGAGCTCTGAAAGTCTCATAGGCCGTGAAGGAATTGATGTCGCTGGAACTCGACCCCTCATGACATTGGCGGGTGTTGAATCATCATTGTAGCCGAAGTGAGATTTCTCGAGGGGGCGAAGAGAATTGGAGGAAGACATCATCGATTGTGGAGAAGAGGTATTAGCATTATGCGCCGTGTTATTTGTAGTGGTAGCCTGGGTCGAATGTTCGTTCATAAGTAAGTCCATAAAGCTATGCGATTGGGAGTGATCATCGTTCAGCAGAAGCAACAAATCGGCATCTTTCAGATCTTCAGAATCTTCCGGCTCATCAGACGCATTCGATCGTGAATCTCGAGGACATTGATTGCCGCATTTGTTATTTGATTTGTACTTTTTGATTTTCCATTTATGAAGCATGATTCGGTACATTCGAATGCTAAACGAGCCGTACTTAGTATCCAGAAAAGGCCACCCATGAAAATAAGGGTAATGATCGACTCACCTTGCACCAAATCCACGAGTGGAGATCAATGTTTCTCTAACCTGCTCCAGCGTTTGCCCTTCCGTGACATAGAGCTGCTCCAGCTCATCCTTTATGCTTTCCCAATCCTTTGGCATATTGCCGCGGTTTGTTCATCTGATCCGCGAGAGGCTTCGATGCTGGAGAATTGAATCAATCCGAGTTTCCATTGCGCCAGATTTTTTGGATATCGAACAGACGATTTCCTTCATAATAATGATGAGTGGGAGCAAGATAGGAGACCAGAAAGGAGCCGCAGCCTCGCCTCGAAGCAATTGGCGTGGCGAAAAATTCATGTATCATTCATCGATTTCCACTATCAATATTGACGCGTACCGTTGTTGCGCAGCCTGCCAAGTGTCTCGTTGGTTCCCTGTAAGCGACGATGATATAAGCGGACACATCTTGACCTCGCCACCACGACGTGAAGTGTTGTTGTATTACGTGCCAGTACAGAGCTGATGTTAGGCGGTTTTTGGCTGCTTTTCTCGCTGCTTGATGAGAGGAAGATTCTAGAAAGTACTAGAGAGTCACGAAAGTGCAATTGCACTTTTAAGCACACAAGCATTCGTGCATTCTGTGCATGAGAATCGTCCAAGACGCAGCTCATAACTGGCTCGGTTCGACCCCTGGCCCTTTATATTAAGGTTAGGTCAATAATCAGCGCGGTCATCCGTCGTCCCAAATCCCGAATGTTGTAACCCAACACGGGTTTCATGTCGGGTATCCTCCGCCCGAATTAGCCCAGGGACCGAGATCCTTCGAGTCGTTCTCATAGAAATCGTTCAGTCCGAATGTCGCGGCGAGTGACGATTCATTAGGCAACATGAAGCCATTGCCCTATTTTGCGGATTGCACTTTCAACAATGCGAACCATTTCACGTTTGCAAAGTGCAAAAAGTGCAAAACGGATTCGTATATTAAATGGCATTAAGTAGCACTCAATTCCTCACAATGTTGATGCCCCTCTATTACAGTCGTGCTTTTAAAGCAAAGGAAGATCTTCGAAATCGAGCATTTCCGCAATTCCTCTATTCAAAAAGATCAGTCGAAGTTACCATACTTTTCTGAAATGGCCCCCAAGGACTCGGGACATCGAGGTGATCTTCGCCGTGATCGAACAAGGTATGTATCTTATCAGGCTGTTGCTTACATGACCTCGGTATTACTTCAACACTCCATCATATTCTTGTCTAACAACATATATTGTAGGACTCACACAGCCAAAAACCCACTTCCATCATCTCAATCATCCAACAATTCCCCGATCAACGATATTCGTCCTATACCACGCAATGCTCAAGCTTCAACTTCATACACTCAGATCAACCCCCAGCCTCTCACCTCACAAACCCTCCATCAACACACCACCGCCCAAGCCCAACTCTCCCAAAACCCGTATCATGCGCACATCGTACGACAAAACGAGACTCGAAGTCTCCAAGACAGCTTCTATTCCTTGGGGGTAGATATTCCGTCCGACATCTACCAAAACAAAATATCCGGAATCTACCAGAGTCAAACATACGCCTCAATCCCAACGCAAAATCACACACCCACCCAGGCATATTCAACCCACTATCTAGCCCCGGAAACCGCAATCTCATACACAGAGGAGCCTATAGGTGAGAATTACACATGGACTGAAACACGTGATGAATACGAGAACAGCGGGCAAAGTGTGAATGACTCGAGCAATGATCTAGGTGGGATAGGAGGCCAGTTTCCAGTATACTCATATCAGCCCCCGCGATACTCCCAGTCGGTCTATCAAATGGAGGCAGATTTGACGCAGGGATCGTGATTGCCCTTAATGCGAGTGGAAACGTGACTAAGCTTGGTATCTTTGGTATTTTTGTTGGGATATTGGTAAAGGGGAATGGGGCTTAGGTGTTAAGGGGGGCAAAAGAAAGAATTTGGGTAACAGGGGAAAAGTGGACGGATTACTTGTTTGAGCGATACGTGGAAACAATATTGGGATCTGGGGCGTTGTTTGAAGAATCATATGATATATGAATGTAAATAAACAAAAGGATAGGCAGACATAGATACATGATAGTAATGACGCAATTCTTGACGTTAGAAAAATGTTGAGGCGGGCTTGGGGGCTATTTTGATACAAGTGAAGTAGAACAAGAGGACGAGAATACTTAGGCAGACTTTACAAGTGGCAAAATCTTACGGGATCGTTTGAACAATTCTCTTGATCCTTCTAGCAAACTGTCAATTTGCTATCATATACGCCCATAAAAACCAATAGAATAATGGTGTAGGCGAATCTTGTGAGCGACTTCAAAAGTGCAACTGCAACTCTGCTCGTAACGCCACATCTACGTGCCATCCATGCATGTAGGTAAATTACTCATCATCTCGGAATTCAGATTTCCTATTATCCG
Source organism: Myriosclerotinia duriaeana (assembly GCA_002162615.1). Taxonomy (NCBI): domain Eukaryota; kingdom Fungi; phylum Ascomycota; class Leotiomycetes; order Helotiales; family Sclerotiniaceae; genus Myriosclerotinia; species Myriosclerotinia duriaeana. Next base: position 927,015 of record NGKI01000019.1, read on the forward strand.
AATTCTACTCATCAATCATAAAGCAAGAGGCAAAAGTGCATCAAAAATCAATTGATACCAAAACGAGCATGTGGCTCAACCTCCATCCTGGTACCCTACACCGACCAGCAACTGGAAAGCCGTTACCAACTTGCTTGCTAGCTCGCAAAATCATGAGCGTACCTAGAGGACAATGCGAGCACTTACACGAATAGAAAGTGCATCCGAGACAGCCACGGCAGAGGTTATCAATCAAGATTCGGTGTGGCTTGACATTTATCCTTGTAAACCGACCACTTCACCGGGAGTTCAACTCAAAATCTAAAACCGATAGTTCGGCGAAGCAGTTACGGAGATGAATGGAATCCCACGTTTCACCCGCGCAAAAGAGATCATCAAGTTTTCATTCTTCATCAAGCTTAAAGAAGAAGAAAATGATTCCATCTCCAATACTTCGTATGTTCATATGTTCGTATCGAAAATGCTAAAAGGTGTGGGTGGGCACTGGGCATGGCGGGGTAACTTTCTCCTTTAGCGCCGGACCACTAGTGTCCAACTAGCCTACTAGTAGCTTAACCCATTTTCAATTAACTCTCCCCTCCAGCTCTCTCAAATGATTTGTCGAGTAGAGAAATAATAAAAATATGATAGCAAGCGCCTCGCAACAAATCAAGCAATCACCCCCTGAGCGCAACGCCGAAGAATGTATTGATGGAGAAAAGTCCATTGACCCCGCGAAGCTTCAATTGCATCGTTCCAGAAGCCGCTAAAGAATTCAAAATGCAAGCGACGACTTTGAGGTTTACAAAACAACAGCGTCAATTGCAAAATGAAAAACAGATCGCCGCTTGATTATTTACATGGCCCCAGAGCGCAGAGAGCGAATGATGAGATGATGAACTGTACAATCAAAACAAATCATTATGGCTTGAAGGCGCCAAAAGTGGTGGTCGCAGTAGTAATCGGTGAGTAAGTATTCATTTGATTTGAAAGCGCTACATCAAATATATTGAATGATCGGCCGTGTAAATGCTGATTTCTAGAAATTTACCAAGAGCGCGACGCCGAATAGATGGTTCAATCGTCGTGTTGAAGACTTGAATATTAGTGGACCATACTACGCCGGCAAACACTATGTGATGTGTACTTATCTTTTGAAGGAATACATATTATTCCTTCACTAGTGCAGTAGATAGATTGCAAGCAACGTTCTCCATCTCTGTGGGGGCAGTACTCCGTGTTCACAACTCCACAAAGTATATTCAATTCACTATCACCAAACTCCCACTTTTTCCCTTCGAGCGCCAATTCATACTTCAGCGCATAGGGATGTTTTCATTGTCCAGTATGCATCTTGCACAATTGGATGAATCATTTTCATCGTTGCTTTTATTTACTGGAGTTTGTTGATTGTGAAGATTTTAGCCGCCGAGTTGGGAGGCGGTTACCCCTCGAGGTTCCCAGCAACGGACTCCAGTAATCTTCAATTGCCATGTTTTCATGCACGTCATGTGTATGACACCCCTGGAAATCGTGAGCGCGCTTCTCCACTATCCCGAGTGAGCCTATCAACAAATCAATATCACATCAATATCAAATACGCCTCTGGGCCAATGGTTATAACCACTGAAAATGCAAGACGAATATATATCTCTCCCCTCTGCTCTCCAGAATGAACAAAAAAGTTCAAAGAAAGAACGTACAAAACTCGCGGTTTATTCCATACCATTCGCAGCCATGCAGAATACATTCGAAGATCACAAAACCGAAATTAGGCATTTGTTTTTGTCAGAACATTTGACCATATCCGCAATCCAAGAAATTATGAGGAAGAAGTATGACTTCCACGCATCGTGAGTAGAAGCTATCCGTTTCTGTCCGAAAAACACATTCTGATCGTTCCATAGAATATCAGCATACAAAACAAAACTCGCAGAATGGAACATGTTCGTTCCACTCTCAAACAGCGCCAAGATCATAAAGAATCAACATCTTTTGGGCAACGGAAAGCGACATGGGCGTTTACACGATATCTCGAGGGTCACTCCACGATCTGTTCCTTTGTCGCCTCCATTGAGCCCATTAGCTCTGAAGCATCAAAATGGAAGAGCTCGGATAAAGCAAGAACGTGTCTCCCCTTGTTCCATATCTTTGATCGTCCACTCGAGCGATAAGAAGTCGGGGGAAACATTCTATCAGGACGAATATGTCATCATCTTGGCGGAACTCCGTGGAAGACTTAGAGCCGCACTTGGCCGGGAGTCAGGCTGAAAGTTTCCTTGTGCACGTTTAGATTCACCAGGACAAGCCCGTACGTTGATAGCAGCCCGAGCCAAGGATAGATGTTAGAAGAAGACGGAGGAGTGTTGAAAGTGGATAGAAGTACGGGGTGACAGGAACTGGCCGAGTTTTCATCCAGGAGACTGAAATGAAAAACAGGCGGAGTCATTTTGAGAAGCAGAATACGGCAAGGCGAGACATTGATGTAGTGATCAGTCAGATAGACGATTGGGGATATCATTTTAGCTCATAGCTCTAGTCCATGATTTGTCTAGCCAGATACCTCCTCAGAAGAGGACTTCAGATACCTTCTCAGAGGGGGACTTCATTTCCAGATAGACAGTCTCGAACTTTTCGAGGAGAAAAATTTCTAAGAATGGAATCCACTTTACAAGCGTCTCAGAATGTCTTCGACAACCTCTGTTGTCGTAGCTTTGCCACCAAGATCAGGACTTAACAACTTGCCTTCCTCCAAATTACCATCAACAGCAGCATAGATTTTAGCAGCCGCGGCCTCCTCCCCAAGAAACTCCAACATAAGAGCAACACTTCGCAAAGTCGCAATTGGGTTTGCAATGTTCTGTCCCATGATATCTGGAGCACTACCATGGCATGGCTCACCAATAGCGAATCCCTCACCAACATTAGCACTTGGGACGAGGCCCAAAGAGCCAACAAGAGCAGCAGCTCCATCAGATAAAATATCTCCATAAAGATTTGGTGCGACAATGACGTCGTAGGTTTCGGGTTGGCGGAAGAGCTTGTAGACCATAGAGTCGACAATTTGCTCCTCTACACCAACGCTAGAGAATCTTGAGGCTGCCAATGCCTCTCTAGCAGTTGATCTGAAAAGACCATCCGTTTGACTCAAAACATTCGATTTGTGTGTAATGGTGACCAATGGTGACTTGTGTATGCTTGCAACCCCACCATCTCTAAGCTTTTGTCTGCGCAATGCGATATCTCCGGCCATGGTAGCGATGCGGGATGATGCTCTCTCGGATATTCTCTTGATTGCTTCAGCGACCTTTCCACTTCCATCAGCAGCATCGTATGTTCTCTCTTCCTTGACGTAAAGATCCTCGGTATTCTCTCGCACAATGACCATATCAATTGGGTTGGCAGCAGTCATAACACTTTTGACGGGACGAACATTGGCGTAAAGATCGAGGCGCTTGCGGAGTGCGACAATTGGGGAGGAATAACCTTTCACGGCCTTTGAAGGAGAACTGACAGCACCAAAAAGAGCTCCATCACATTCGGTTTTAAGAATTTCGACCGTCTTATCTGGCAGAGCAGCTCCAGTTTCTTCAAAGGTTTGAAATCCAGCTTTCAAGTCAACAAAGTCAAATTTTAATTTGAGGGAAGCAGGTAAAGCTTCAAGAATTCTTCTTCCTGCTGGAATAACTTCTTTGCCAATTCCATCACCAGGAATAAGACCTTGAGGAATTAGAAACGAATTAGTATTTGTTTCTGTTTCTGTTTTCTGTTTCTGTTTTTGTTTTTGTATACCTAGGAATGAATGATGTTTGAAGAGGATTATATGAAACTTCTTTCTTACCTATCCTCAAAGTTCTGGAAGCCATGATGTATTGACTGACTTTGTTTTGCTTTGACCAACTTTGATCTTTGATTCATAAAGGTTGTTTCTGGTGGGATTTCAAAAAGTTGACTCTGGTGTAAGAGCGAGATCGGGTCTCCAATTTTTTGGGGGACCTTTCGGATTCGGATTATCTTTTCCGGGTTATCTTTCCCTGACTATCAGACATTTCGGATAATCTTTCTGTTATTATTTAGGATTTACTAGGTACACACACTTAAACAGACAGACACTAGTTAAGTATTATATCCCCACACCTACCTACCTATACAAGTACATCTTCAGACTATCATTCTTGGTGATTGATTTAGTATTTCCCCTTTTTTTTCCCTTTCTATTCATACAATTAGATTCCAAGGTTGTATTATTCTTACATTTATATATATTTATATACACTTATATATATTTATACTAAATACTTACTTACTTTAATACCTTTTATATACTATCTCGAGGTCACGTTTATCTATCTCTATATTTCCACACTCAGGTTACTTTACTTAGCACACACATATGGTATCAAATACAGTACCTACTACTTCGTACCTACCTAGCTATTGAATATAAAAGTTAAAGTTATTGATATTCCCTCATCTTTCTATTCTCACCCCCATCCATCCATGTATTATTATCTTTTTTACTTTCTCGAACCATTTTCGAATCATTCATGGAATGTTTCACTTCGCTTCAAAACCCAATTAAAAAGAGGTCAAAGCTACTAGGAAGGGAATGAGGGAACTTGGAAGGAATACTCTACTATGGCCGATTGTCCGAGGGGGGAAGAAGGAAATTAAAAAGAGGTCTAGTACCGTAGTACCTTTCTGGTCCTACTCTGGGTTGTCTGGTTGGGCAACCTACCACCACCTAGATACTAGGTAGGTACTTATACTAAACATACTAAAAGTTACAACAGACAAAACAGACAAAACAGATATACAAGACAGACGACAGACACAGACATACAGACACAGACACAGACACAGACAGACAGACAGAACAGAACAGACAGACAGCCTTGTGTGGAACTTGTACCTTTTTGTGTGCTTTGTATAGGTAATAAATAAACTGCTCAACATCTCAACATCTCAATACAGGTACCTCAACACTCACACCCCTATTTTCCCCCTCATCATTGGAATATTGCAAAAGACTATTTGAAATAATTGAAAATTTTATCGAGTTCCATATCTACCCCCTGCATAATAAGACCTTGTGATATTTATTCGAGACATAGGGTGGGTGTACCGACCGTTTTATTCAAAAAGCCCTTTTCCTCTCCATACTTTGGGAACAGATTGGTTCATCTAACTTTCTTTTAATAATATTGCTGGCTGTATCTGCACCTACTTGCAGCTACTTCGTACTGCTACTGCTACTGCTACTGCTACTCTGCTATTCTGCTACTGCTTTTGTTCACTGTCAACCACCACATCCCCGAAACCCCGTCGCGTCCTACTGTGGCTTCTTCTACTCAGCTCAATCATCCTATACGGGGAAAGGTCTTGAAAGAGTACAAGTACCCGAGTACGGCAGATGTAATAGAATTGCAGCTGGTCTCAATGCCTTATTCCATTCGATTCACCACTTGACCAGCGGAGATTCAATACTCAACAGTACTTCCCTCTATTTCTAATTTTAAACACTTCGGGAAACACAATTGGATAACGTCCTTTCCTCCACAAATTCGGCAGATCATTGCAAATAGTTCGTGCCCATTACTTTATCCTGGATCATCATCAGTTGTAGCTCTTTCCGCCTTGGTCATATCCATTTAACTTTCGCCGTACGAGTTCGGTTCGTTCAAGAGCTACCGGCTCTATAAAGCCCATCAACATGTCCAACATCAAAAACCTTCGTGCAATGTTTGAACAAAACAATAAGGAGATTTCAGGATCGCCACCAGAAAGAGGACGTTCCCCAGCAGATTCGATATGTGAGTAATTTGCTCTACACCAGCAGCTTGTATGCTAATTACTCTTTAGTATTTTCCCCAGGAAGTAGCACAACGCCTCCAAGACCCCTATCGAAAGTCAGAACGAATTTTGTAACTGTTGAACGAAGCGCACAACAAATTGGTCAAGCAATACAACTTGGTCTTAAGAGACAAGATAGCAATAGTGAATCCAATATGGCGACCAGTGGCAGTATGACAAAAAGGAGGACAAGCTTCAGTCTGGATGAGCAAAGCCATCCTAAAGAAACTGAGGAGAGAAAGGAGTCAATTTCACAAGAGTTCGAGTCAAAAAAGGCTAGTGTTATGGCTGACGAACTCATTCCTGAACCTGCCTTGGCAGAAACTCCTGCTTTCGAGGTGGATAAACACGTTGGGGATCCGGAACCAATAAAGGGGCCAATACCTGAACGTGGCCGAGAATTGGCAAAGCCAGCAGAGATTAAGGAAAAGCCAAAGAAAGCTGAGGACCCAAAAGGACCGGGTGTAAGCGGTTCTACACGAGCGGGCCCTACAAATGGTACTCCAAAGGCCACTGCACCCCCAAAGAATTCAGACAAAGCTACAAGAACCAAGTCCGCCACACGACCTGCACCTATATCCACAACTAAATCATCCACAACTCCGAAAATCTCTCCAAGAACAACAACACCTCCAAAATCTTCCAAGCCAGCTCCAAAGACTCCAACAACTCCCACAGGAAGTCCCGGAATTGATGCAAAGGTCACAAAGAGCAAAACACCGGAGAAGAAACCTGCAATTTCAGCCAAGACACCTGACAAGAAGCCGGCCAAGAAGACTAGCAGCGCCTCACTTGCTCCCTCGAGTGGTGCAAGAGCTTCAAGCAAGCCAAGATCTGCTAGTCGACCAGCCGTCAAGGCCAGGGTTCCACCATCATCTCCTCAAAGTGGATCCAACAAGCCCAAAGCTAGATCACCCACAAGACCTGTGCAGCTTCCAGCTTCACTCCTTGCCCCAACAGCTTCTTCTGGCTCGAAGGGTAACACCCCACCTGCTCGACAGACACACAGTCGTGCATCCGGAGTCATTAAAACTGAAACTGCCCCACGTTCGCAAAGCCGTGCCGGCACTGGTAATACACCAAAGTCCAACACACCAAAGGCATCGCACCCACCGGTCTCACGGAGTGCTTCTACATTGAAGAAAGGAACTACCAGACCATCGCTCGGGCCACCCTCAACATTACAAAGAAAGGGTTCCGCAGGGACTCTCCCACCTGCATCCGCACCATTGGTCGAGGATGGGTTTTTGTCTCGCATGATGAGACCGACAGCTTCTTCCGCCTCTAAGTCCACTGAGAAATCTCCTCCCCCAAGGCGATCCCTATCAACCAAGCGAGCATCTAGTAGCCTTGGGCACTCGAAGGTTCATGATACAAAAACCGCTTCTCATGCGGTCCAAAAAGTGACCAGACCTACCACAACTAAGGCGGCCGCTTCGAAAGGTCCAGCTGCTAAGACCGGCACTAAGACTGTACCCAAGATGAAGTCTGCAGAGTTGCCAAGGCAGGTAGCTAAGGAGCAAGTAAACAAAGAGACACCAAAAGAGGACCCAGCCTCTACCAAGCTCGAAGCCGTCCCTGTAGTTGGAGATGCGACGGCCGAAAGTGCGGAAGAAAAGCCGGAAGCAGAGGTGATAAAAGCTACCGAAGCCCCAGTAGAGAAAGAGGTCGAGGCCCCTACTGCCCAGGCAGAATCTCCCGTTGTTGAAGAGACAATGAAGGAAGCTGAGGTTCCAGAATCTTCAGTCGTTGAAGAGACCAAGGTCCCAGAGGCTGCAGTCGTTGAAGACACAATTAAAGAAGCCGAGGTCCCAGAATCTGCAGTGGTTGAAGCAGCCCCAGCTTCACCAGTCAAGGAGGATGACGCCGAGCCAGCAGTAGCTGAAGAAGCCGGTGCCGAGGAGGAGATCATAGAAGCTGTCCCTTCATCCGAAGAATCAGACAAGGTTGACGCGCAGCCCTCACCAGTGGTCATGGCAGAAGATGTAGAAGATGAGGACCCCGAGGATGCTGCTGCTAGGGCTGAAATTGCCCGAATCAACGCCGAGATGATGGCAGCTTTGAACGAGAAATAGAGTAGTTAGTTTTGCAAGACGTGTGTTGGGAGGGGTTGTATGCATTCCTTGATATGGGAATGGTTATGCATTAACGGGTGTTTGCATTCATAGCGATGTATGTAGTAGCTTCAGCTTTGTTTATTGACAGGCATTTTAGGGAGGAAGGATGGGGTTATAGCGCAGAAGACCGAGATATCAATTTGAGAAAGAAAATTTGCTAATTGCTCTCTCTTGCTTGACTTGGATGTGGATTTTGATTTTGAATGATTGTGAAGATTTGACACTATGGCGAATGTGATTTGGTGATTTAGTGATTCATGGTTTCGAATGTGTGTTTTCTGTTTGATAATTGATAATTGATTATATTTATGTCGGAATGGGTATGGAGTTCTTTTGATATCATTGATATATCAGTATATACAACTGGAAATACTACCTAGGTCCTTAGCTCAAAGCATTCATTCTTCAATGTCCTGCCCGCGGTTCATAGCATTATAGCATTATAGCATGGAGAAGTTGTATGGTAGATAGATGGTAGTTAATATTGTGGATTGATATAATACCTATGTTAAGTTAAGTTTTGTAAAAAGGTTCATTTACTACGAAGTACTCGGTCAAATATCAGATTATAATGTCTAATGGGCTTGTTTTGTATTACATTACATTTACATCTATATCTGCATCTGCATCTCCACTCTATTATCATACATACATATAAATACTCCATTTCGTCCAAGCCTACCTACCTACCTACCTACCTACCTACCCACTAGGTAGCTGGAGGTGTATAATGGTTCTAGTCTCTTGAGCCGACTGATAGATGATCAATAACTTGAATAGTTATTAGTTATGAGGAGATTGGAGATTGGAGATTGGAAATTGGAAATTTCGTTTGTGATGTATGTATGCAGATGGCTGGGTGGATGGGTGGATGGATGGATGTTTTATTTGTTGTTATACTGGTTCTTTGAGGCAGTTTGATGTGAGTTTGTTTAATATAATGCTGTTTGATACGATTCTAATTTACACGACTTCATTTCTGATAAGCCAAACCGCTACTGTTGCTATTGTTAATATTGATAAAATGTATTGCGACATTAATGGAAAGAGTATGCATTTATCCGTCATATTGTACGCAAACCGAGAGGAAAGGATTTTGTTGACGCGCTGCTGGAATGCTGGGATGTTGGGGTGCTGGGATGTTGGGATGTTGAAAGCGGCTTGAGGGATTTGGGAGGGGGAAGGAGGGGGAGAGGGAGAGGGAATGGGGAGAGGAGAGAAGAGGAGAGGAAAGCAGAGAGGAAAGTGCTTTAGCCATGGTGTCAAGGAGGATGAAGAGGGGTGAGAGTGAGGGAGAGGGTAATTTTGGCTCAAAGAATAGGAGAGGCATAGACACAGGCATCGCTAGACACAGATACAACATGTTATGTTTTACAGACAAGGATAGATTAGTCAAAGAATCAATAATATAAATATTGACACTAGAACTAGTCAACCAATCAAGTCGGTAAGAGTAGAGTAGGTATAGTATAGTCTGAAATCAAACCAAACTCTCCCACTCATTCTTATCCTATCCTATCCCATCCCATCCTATCCTATCCGTTCTTCAAAAGATTCCAACCCAACCCAACTCAAACTCCCTACTCAAAATTAGATTACCCCGCCATTCCCATTCCTCTTGCTTGCTTTTATACACGACATGTTTTGCGTTTCATTGGTAAAGACCTAACCCCAAAACACCCTCCGGAAACGCCATGCTCAAATTCAAAAATATGTGTAATGACTATTACAATAAAAGAAACGGGTATAGAGAAGTTGGGACTGCTTGCATGCGAAAGATAAAATGTGCGCTAGAGAACAATTGTATATGCGTGGGAAATTCCACGGTTCAACCATATGTGTGTAGGTATATAGTTATTCAAGATTCATTACTCGTATCCAAATTTCCGCCTTATTGCCCACAAAAGGCTTAACCAGAATGATTCTGGCTATGCGGGCTGTGACCCTCCTCTTCCCTAGCCCCCAATGTCCTTGGACTACCTGGGTCGACGTTAATGGATGGTAAAGATCCCAATCGTAAACTGGGTAGTTGCGGGATGCCGCCTACACCTCGAGTTGAACGTGTAGATGAGCGTCTATCATCTCGAGGGAAGAGACCTGAATGTGTACTGTGGGTGCTTGCCCTCCTTTCTGTCATCAGTTCATCCACATTTTGCGATCTTCGGGTCCCCCCGCTTTCCAAATTGGGTCCCTCCCCTCTCCCGTATGTCGGACTTGTATAATCGGGAGGAGGTTCCGTCATATGATGTGGCAGGGCGGAAGCCTCTGCATGTGGTGAATTCAGCGATACATTTTCATATCCAGGAGGACTATTCAAAGGGATATCGTCATGATCTATCAACTCAGGGCTACTCCCCGCTCTATCCTCATGATTATCATTCGAGCCCTCAGCGCCAATAGACTGGCGAAGTGGACTATCTGGCCGAGAATTTGCTCGAGATCTGGTGAAACCTGGAGAGGGCAGATCTGAATTCACAGTATCGATACTTAATACTGAGCTTGCGCTTCGCTCTCTTCGATGATAACGGCTGCTCGCGGCCATACTTGCTGCGTCACCAAGCAATCCTTGCCTTTCACTTTCATCACTATTCGCGCGTAATCGTGTACCGTCGTGTCTCGCGACTCCCAAATCGCCATATGCAACCGACGAAACTGCTCGTTGGCGTTCTCTCTTGATCCTATCATGCTCTGCTCTGAGCTCTTCGATGGTTGGTCCAGTAGTGGTATTCGCTGGTCGAGATTGAAGTTCTCTGAGTGCGACATGATCCCCTCGTTCTCTAGCCTCTCTTCTTAATCTTCGCCTCTCTTCCCGTTCTTCATTTTCACGTCGCCTCGCAAGTCGAACCTGATATAATGCCTCCATCTCTGCCTCTCGGTGTGACTCCTCTTCGTCAATAGTTTCCGGAAATTCCAGAACGACATCAATCCCCCCTCGTTCTCCTTCCCTTCCTAATACTTGCTCATTCTGTCCCGGTGTCATATTGTAAGCCGGTAGAGTCATTACGGAGCGAACCGAGGTATTCCTATCAATTCCTCCAGCGTCGTTGTTTGCGGCATTATTGAACGAAGGTGGGGGGTTGGATAAACTTCTAGGGACACCAGTTACGCCAGCTGCTCCAGTGTATTCGTGGGGATCATTCTGGTCTGGCAGGCGATATCGTTGTGATTCTGGATCCCAACTCTTCCATGCCTTTTTCAAAAATTCTGTTGGTATGTACTTCGGATTTTTGTGCTTAATTCGAGTTCGACGGATGAGATAAAGTAAAAATAGTAATACCAAAAGTCCGACCAAGGTGACTATGATTGCCTGCGACAGATGATTATTAGAATGAATCTTTGATTTTCGGACATGTTCAAAGTAAACGATGCCAGGCACATACAATAATATAGGTCGATTTAGTATCAGAGCTAGATTGTTGCTCCTGAGGCGGTTGGCTTGCAACAGGACTAGCAGTGAGAGTAGGAGTGGTCGGAGTTCCATCTACAGACGATGTCGTAGAAATATGGTTAGATTCTGTAGATGAAGAAGCTCCATTGGTAGGCGGGCCATCCTGCCGCCTTGACAGACCACGGACAAGGTGCATCGTAGAACAATGGTGGGTGGCTATGACTTGAAAGATGTTTTCCAGGCGCAATACCAAAGCTCTTCGCGGAAGATTGGTCACCTCATTTGAAGTCTAAGCTGCTGGCATTTGACCTTGCTCGTAGTAAGAGGTCGGTAGGCTGAGGTCGCGGGCCGGCAATTGCGTGTTTTTTTTAATCGCGCTGACAAGGTTGAGTTGGAACGAGGTCCAACTTCTTCGGTCGGTCTTTAGTTTTCAAATGATTACTTGTTGACTTGTTTGATGGTATAAGATGAGATTGAGATTGAGATTGAGATTGAGGCTGAGGCTGAGGCTGTAATACTGGACACTGATGAATATGGAATACTGAATCAGGAGAAGATATTCACAAGAATATCACTAGCAGTGAATGTTATACGTTCGTATATATACAATTGATAAGTTACCTAGTTGAATGGAAGTTTGGAGAAGGTTGAGGGCGTCTAAAAGTCCATATTCCATATTTGTTTTCATTGGATCAATTTAATACTACGGAGTTACTCATACCCTTCACAACACCCCTTGTCCAACGCCACTATGTATATTTATGGTGGCAGATTGGGAGATTGGGAGATTGGCATACTACCTGCAAGTAACAAGTGGAACATGTCATCCATACCCGTCATGTGTGCTTCAATTGTGATAAAAATACTTAAAATACTCGAGTATAATGTTCATAGAATGTGAGTACTTCGGCTAGGTAATTGGAAATGAAGGACAGTAAACTTTGTATAACGGTTTCAATGTGTCAATATCAATCTTATATAAGGTTATGTTGTCCTAGGCTATGAAGAAAAAGTTTGGGGATTTCATCTACTCCATCCATCCATCCATCTATCCATCCAGGGGAATCATACTCATGCGATTCTCCACTATGGTCCATGGTTCGTATCAATCTCACACAAGTGACACAACTCATACAACTAACAATGGAATCTTGGAGGTCGAGATCCTTTACAGACCTCACTCAGTGGAGTTATAATGCAAATAGTTGGAACTTTGGAACCCTTGGAAGTGCTTATTCGTACCACCTCTATTAGAAAATGAGCCCCCCCCAATCCCCAAATTCTGGTTTTACTGACTACCGCCATCTAATTGGTTTACTCAAATATACAAGTGCATAATGTAACCAAATTTTCCTTTTCTTATAGTATACACGAAGAAAACCACACATAACCTGGACTTGCTTCTTTTAGTTCCATTCTCCTCAATACAACCAAGCTTTATACAATCCATGGATCCTTAAAGTCATCTGGCACCCCTGAGTTTAGCGGTCTTCATCCTGAGCAGAATGCATATATCATTTCTAACCACCGCATGCAATACCATGAAACACAAACGAACAAACACTTGACTCAAGGATCACTTTATTCATCTTCTTGTCAACTCCAAGTGAAATACTATTCTGTCATGCGAACTCGATTTTCTTCACACAAACAGAAATCTAACCCCACTCCCCCTCTCTTCACGAACCTTACAGCTACTGTATTATCGGTTTGAAGTCAAAAGTTCTCACTCCTTATTCTGATCTTAAGAGTTCTAGGGTAGAAACCTTCCGTTTCTCTGATAACATTCATGAATACATATACTAGGGTGACTACGGATCTACTGAAGTGATGATATCGATAGCATTTTAAGCAGAGCCTGATTGGATAGTTGAACTCGTCATCGGATATCTGAAAAACATGGTTCATAAAACGCCTGGTCTGTCAAGGAAGGCAAAGGAGCTGTGCACAGTGGTAGATCCAGGAGCGATGAAGCTGCGAGTATCGTTATGTTGCTGTAGGAGATGAAGAAAGGGGTTAAGCTTGGCGAGTAGGCGAGTGGGAGCTGGTCTTTGCAATAAGTAACATCTTTCCTAATGATGAATTTAGCATTCCACCTTTTCAAATTATATAAATGCTAATGTACAACTATTTTAAAATTTGATTCTTCTAAATAGATACGGCCTATTGCTCTCCAATGAACCGCATTATGAATGGTTGTGAGTTGGAGCTGCATCTACATGCATTTCTTGTATAGTGACTGATTGATTCATGCATATTAAACAGTGTGGGAGGGCTTCGCTCCATAGTGAACGATATTAATAAGTGGCATTGAAGATCACAAAAACACTGTTAAAACAATTACTCTGATTGTGAAGAACCTAGACGCAATTGGGGCGTGAGGGACGTGATATATCGTTAATTACTGTACAAACAAGCGCCCTTGTTAATAGCACAATGCGCATGGAAAATCATCAAAAATCCATTTTTCCACCTGTCAATTCCTCTGCGATGCGCTGGATTCTTTCTCCGGTGATCACAGCTGGATGTGAGTATTTCCCGACGGCAGTCTTCTGGGTTTGGTTGACGCCTTCAAGCATGTCCTGAACGGTGGGTGGTTTCTCATACACCTCCCAAATGTTTCTCGCCAGCGGCCTGTCCTTGTCGAAAGGAATTGTGAAGATTTCATCAATCTTGGCATTCAATTGCTCCTCCGTTGTGATGAATGACCTAGCATTCATGTACAGCGTATGCAATGCGTTCTTCCTCTGTTCCTCCCTTTCGACTTCCTGCCTCTGCACCCTCAGCGCCTTCTGTGCTAGCTCACTTTCTCTTTCTGGGTCTGGAACGAAGCCGACTTGCAGTTTCGACATAGCTTCCGTGACGGTAGGATTCGTCAGCCTCTCGTCCTCTCGTTGGGGAGCCTTTAATTTTTGTTCATTGGTCTGTCGTATCATGGAACTCTTGTACGCAACTGTTGCTTCCTGGCGCAATTTCCTCTTGTGAAGATTCACCAATGCCTCCTTCAAGCTTTCCCGCCGTTGAGTTGCGAGTCGATGCTTCCACGCAACATAATCGTTTGGATTTTTGAGAGGTTTCGCCGGCTCGCGAGTTACGGCATCTAGGTACTTTTTAGAAGTCTTGTCAGGTCCGCGGTTGGGGAAAAGGTTTCGGGGAGGTGGTAGGGTTCCCTTAATATCTCGGTGTCCTCGAGCGTCTGGTTGTAGAGTGGTAGGTATTTCGATAAATCTAGGATTTTCTGGACCAATGGCGCTGCATGAAGCAGTGGTGGAAAAAGTTCGAGATGAAATCGCAGCTGATTGACTTGGCTTGCATCGTCCAACGAAGGTCAGGGAACTTTTCGACATAGTTGAAGATTTTGTATTTGATCACTGCCGTTGAAAGTAACGGTGATGAGTATCGCAGCGCAGGAGTGAGAAACGGATTGGCAGATTATTGGGTTCAGGATCCCGAGATCATTTAGAAAAGGAACTCGCCGTCCTCAGACTCCTCACCTTATAATAAAGTCGAAGTTGATAAAATATCTTTGGTTAGTGGAAATATGCTCGGAGCTAACGCACTTAGCCACACCTTAGGGCGACGCGCTTCAGCCACATGTCCTAAAATCTCTAAAACTTTTTTTTTTGGAGTTCCGATAATCCTTCCTCTTCATACTTTTTTTCTCTCAACCCAAAAAATTCCACAGCGCATCGCGCAAAAACCATCAAAATGGGTACCGGTAAGAAAGAAGCAAACCGAAAGGTCAAACAAGGGAAAGTAGGAGATGGCATGGCCAATGTTAAAACGAAGGGCGAGAACTTCTATCGGTAAGTCTTTGCTGTTACGATAGATAGAAAAATATCTAATTGATTGTTAGCACTGCGAAGCAAGCCAAGACCCTCAACATGTTCAATGAGGGCAAAGCTCGACACAATGCTGCAGGCAAGGTTACTCAAGCCGCTACATTTCAAAGTAGAGAGACAAAGCCGGCACGAATTGAGCCCAACAGAAAATGGTTTACAAATTCGAGAGTTATTGGTCAGGATGCTTTGACGTCTTTCCGAGAAGCGATGGCTGAGCGAGCGAGTGATCCTTACTCGGTGTTGTTGAAGACTAATAAATTGCCAATGTCACTGATCCGCGATGGGCAAGGAAAAAATGGATTGAAACAACACCAAGCCAAAATGGCAGTCGAGGCATCTCCATTCAGTGATACATTTGGTCCAAAGGCGCAACGAAAGAGAGTAAAGCTCGGTGTCAGTTCGTTGGAAGATCTTGCCGATGATAGTGTCAAAAGCCACGATACATATCTAGATCGCCTCGAACAAGCAAAGCTTTTGAGTGGAACTTCGAATGATCCCGAAGCCGTTGGAGAAGCTGCTGCCATTGACGATGGACAAATTACCAGTGCCCGCGAGG
Organism: Myriosclerotinia duriaeana; assembly: GCA_002162615.1. Lineage (NCBI taxonomy): Eukaryota > Fungi > Ascomycota > Leotiomycetes > Helotiales > Sclerotiniaceae > Myriosclerotinia > Myriosclerotinia duriaeana. The sequence continues at coordinate 942,750 of NGKI01000019.1, forward strand.
CAATTTTCAGCAAGGGTCAAAGCAAACGTATATGGAATGAGCTCTACAAAGTCATTGATTCTTCAGATGTGGTCATCCATGTTTTAGATGCCCGAGATCCTTTGGGAACTCGTTGTCGAACAGTCGAAAAATACATCAAGGATGAAGCACCGCATAAGCACTTGATATTCGTACTCAACAAGTGCGATCTTGTGCCTACTGGAGTTGCTGTAAGTCTTAATATCCTTCCATTTACCCATTCATTTCTACCCATCTCTCTCCTCTTTCCCCGCTCCATCGTTAAGTCAAGGCACCTTCTGCATTCTGTGCTTCTCACAATGGAAGGAAGTCTGTTACAACTTTGGTAGATCGAGTTCATTCTCGCCGCTCTTGGTTCTCGGACCTTGAGTAGGCAGCTCACCGTCTTGGAGAGTCTGTCGCAAAGAGTTTGTTAATGTTTCGTTTGAGTTGAAGTCCACTTCCTCTTTAATCAGTGGCTTGTGGTGGTTTTCTTAGTAATGATTCATACATTCCACATGTGTACAAATCACTATTATTTCGCATGCAATATCATTGATAACATAAGCTAATTGTACTGCAGGCTGCTTGGGTGCGATCGCTCTCCAAAGACTATCCAACACTTGCCTTCCACGCGTCAATCACAAATTCCTTTGGAAAGGGTTCCCTCATACAACTCCTTCGCCAATTCTCCTCCCTACATGCCGATCGTAAACAAATCTCAGTTGGCTTTATCGGATACCCAAACACTGGCAAATCATCAATCATTAACACACTACGCAAAAAGAAGGTCTGCACAGTAGCTCCAATCCCGGGTGAAACAAAAGTTTGGCAGTACATCACACTCATGAAGCGTATTTATCTTATTGATTGCCCAGGAGTAGTTCCTCCAAGTACTACAGATACACCTCAAGATATTCTACTACGAGGTGTAGTCAGAGTAGAAAATGTTGAACACCCAGAACAATATATTCCTGCAGTTTTGAGTAAAACTAAACCCCAACACATTGAAAGAACATATGCTCTGAAGGGATACAAAAATCACATCGAATTCTTGGAGCTACTCGCACGAAAGGGAGGAAGATTATTACATGGAGGCGAACCTGATGTTGATGGTGTAGCCAAGATGGTCCTCAATGACTTCTTGAGAGGCAAGATCCCGTGGTTTACCCCACCTCCCAAATTAGAGGGCCCTGAAGAATCTGAAGTCAAAGTGGGCCGAGAAGGTAGATTGGGCGAGATGCCACGGAAGAGAAAACGGGATGATGCTGGTGAATCAGTAGCTGACGCATCTACCGGAGATATCGCTTCAACGGCCGCGGCTGATGATGATGTCGATTCGTAAGTTACCAAATACAACCCAGAACTCCTAAGCACGCTAATATCCTCTGCAGATTTGAAGGCTTTGATAGCGATAACGAAGATGGTGGTGTTGATCTAGATGATGTTGCTGATGCTGAAACCATCGATAAAGCTTTCGGAATAGAGTCCGACGAAGAAAGTGAGGCCGATGAACCTGTCGAAGACGAAGAAAGTGAGACCAATGAACCTGTCGAAGAGGAAGATGACACTGAAGCTGCCAACGAACAACTTCAAAAACAACTCCAAAAAGACTCAAACATCCCTCCGAGGCGGAGATCACCAAGGAAGAGAGGTCAAAAGACTTGAAGTCATGTTGCTAAAAAAAAATATAAACTAATGTTAATGCCAATGATACCCCCAAATAAGATCCCTGCTATCCCTTGTGTGATATGATGGCACCTTTTTCGTAGTATTTCAGGAAAATTACCGATTGCGTTCACATACTCAAGCTGCAAATAATTTGAATCTCCATGTGCTGAGTATTATTATTATCTGGATTATATTGTTTTCTTGGATAAAATGGCCATGCAGTGTCATAAATACAAAAGCATATCTTATAAGGAATCGCCTTTCCGATACACACACTTCGCAATGGAGTTTTCACGCATCATTCATGCATCTAGCAGCCTTTCTGTATTTGTCCTACCAAGTCTCGCTTCTTATCATGTATCTATCTATCTTCCTTCCATCTACCCACCCTTTCTCACAAAGTAGGTGTTCTTGTCTCCTGTCCAATCTGTCTCGAGTCTCTCCTCGGTCGTCCATCTAGAGGTTGGTGCCAACTATTGGGTGCTGGATATTATTATTAGCATATATAAGACTGTTGGGAAGAGTAATTTTGGTTACCTTGAAGAATATATCTATTCATTGCTTCTCTGAAACGACTTTTGTATTCCTGTTTGCTTATCAGATTATGCGCTTGACGGTTGGCAAAGGGAAATTGAACCAACCTTGGGCGAAGTAACAGTAGGACGATTGCGGCCACCACCAGCGAAACCACGATCTAAAATTGCTGGTTAGTCTTGAAGTATGATACATATTTGGGGTTGGACGGAATAATACCTTTGATCCATGATTCTAATTTCTTGTCCCAGGTATAAGTACGAACTACATCTATGATTCCGACAACAAGTTCCTTTCGTGCCTTTATTATGTAAGCATTGTAGAATCGCAGTTAGCTAAGGAGGACTCACCTCGTCAACTGCTACCATTAAAGAATAATCCATTACATCATTTCGTTGCAAGAAAAGGGTATCGTTGAAAATAGCAGATCGAAGAAGCTTCTTAGAATGCTGCACAAAAATTAGTGATATGAAATTTGAGTAGTTATTGTTTTGCTTACCTCGCGCGCAAATAGAGGAGACTCGTAGATGAATTCAACCATATTTTCATCCAAAAGCACCTCATTCTGCTCCCCCGTGGACTGAATCTTTCTATTTCGCATAGACCCTTTGAGGTCAAAAATGCGGGTAGGCGAACGGTCATAGAATAGATTCTCCATTACCAGCACATCCCACTTGATCTCAGTGCCTGTAGCAGGATTCTTAATGACAATCTGGAAGAAGCCAAGCATTTTAGCGATGACCGTAGGTAGCTCATGAAATAATGCCTCGGATATGATGTTGAAATATGCTGGTGCGAATTTAAGGAATGCTTGCGTTTCAATCTGTGATAGCTGTTTGAGAACCAGTCTATCATCAAGTGTTTTCAAAAAGACAGATTTCGTCTTTCCACCTTTAGAATCCCATTTCAAGCATCGTGATAACGATTCTACAATTCGATCTGCCACTCCGCACTTTCTTCGGACAGCATCAAACTGTTCGGCAAAGAAGATTTTGCATTGCATTCTTGCCGAAGAATCAACAAATGAGTACGCAAGGTGAGTACCAGTGGCACGCAATAATGAAGTTTCGACCTCCGCTTGGTTAATACCATCTTCGCAAATATCTGGTGTGTCACCTGTAGGCATAGGATTATATTCTTGAGTTTTTGCGCAGACTGGACCTTGTTGTCGAAGATCATTCAACTTAGATCGATAATGTTCCGATGACAAGGTGAAAGCTATCAGCGAACTTGGTTCATCCTCTCTAATAATGACATCAGAATCGACAAATATATGTTCACCGGCATTGATGGGATATTCAAGTTGCGTCCAACCACTGGCAGATCTCTCCGCCCAGAAATTAGTCAACATCTTCATAAGACTAGACTTTTCGTGCTTAGGTATTTCCAGAGGAAGATCGGCATTTGGCTTCCCTACACTGAGTGATTCAGCTAACTCCGCTGCGCCTGGCAAGAAATCTTCAATTAAAGAATGATCTGCGTCGCTGGCAACCCCTTCGTCGTCAGAACCAGTTTGGCTAAAGTTTTGATGACTGTCATCAGCTTCGGTGTCAGCAACAGCTCCTTCAATAGCTGCAGAACCGTCATTTGGCGAGTTTGGCTGTGTCTCACTGCTCGGCGGCTCCATGTTAAGCTCGGCGAACCCTTCGGTCATGCTCGTAGATTCTGTACTAATATTCATGGGTTCGGCGTCTAGAGGAACTTCGTCAGGGGGTCCGCGCTCTTCGACAGCCTCGTTGATATCCTTGTATACCTCGACAATGGGCTTGGAGGATGCCTTGGGGAAAGCTCTAGACTGTGTGACTTTTGCGGCCATTCGTCTCCTGTCTCGTAGACGTTCTTTCTCGAATTCTCTACTCAACTGTTCAAAATGTTTTGCCAACGTCGTAACTTTAGATTCCTTCCGTTTCGCTTGCACAGATCTTGGAATCAATGAGTGCCCCGCCTTACGGTTCTGTTTGAGCGAGCCCAGGCCTAACCCTAACCTTTCCGATAGTCTCTTATCAGTAGGTTTTACAGGCTCCGTTGTAGACGACTTCAAAGGTTCAAGCAATGGGATCTGGGTGTCACTAGACTTGCGCGTATCTCCCAACCGATGATATCCCTTACTAGAAATTGGCTGTATGCGACGTAATGTATTCGCAGGCTGTGACTGAGTGCGATTGAGAGGAGGAGAGGCACCACTGCGACGTGAGGTTGTACGTTCCGTTGGCCTTGGAATCCCCGAGGTTTCAGACTGTAACTGACCCTGCTCTGCAGAGAATGATTGATTTGCTCTACGTAGTCTCTCAACTTTCTCGGATAAGGTTGCCCCTAAAGGCGTCGTCGGAACATCCACATCTGGCGGACTATCTATTTCAGACGGACTCGATGTGAGAAAGTCAGATGCATCTGGCGGTGTCAATGTCTCTGGAGTAATCTGTTGGTCTGCAGCCCCTGGAATAGCAAGATCAAGATGTTCAACTCCTTCGTGCCGAGGGGTTTGAACCGGTTCTTCAATCAAAGAGGGTTGGGTCTCATCGGGCTGCGAATCTACCGTTGTCAGATTTGGGACTGAATCATCTTCGACGGCTGTGGGGTGACCTTCGGACGATTCTTCTGCCAGGTTCGGACTTGTTTCTAACGTCGTCTCCGCTGGTGTTTGGATAATGGATTTTTCTTCGAAATCAGACAATGGCTCATTTGCCTCTGCAGATGCCAATGAAGTTTGAGATTCGTCTCGATCCATGAACATTTTCTTGAGTTGGATTGCGGCAAGGCGGCGGATGTCCTTTTCTGACGGGAAGAAGTTTCCGTCGAAATCTTGGAAGGCATCGTCCCATTCTGCTACTCTCTCCTGCATCGCTCTTACGGCTCTATTCAGGGGGATGATCTCATAATACTTCGATTCCATGTATTTATCCTGCAATTTGCGTAACAGAGCAGTATGCTCCTCATGCGCACGCTTTGTCAACCGCTCTATTTCGGCTTTACAGTCCTCTGCTTTTTCAGGTGCAACACTGTCAATGTTGATTCCCTTAATTCTGGAGATTACCGATGTCATGAACCGGTTCCATCGTTCTTCTATCTTTGTAAAAAGTTCATTCTTCAACCTAAGATCATTATCTACTTTCCACGTGATTCTTGTTCGCGGTACAACGATTTCCAGGAGGTCGATTGGATCATAGTGTATCCTAATGGCGACATTGCGAAAGCCGAAATACCGCAAATGATCACGATGCAAATCATGGGGACAGAATCCTGCTCTAAGATGCAAATCACTGCTCCAGAAAGATAGCTCTAAATACTTCCCAAAGGAGTATTTCCAAGTGCTTTCAGACATGGGCATGACCTGAGTTTCCTTTTGACATTTTTTGCAATAGCTCCACATCAAAATTGAATCGTGAAGTCCTTTGATCTTGCAAGCTGATCTTTCAACAAATACGGTTATACGGGCTTCGCCGTGAACGTAAGTTCGGTGATGCTCAGACATCTTCCGATCGCAGCCATTGAATGTGCACGTTGTGTTGATCGTCAAGCACAAATCTTCTACATATTGACCCAATGTGCAATCAGGATCTATTTCTGATGATATTTCGTGCTCAGTATAGAATGCTAAGGTAAGAAGGTCTGGTCCAGCGCAGGGAATTGAAGTTTCGGTGCAGACGACTGTGTATAACACAGTGATGTTTTGATGTCCATAGGGATCAAAAAGGTTGAGATTTCCTTGTATATAATTCTCCCATTGACGGGTTTGTGTCTGGTAATTATGTAAAGCTTTATCATATTCAGCATCATGAACAGCATGTAAAACCTCCATGATTTGCCTAGGTGCGTTTTTGATACTTTCGTGGACCATATCGGGCTTTATGAGCTGGAATTTCTGCGGCTTCGATTTTTCCGTATCGGTCTGATCTTCGAACATGTCTTGGTCTCGAAGCCTTTTTAGATAAACTAGTCTTCGCTCCTGCTCTCTGGCCCTAACCAATAAGTATGGCTGCACAAACTTAACAAATGGTGAGGCTGATAGTATTTTGGTTTGGTGCTTAGCAACCATATCACTATAAAAGGTTGGCATAGGTACATCTTCCGGTAGATGATCTTCATGAGAAGAGTGAACATGTGACTCATGAGCAGAGACCATTTTGGACACTTCGGGCTTTTGGTCGTTCGATATGGCTTTCTGAACTTCCGCAATAGTGTCCGGGCTAACGACAACCTTATCTGTGGAGACGCCTTCGCCATTGCCGAGTTCATCTTGGGGGGAACTTTTGATCTTCTCCGACTCCTCAGCAGCCTGTAATACATTGCTCGCCGCCATCACCGTATCTTGACGAGGTAAAGCATCGGATTTCGAAGTTTGGCTGGTTTGTCTTGCGGGTGAAAGGTCGCCACTATCTGCCACAGACGGTATCAGGACGAATTCATCCCTCATTAGGCATGTTTCAAGCTTTAGGTTATAAACCACATATACCATAAATTCGGTAATTTGCTTCATTTTTGCGAGTACAGGCATACTAGCTCCACGGAGAACGATGGTGCATCCTAACTCCTTTGGACATCCAGAGAGATAAATATAAGTCTTCTTTCTTCCCGGTATATCGCCATGGACATAGGTTTTTACATCAAAGCCAGAGCTTTTGCCAATGTGTACTGGCTTCAGAGCTACCATGTCGATAGATGAGATCACCTCTGTCTGAGCGCATCTTGAAACCGCCTCTATCACTGAGGGTTTGACATTGTAGATGACAGCAATGTTTGCCTCGGCGAGATATTGCAAGGCAAGCCCTGAAATATGCTTCTGGACGAGCAGAAGTTGGGGACGCAGAGATGCAATTCGATTTACCATATTTCTCAAGAACTCTTTTTCCTGAGCGATAACAGGCTCCAGACTCATAAAAGAAGATTGGTGGCGTTGGTATTCAATGGGGAATGATACAATAACAATGCGGGGATTTGAAATACTCCTGGGCATGCTTTTCAAAGCAAGGTTTTTGGTAAACACGACACCTGACACGTAAGCGGTGTCACCCGGTTTACCCCCGGGTATCTTTTTCAGTTTGACATAATGACGGATATCAATATCATCTCCACGCCGAACGTCCGGGTTCACATCGTCAGTACACTGAAGAAGAATGGGTATCAGGGCCTTCTCCCAAGAAGCAACGTTTGGAACGTCTGCGTCTTCAAGTAATTGGTGCAGTAGTCGGCGAACATGATGCAAACTTGCGTTGTTGAGCTCCACTGCAGGAGCCTTAGCATCTCGCATCGATGCACTTCGAGTCATTTTCGAAGGCATGCCGGCGGGGGTGGGGGAATCTGATAAGTGTTCCGGGGTAACGGCCTCTTCACTTACATTCCCAAATCCCTTTGCTAAGTTCGTTGGCTTCGTTTGCCTCGGTGAGGGTCGAGTATGGTGTAAAGTGTTACTGGCGACGCTCAAATTACGCCGACGATTCGGTCTTGTGAAAGCTCCCACGGTTGCACTAGCATCTTCTAGGCCTCGACTGGTAAAACTGATCCCACTGACACTTTTATCACCAGTCCTAGCCCTGTGTCTTTTACTAGCGTTCAGCAGGGAGCCAAAACCTGCTCTATCATTCTCGAACGCGGGGGTTGCGGTGTTGCTATTGTGTAAAGTAGCGAAGATACTCATTTGTTCATCGGCGCTTGAACCTTCATCCGACATGTATGGTGCCAGATCGGGATCGATAATATTATCGTCATGAAATGCCGGTAAACGCGTTCCTTTTCCAATATCGTCGGTCAATCCCCGATGAAATGGTGCTCTATCTCCGGCAGTGTTTTTGAAACGCCCGAGGAAGTTGTGTTTTGACTGATGCCGTCTGTGGCTAGAAGATGGAGGTCTCACAGCAGCAGACAGGGCCTTCAATGATCTAGATGAGCTTGGGCGGCTCAGTTGTGGTGCATCTATCTCTAGAACGGCTGAGCGCCTGTTGGAAGAATCACCAATTCGTCGTGTAGCAGGTATGGCCATCATTGGTGTTGCCAGAGGTCTAGATTCATCTCCCATCTTCATAGAGTTGGTAGCTGGGCTTTCCGGCAAATCTATCTTGATTGATGTGGACGAGTCAAACTTGGCCTGTTGCGAATGAAAAAAGGTTGGCAAGCCTGATTCATCATCTGAATCATCTGACCCGCTACTATCGTGGCGTCTATTAATAATGTCGAGACAAGTTTTACACATTCGAAGTGACCCTTGAACACCAAACCTTTGGCCTGAAATCGTGAACGTGCATTTCGAGTCGAAAATACAGCCACAAGTTCGGCAATGATGTTTTCTGCGAAAGGCAGTAAAAGGATCACCGCATAAGAAACACTCCTTGCATATATCATCAGCCATCCAAAATTCTTTGCTTAGCACTTGCTTTCTCATTTGCTCCAAACGAGCGCTGACTACTTCGGCGCTGCCTCCATTTGTAGTGGTACCGGGTATGCGAGTTCTCCCAGAGTAGGTCCGCAGAGAACGCTCATCTGCACCAAAAGAATCATGTTGCACATGGTTATGTGCAGACGTATGGATAGGACTAGCTTCAGCGGTACTGCGGTCTGTCGATGAAGCACGTGACGCTGGATATCCAGGAAGATGCGATTGTGTAATACGTTCAACGGCAGGGGTTCGTCTTGCAGGTTCGGGAATTAAAAGACGTGGTGCGGCACTTGGCCTTGAATCCGAAGTCTTTATAGAAGAGAGTGCAGACGAGGCTGTTTTGGGGTTGCTCATGGATTTAGCCCTTCCTGTAGTGCTAGGATCAGTAGTATGAAAACTAAGATCTTGGGAATCCTTTCTGGAGTCCAAGTTGCTTAGCGACATTCGCCCAGCAGATTCGCTTTTCATGGATTCAAAATTAAAAGACTCGGAATCGTCTAAAACAGAGGAATGGCCGGCAAAGCGCCTGCTTTCGGAAGCGCTAGTTGACCCGGGATGTGCGTAATCTGACGCCGAAACTGGTTCAGATCTGTCCGAAATACCTTTCTTATTTGCTTTGTCCGGAGCATTCCCATCCGAACTCCCCAGCCGAGCCTTCTCCCCCTCTTTGAATGCAACCGCATTAACAGGCGCAACTGTAGGAACAATGACTGAAGACGATGTAGTCTTCGCTATTGGATTGATAGGAGGCCTGGTCGCCGATTTTGACGTTATGGGTGCTGATGAGAGCGAGGTTTTGGATGATTTCATAGCCTGTGACTGCATCTCGGATGAATTCCCCATGAAGGAAGATACCGTTGGAGAATGAAGCTGTGATGATGCCGTGGAAAGTTGTATGGGTGAAGCAGTAAGGCCTGAATCTTCTCGCGCAGGACCAGAAGAACCTTTTGAGGTTGGGGTGACGTTGGATGCATTCTGACTTTTGACCGACGTCGTGTCGAGGCTTTCATGGTCGCCTTTTACTGAAGAGCTTCCTGGTTTATCCTTTCCTACTCCAACTGCGCCTTTGAATCGACTGTATAACCCACTCAACCCATTCTGCATGATATCCCCAGCTAAGCCTTTACTCTCAGGGTTCGAAGAGGATGGGGGAGGAGGGGCAAATTCGTTGAACGTAGTAAGGGTCTCCGACTGAGACGCAGTACTATGTATTTTGTCAAGAGCCTGTGCCAGTTGTTCCTTGTCGACGGGGTTACCCCCAGGAAGTGATACTAATGATCCTCGACGAGATCGCGCTCCTAGTGGGATCAATAATGGCACCCCCACAGAAGGTCTCGGGGAGCTATTAGATGACATTTTCTTCTCTGCCTAAGCTGCCACTCTCAGGTAAGCAAGCCTTGTGTGGTAAATGCGACGGTGATCTCAGAGCTCTTGGTTCTTAGCAAACCGATGCTCTCGTATCAGGAGTAAGTCATATATCGTGTTCGATGGACAAAATTGTGCGACCGCTTCGACGGCTTTTAGTTTGGGTGATCATGTCATGAATTTGCGGAATCAAATAGGTTGCCTTGCGGTAGGAAATGTGTAGATTGTTCTTTGGCTGGATGGATAGTCAGCCAAGTGAGATGAACGCCCTTGGATAGAATCACTAACTGTAAAGTGATGGTAGCATTTCTATGACAATATCTATTGACTCATAACATTTAATACCTAAATTACATCACAATATATTTGCGACTCGTGAGTAGAAAGATACCTAGTAGGTTATTTTTGGGAAGGATCAATAGGAGGGACGCACTTTATTAAAAGTGTTGTGAGTAGTAGGTAGGTAGGTAGGTAGGTGAATTTCCCCTCAAAGTTATATTACCTAGGTCCACGGGTACCTATCTATTGTTATTCGATAAGGTTTTTGATTTCAAGGTCACGAAGGGTTCCAAGCTTATCAGCAAATCTGCCCGATATTCCGATAGGCTACATATCAATCACGTGGTGATATGTACCCTCCCGAAGTCCTTACCCCACTCCATATTACCTACTAGGTAGTAGTAGTTTCGCGAAACGCGTCTTCCAACTCAACTCAACTCAACTCAACTCAACTCCCAAGCCACCATGCTTGATAATGGAAATATTTGCTACTCTTTGGACCTTCTAAATTCAACTACATGTGTCAAGGTTAACAAATCCTGTGAAATTAAGGAACGATCTTGGGATTTGAATTCACACAATTGAATTGAATTGGATTGGATTGGATATGGTCGCGTTGAATTTGGATACTAGGTATGATCGCGTGGGATTGTATGAATAATCCTTACCGCGACCGCTGTCTAGCATTATGACCCTTCTGCGAGGCTGGATCGCGCAGCGCATTGAAAGATCTTTGGCAGAAGCATTGATTTGGCTGAAGTCAACGCATATGGGAGATAAAAACATCGACAAATCTCACAATCGCTTCTCTTATGAACAGGGCAAACTTGCCATAAAACTTGAAAAGCCTGGTTTGATTCATCTAATTGGCGGCGTGAGTTTACTATTTGACTCTCTCCCTAACAATCCTAACTATTGACAAATGTACAGACCAACAAAGACCGGGATTCGATTCAATTCATGACCGTATCTGATGGAACCACGAAGATCACAATAATATTTGAGCAACACTATTTGAATAAGTTTTTGGAAAAGAACAAAACAACCCTCAAGGGGCTTATGGGAGAAGTACTAGGAGTGGAGGGTTGTCAGTTGGTATGATGATCTCATCGGTTTCTATCAGATTCTCAGGAGTACTAACTTCGACCTCTGATGTGCGACTTCAATGTTGCAGTAGAACCACCTACCAGATTATACCTCTACATCCCAACTTTCAAGCTCAAAGGAAAGGAGCAAATTTATGGCTCGGCTGGTGCCATAGAAATTGGAGGGACCATTAATCGCATACTACTTGAAATGAAAGAGTTCTTAAACCCTAATGAATGCGCCAACGACTTTCACTCAACTCTAGAAGCTGGGTCGCAAACTTCTTTACCGCCTCCATACTCTGCCGGGTTTGCGACACAGATCTCGAACCAGATCTCGAAACCCCGAGAAGAAAAGAATGATGTTTCTGGAGTCCAGCCGCAGCATGTTCTACACCTTCTTCAGGAGCCAATGGTCAAAACCACAAATGCTAATGCTCAAGTCAACGAGCCGCGACAACCACTTGACTCAGCCAATGTTACGAGTGTACCACAGGCTCTTTCACCACCAAAGCCAAATTATGCCGCGATGAATTTGGAGAGAGGCAATGAAAAAAGACATCCGAAAGATGCACACATCCCGCGGTTATCCTCCGAGTGTTCTATCGATAAACAGGGAATTGGCAGCGATAGGATACTAGCGAACGGCAAGTCTAGTACAGACAATGTCAGAATCGAGCCTATTGGGTCTGCCACTGCCCCTACGAACCGTCATCCCATCATAGAAGTGCTCCCGTTTCAGGAGGAAAATTTGAAATCTATCCCGCGTTCTTATATTCGAAAAAAACAAAACGATAACCTGGATCTCGGTCGTGAGGAACCCTGGTTCTCATCATCAAAGAATCACGCGTCTGACCCTCCTATGATCCTGCACGCCCAGTTGGAGTTCCAGGACAAGCGACTCGCTGCACATGCTCTAAACTATCATCAGAACCTTGTACAGAGCACAGAAAACCTGGACCAAGACCCGAAACCTGCCGAGACTGAAGATAGTGAAGACGATGTTGACAATAATCATACCAATGACATTTCAAAGGACTCTTACAAAGACACTGAAGAAGTTGAGTGTACTCGCCAGTCTCTGAGCTACCCATTGGCACACGATAACGATGAGGCTCATCTGTCAGATGGTGAGGCGAGTGAGGCGCCAACATGCTCTTGGTCTCCGAGCCCCTCACCCACCTTGCAGCCTAGGCATGTGATTGGAGAAGAAGATATTTCCGACCAAACATTGAACCAAGAGTCCTTGGTGGCACAATCTATTCTGACACTCGAGGAAGGTGTGGATATACCTAGTCCGAATGGTTCGGTTGCGCCGACTTCAGATGCTTTTGGAAAGCGTCTGGTTGAATCGTCACCTTCTTCTACTGCTGTTACACAAAGCGTACGAGCTTCTGCTACCAAGGTCAGCGTCGCTGCAGCACCAGCCTGGAACCTAAGTAGTAGCCCTTTTGATGACGAGGAGATGGATTTGGAAGTGCCAAATGTTTTAGGCGATGAAATCGTGAGCAGCAATCCACCTGCAAGCGAACACTTACAGATTTCACAGCCTTGTTTGCCCGGATCCACTCTGCATAAGTCTGCAGTACAAGTCGAGAAGACTCCAAGCCAGAGAAAACGCTTGAGTAAAGAATTATCCTCCGATATTGTTATCCCCGGAACTTATACTAGCTCACAAAACGCGCCTGATGAAGATGACTTGTATATCCCTAAGTCTATAACATATTCATTACCGCGGCCCCCCAAATTACCTTTGCAAATAATCGAGGATTCCGAAGGGACGCCTCAAAACAAGTGTAAGCGAAAACACTCCAAGCTTGAACACTCTCGTGACCAGCAGATATCTTCAAGGCCCAACAATGATACAATTCACCCGAGTTTATCGAGAGCAAACCCTCACTCACCTCTACGAATTCCTAATTTTGATGGAGCCACCTCTGATATTCCACCCTCTACTGGTAGAAACTCTTTCATGAATTCTTCGCCACCAGGTCAAAATTCTTCAGCTCAAAAATATGAAGAGGGCCGTTCTACAAAGCGGCGAAGAATGACAGAAGTTGTTGCTCAAAGCTTCAGCCAAGAAGATCCTCCTTATGTAGACAGGAATGAATTGGCAAGAGCTATTAGGCGGAAGACCTTACAGAGGCAACAATCAGGAGATTCGCGAATGGCTGACAATAGTATCGAGGAGGACTTGCCCAGCACAGTGATCCCTGAACAGATTTCCGAATCTCACAGTAAGGGACCTCCAGACCAATCAATATCCCATTCAATAGCTTTTGACGATCATGATACTGCCAAGAAGTCAATCCTGCCTAGCGGGACACATTCAAGCTTGAAGCAGGTCCATCAATCTGGGCAACGGCCAACTTCGCTTTTCGATGAGTATTGTATGACTTACCCACGGTACAGGGGCAGTAAGAAACAATTCATACAAGCTCTTGTATATCTCGAATGGCTCGGAACGTCAACCAAACAACCTCATAAATCATTATGGGATGATTTTGTTCGGTGCTATGCTCATGAGTATTCAGATCATATCCGGACTAGTTTAAGCAAAATGGCCGGAGTTCAATTCTACAACTATTTGGGGATTTCTGACCCCGAATTCTGTCATTCCAATGATATAGCAAATCGAATAATCAACCCAGAGAGCCTCAAAGTTACTCTGTCACCCGAATCTCCAGATCAAGATTTGATTAAAGATTGTCGTGGGAAGTTTAAAGGAACTGCAAGACTTTCCTTGCCGCAATCAACTATTTCTAGGAACAGCAAACCAGAGCCTGCTATGCAAACGATTGATGAGCATACCGCCATCGCCAATACCGGCGTCAATCTAGTATCGGATTTTTCCAAAAAGCTTGCTAAAACCACCCCACCAAGGTATTTCGAAACTGCCAGTCGGTCGCCATCATGGTCATGGGCAAGTACAAGTTCACCAAATGAGCGGGCACTTCCATGTTTGGAGAAGCGTGCATCGCTATCTAATTCATCCGAAGTACTTGAGGTATGTACGGCACCGTCAAGGACTTCTAAAGAGCCCGAAAAGGTCGCCCCACGAAGGTTTTTTGAAACCCCGAGTCAATTGCCATTATCGTCCGATCTAGGTTGTTTGTCTCGTAAAAGTTTGCCATCTACCCAAAGACAAGCATTGTCAACGATCTCGCCTAAAACGCCGAACGGTTTACGATCAACTGAAACGAAAACTAATCAGTCGGTAACACCTATCCGGGAAGAGGCCGCCCTGTCCTTCATGAGTGAAGAGAAGTCTTCGAGGGAGCGCAGACCGCGAGAAAAACCATCACTGGAGAGATCAATATTCCCACCCTCACGGAGCCAGTCTCTGGCAACCTCAAATAAACTGGAAAATGTTGATGACTGGCTTGAAGATCAAGAGCAACCAACGAGGGTTGAAAAATCAACAAAGTCAACTTCAACCGCACCAAAGTTTAAGGGAAAGTGGGAATTTGGCAAGTATCTCGCGCAAAAACGAAGGGAGAGTAGCAATCGCCCTCCAAGATTGGCACCGAGAACTAGTTTAAGCCTGAAGCCTAGATCTAGTAGTGAGAGTAATGGCACGCCTATGTAGAGAGCTATACGTTAGCGCTAGCTGTGTCAACGAAATTGAATATGCCATGACGGCGGTCATGAGGGGGAGTTGCGTGTTAACTTAAATATTGATACCCAATAAATAATAATTCAAAGAAAGCGAAATATTACCTTCGAGCCTCCAATATCAGCTACTACTCACTACCCGTGGACCTATATGCCATGAAGTTTTGTTATGTTTAAACAGCGCTGCTCCAAGGGTCTAGGATCTTCGGAAAAGTCTACCTAGTAGGTAGGCTGGGGAGGAGGTGGGGGAGATAGGTTAGTATTCATCTACATGATAGGTTGATGCTATCGAAACATGGATTACAAGGTCAACAGGGGTTGTAGAATTGGGTTGAAAGATCTGATAGAGAAAAAGTCTATTATAATAGAATCTTGAAAATACCGGTACCTACCATGCCTATGCAGCAGTAGTTAACAATAAACACAAAAGGCAATTTGGCTTGCTGTCCAATGAAGATACGTGTAGGAAACACTACCGGTATACCGGTATACCGGTATACTATTGCCAACTTATTAAAAGCTTGGAATTATTGGAGATGTGTTAAAAAACCCACCAAAATACCTACTGTACCGATGAAGCCATAAATATACTGAATTGTACATTCATTGTACGTTATAACTTGTACGAACTACTAACCCCCTCATTGCCCCCTTAGATCTTTTCTAAAGGATCCGTCCCAAATTGAATCCGATATATAATAAGAGACAATTAAACCTCACTCACCGTCCAACGATAATAAGAGATATATATATGTAAGCGGTTCCCTTATAAGTTACAGCTCATTACCCTATCCTCGTATCAATTCACTCAATCGATCAATCCCTTGCATGATATCCAGCCTCAACGCCTCCTCCTTAATCCTTTGCATGCTTATGTATCATATTAGCCTCGCTCACCGTTCTTTCTTAGTCTCCTTCGCATATATAATCTCACAATCTACCCATCACTCAACTCTGATTGTTAAGAATCAACTCGAACAATTTCAAACATGGCTTCATCAAACCGCTTTTTGATCTGGGGAGGAGAAGGATGGGTTGCAGGTAAGTTTAAGGTCCACTCGCATGAAAGATCATCTGAACCGTGCTAACCTAGTTGCCACAGGACATCTCAAGACCCTCCTCGAAAGTCAGGGAAAGGAAGTCTACAGCACCACTGTTCGCATGCAAAACCGTGAATCCGTCATTGCAGAAATTGAGAAGATTAAGCCAACCCATGTTCTCAACTGTGCTGGCTGCACCGGACGTCCAAATGTCGATTGGTGCGAGGACAACAAGGAGGAGACAATTCGAAGCAATGTTATCGGAACCTTGAACTTGACTGATGTTTGCTACTTGAAGGGTATTCACATTACTGTCTTTGCTACAGGATGTATCTATACCTATAATGATGAGCATCCAATTGGTGGACCTGGATTCTTGGAGACTGATCCTGCGAACTTTGCTGGCTCATTCTACTCAGAGACCAAGGCTCATGTTGAGGAGGTCAGTAAAATCTCTCCCACAATTCTCTGGGTCGCAGATACTAACACCTACACAGGTCATGAAGACATACGAGAATGCCCTCATTCTACGACTACGAATGCCCGTAAGCGATGACCTCCATCCCCGAAACTTCGTCACCAAAATCGCCAAATACGACCGCGTAGTCGATATCCCTAACTCCAACACCATCCTCCACGATCTTCTCCCTGCCTCGATCCTCATGGCTGAGCACAAAGATACCGGTATCTACAACTTCACCAACCCAGGTGCCATTTCTCACAACGAGGTCTTGGCTCTCTTCAAACAATATGTGAGACCAGATTTCACATGGAAGAACTTCACGCTGGAGGAACAATCGAAGGTCATCAAAGCGGGACGAAGTAACTGTAAGCTGGATACCACGAAATTGGTGAAGAAGTTGGGAGAGTATGGATATGAGGTTCCTGAGATTCATGAGGCATATAAGGGATGTTTCCAGAGAATGGCTGCTGCTGGAACAAAATAGGCGGTGCGCATGTAACGTGGGGGGTTTACAAAAGCAATGTTCTTGGATATTATCGTCTGAAGTATATCTTCCAATCCAGATCTTCCACTCTATGACGTAGTTGGATATCTCCTCTCTCTCGATTTCGAATGGATATAGTCATTGTCTAAAAAGGTTAAAGGGAATTTCTTCATCGTTGGTGGTATCTTATACATGTGAGATTCTGCTATAATATGAGGTTTAAAGCCCCCTTCATCATGATCGTCATTTGGGCTCAGGGGATACATAACGGTTTTACCCCACTATGAAATTTTCAATATCACCACCATTGCTCCCTCCCTACCTGAGACTAAACTCTTACATAGATGAAAATTTTCGCATTATTGAATAATTGCAGTGCCAGATTTCCATATTTGCGACGATATAATATGGTATCTCGTATCTCGTATCTCGTATCCATTCCCTTTATGAAGTTTTCCCACCCAGTTCAGCGCAGAGTCCAGTGCATTGATGAAATCTAATACCTAAGCACTGTCTTGTCAGGGATGCTGTTGCCCCTCCATCAGCGAAGATTTCATGTAAATAATAATGATGATTCTGAATAGAGATAACATCGTACAGGCATCAAGATTATGAAAGAAGTTGGGCATGAAGTGAAGGATCGATCACAAGTCACTACTACTACACCTATTTGCCATATCCATACTCGTACCTTAGTTTATTGGATTGGTTTAATCAGGAAGGACCTCGAGACCCAAAAGAAAGATTTGTGAGTACCTACTAAGCGGCCCTCGCTTCCCCATCTCCAAACACAGTTGGCGGTGGCAGTGGCAGTGACAATAATAATAATAATAATAATAATAATATCAATGTCAGCTGGGCACTAGGTAATCAATCATAACCTGGAAAGCCTCGCGTCATAACTATCGCAATCTCGGCATTTCATTCTTGGAATTTCGAGAAAATAATTTCAGCCTTACACTAAAACACACTCTACCTACACGCGGCTTTCATTATCTTCAAGGTCGTCGAATATACTTTCTTTCCTTATACTCTATTTACTAGGTACCTATTTGACCTACTATACCCACTCTGCTTGCTTGCTTGCTTGCTTGCCGGCTCAAAACAACTCATTTCACAAATACTTCCTCAACAACCCTCAAAATGGTTGTTGATACCACATACTACGAGGCCCTCGGTGTCAAACCCGATGCATCGGAATTAGAGATAAAGAAAGCATATAGAAAATTGGCTATTATCACTCATCCTGGTACGTTCTTCTATCCACACTCTCTCTCTCTCAAGCTCTGCAGTCGTTTTCTTCCTGAGATACTGACACAAATCCAGATAAGAACCCTGGCGATGACACCGCACACGAGAAATTCCAAGCTATCGGTGAAGCATACCAAGTTCTCAGCGATGAAGAGTTGCGCAAACGATATGATAAATTCGGAAAGGATTCTGCACAACCTGGGGAAGGGTTTGCGGATCCGGCAGAATTCTTTGGGACGATCTTTGGAGGGGAGGCCTTTGTGGATCTTATTGGAGAGATTACGTTGATGAAGGATTTGACAAAGACTATGGATATCACTATGCAGGAAGGTGCTGAGGAGGATGAAGAGTGAGTATTATTCTATTGTGACGGTGGGGCATGGCTTGCGAATTTGAGGGGTAGAGTGGTGATTGGTGGGTATTATGAGGGGTTGACTTAACTAATGTCATGATAGATTCCCCGGTACTGAAGCAGCAAAACAGGAGAGTTTGGCCACAGAGAAGGAGGCAGCGGCAGCGGCAGCGACAACAGCGGATGGCACAACTAAGCATGTACCTTCTGCATCTGTGTCCGAGGCCACAGATGCTTCTGCGCCTGATTACTCGGAGAAGCCAGCAGTCGTCCCCAGTCCTTCCGCATCAGGAACATCAACTCCCAGACGTACTACCCAAATCCCTCTCCGACCGGCGATCATGAACCAAACAGAAGAGGAGGCTCAAATGTCTGCCGCAAGTCTCACGGAAGAGGAGAAGGAATTGAGGAGGAAAGAGAAGAAGAAGGGCGGTCTCTCTAAGGCTCAACGGGAAGAACTAGCAGCTCACGAGAGGGAACGTGCTAAGGCGCGTAAAGAACGAGTAGACACATTGGCGAAGAAGTTGATTGATCGTATTAGCATATGGACCGAGACAGACAAGGGGCCTGATGTTACGAAAGCATTTCAAGAGAAAACACGCCTCGAAGTGGAGAATCTTAAGATGGAATCTTTCGGTTTGGACATCCTCCATGCAATCGGTCAAACCTATCTTCAAAAAGCTACCGGACTTCTCAAATCCCAGAAATTCTTAGGAATCGGCGGTTTCTTCTCGAGACTAAAGGATAAGGGCACTATTGCAAAGGAAACCTGGAACACGATTTCTAGTGCAATCGATGCGCAAATGACCATGGAGGAAATGGCCAAGATGGAAGAGAAAGGTGGTGAAGATTGGACCGACGAGAAGAAAGTCGAATATGAACGTCGCGTGACGGGCAAGATCCTTACTGCCGCATGGCGTGGAAGTAAATATGAGATCCAAGGAGTTCTTCGAGATGTTTGTGATGAGATTCTCAACGACAAGAAGGTTCCTATGGCGAAGAGACTCGAGCGTGCTCAGGCTTTAGTCATTTCGGGTGAAATTTATTCCAAGGTATGTTTTCTTCTCATGCAATTTCTTTTTACAAAAGCCGCAACTAACAAAACTACAGGCTCAACGCAACCCAGAAGAAGAGGGCGATTACATGGCTTTTGAACAGTTAGTCGCCGAGGCAGCAGCAAAGAAAGAGAATAAGAAAAAGGGAAAGGATAAGAAGGAGCACAGTCATCATCATCACTCGCATCATTCCGATGCTCAGGCAGTGGCTGATGATTTGCCTAATGTTCCTAAAGCTTAGATGTGGATACCGACTGGCTTGTGGGGAGGGAAGGAAGGAAGGAAGGTTGTGGTAGCGCTTGAGTGGTATAGTATATTATACCTAGCTGAATGGACAGTGCCGTGGCCGCATCGTCCCAAGATATCTCTTCTACCCTTCAGCGTTCCAAGTGCGTGCCGAGAGAAAGGTGCAAGTTGTAGATGTGTATGCCGTATCTTTTAGTTTTGCATAGGACCTGGAATCATAGACTTTTTAAATGTTTTTCCTCAATCGGATTTTCAATCTTTCTTCCCCCCCTTTGATTTTCGATTGAGTCAGCTAACACAGCTGCAATGTTAGACAGAGATGGCAGTGGGGGTTCTGCCTCCGCGCCGTTTTAAATTAAACTATACCTACCTACCTACCTAGGTATCCACAGCAAAACCGGGTAAGGGAGTCAAAAAAAAAATTACCATTGCATGGAAGGTTTAGTTAGGGAGGGTGGAAGGATGACAGTGAGTTGAGTGCACGTTGCACACACACACACACATATATATACACACACATATATATATATATATATATATTCATTCGTCACGTCGAAAGAAAGAAAGAAAGAAAGAAAGAAAGTGAGATATGATGCCGATCCATCAGAGAATGTTGAGCAAGATATGAATGATAGTTGCGAATCCCAAAGGACCTCCTTTCGCCGAGAGAACAAGTCGGCCAGGGAATTCTAGTATAGTTAAGTACTAGGTACTCTTCTGCACGATGTTCGTGAGATGGATAGCGATGATTGTACCGAGCCCCTGAGATCTGGAAGCGGGGATGGTCGTGATGACATATTCTGTTTCAAAACGTGCACATGTTGTGTTAATAAGCTAGCTCACCGGGGATGCGGTGCTGTTTATCCGCATGCATATAGAGGCTATTCAATGTCTGCCTGGATAGCTATAGAACGTCTATCATGTCACATCAGATGCCAAAATGAATAAAATAGAATAAGTCATTAATACACATCCCATTATTTCCATCAACATCATGACCCAAAGTTATGGTACATTCATTATGAAATTCGAGGTACAATGAAGAAGTAAGAGTAATATTTCGTTAGCGCCGTGCCGTGCCAGCCAACTCATGAGTTAAATCGAGGTATAATTAGAAGCCAAAGGATTAGAGTTCCGCATGATTATATTCATTTGCAATGTTTTGCGTTTCCGGGATACCTTGGTCGTGTTTAGGTATGAAGTTTCCTTTCTTGATTTCGCTTATGGCAACGTCGAATCGGGCTCCTGCTAGCCATGCTGCACCGATCTGGGGTTTGTTAGTGAAAGTTGCATTGGCCAGGGAGAGGGAAGAGACATACCATAAGTCCAGATACAACAAATAATGTTCCGAGGACTGCCAGCAGAAGGTAGAATACATCTTTCTTAGCCTCTGCTTCTTCGGCTGCTGACTTCTTCTCGGCCACGGATGTTTCACCAGCTTGTTGCAAAGCAATGGTCGTTGGATTTTGGGATGGGAAAATAGATTCAATGAATTGTTCAATCTAAACAAGGTTAGGATTTGAGTTTTGGTATAGTCAAATTGGATCACATACCTTTCCGCATGCAATGCTGATTTTAAGGAAGTTGGGATCCTTGGGCGAGTTCTTTTTGTGTATTCTTCTTGCATATCTCTTGAAGATATCACAAACAGTACGCAAGTTCTGCGAGGATTCCATCATCAATTGACAAGCATCACCCTTTGTGATCTTAACGTTCTTCTCGAAAATAGCAGGGTTTTGGAAAACAAGCTCCAGGGTTGCGATTGCCATGGCTTGTGGAATAGCAACAAAATTGAACACACTCTGATCCTTTATGCCTGCCATATAGAACAGACATTCGTCCGCATGGGAAAGGGAATTGAGAACCATTTCTGAACTACAAGCTAAAGCTGCTGCTCTATTCTTGGGATCGAAGAGGTCATCAAACTTGGCAACATGCTTTGACCAGATTTCCTTAGGCCAGAAACGCCTCTTATCATCAAAATCCTCTCGAATATCACGAATAATATTTGTCTTTTGAAGGAATTGACCCATGGCCTCGGACAATTCTGGTCTATTGAGCAAAGCTGGGTTTGCCAACTTACTCTCAACAAACAGTCTCGTCAAGCCATCTCCTACAAGCCCGGCCACATAATGACAGTATAATTCATAATCTTTGATAGTGTTGACTCCATTGATGTTGTGTTCCGCGTTGTTCGCATAATCGGCCATTCCATCACCCATCTTCTTCGTAATATCCTTGATGATGTCCTTATATGCAGGTTTGCACTTCTTGAACTCAGTAATGATACAGTCGAAATGGACCAGGAGTTCTCGATCTTTCTCATTAGGTCCATTCTCGTTGAATGTCCAACCGTCCTCCTCAATAATGCGATCGAAATCTCTCAATAATGGTTCCTTTTTTTCTAATGATATTGTCATATCATCCTCGATGGTATCTAATCCTCGCAGAATCAGATAGAAGAGGGCGACTGGCACAAGTAATTCAGGGTTCAATTCTTGGATAACTGAACTGAAACTTCGACTGGTCATTTCGAGGTATTTGAAGCAGTCTTTGAGAGATTGAGATTCCTTGGATGGATCTCTGGTATGAACTGGGTCGTGCCATAGCTTCCTAAGTCATATATTAGTGACGGCAGATGAGGAGATGTATTGAGGATATATACCACTGCAAGATTGCTCTCAATTGATTCGGATGAACAGAAAGGTAAAGGAGGGTTTTAAGGAGACCCATGATGGCGGAAGTGGAGGTAGCTGGATGAATTATCAAAATTTCTGAATATGCGGAATATGTGCAAGAGTTTCAACCTGGTTGAATCAAATTGTTGTGGGTATCGATTTCCTGAGAACTTAGAAGATGGATGCGCTCAATAGGATTATCCACCTTAGTAACTTTGAAATGGGGATAAATTGAACGGATCCGGTTGTGTAATTATTGAATCTCAGACCCCGACTTGTTGAAAAGAATGAATGGTTTTCGTATCTTGAGGAAATCAAAAGAAAAGATGAAAACAGAATGGGATGTATTCAATTAACAAGAGAAATAAGAGAGAAGATCTACTACTCAACCAGCAAATTTTGGGATGGGGATGGATCATGGAATATTTGTGATTGTCACTTGTCACCGCCAAAATGTGCTGCAGTAATAGGTAGCTGGAGGGAGGGACGCTTTGAAGTTTAAGGACTAGTGGATTCATTTTGGGTAGCTGGAGGTAAGTAATTGGATAAGAATGGGATTATGGATCAATAAAATGACATTTAAAAGAAAATATCAATACACTGAGTATGAGTATGAGTATGAGTATATGAGTATGAGTATATGAGTATGAGTATATGAGTATGAGTATGAGTATGAGTATGAGTATGAGTATGAGTATGAGTATGAGTATGAGTATGAGTATGAGTATGGTGAGTATAAAGTAGATCTATATCTATATATATATCTGCAAATACGGATTAGCTATAGTTATAAGGTTATATATATATATATATATATATATATTTCTGAGTTTATAACGGTTAGCGGTTATTATCCTTTCCGTCCTTACGTACAACCATCCATCCTTCTAACCTCTTCAATAACCTTCATGCCTCTATCTACCTCCCTCTATCTAGACTTTCCAAGGTTGACAACTTGACATCAACCCCAGATTCTATTTGGGTTGGCTGCATGAACATCTTGCATATCAACCAATCAAATCAATGAATAATGATTATATGAATAAGGAGGCAACGAGAGCCGCCTACCTGTTTACCGGACGAGGCTGAGCTTGTAGCTTGTTAAATATCTCACCTAAACTCCATCATCAACAAGTTGTACTACCTATCCATGGATAGCAAGCAACACTAACAATAACATGACATCGCTTTGTTTTCTTACTTTTTACCTTTTCCTCTAATCTCCAGCTAACTACATCATTCTTAACGGCCACCTTCGATGTACAATAGCTTGCGAGACAATTAACCCTACTCTCACCAACTGCGATCCCGGTCCACTCTATTGACGTACAGTCTCTCTCTCTCCCCCCCCTCTCTTCCTCTCTCTCTTCCTCTCTATCTCTTTATATATATACTCGGGACTCTACATTCTACTAAACTTATAAAACTCAAATTATTGCTGAGAACATTCTTATATTATCTTTCATCCAATCGCAGATCATAATATTCAATCATGAGCGACCTCGATCCTCTAGAGAAAGATGTGGAAAAGGCAGAGTCGAAGCCGATGATTGGGGATGATGCACATAACAACAAAGATGAGGGGAAAAGGAAGAAGACTCGAGCGAGTCATATTGTTGATATTGCTTGTATTGGCTTGAATATTATTAGTACAGTTTTCCTCGTCTTTTTGAATAAATGGTTGGCGAATCCTTTCTCTCTTCCTCAGATACAAAATCTGACCATAGCATAGGATATTTAAAGACCCCCAATTACGAAAGATGCAAATATCCTTCGCAATGTGGCATTTCACCTGCACATCCATAGTATTGTGGCTCGCTAGCCGTTCCCCCTTCAACCTCTTCGTCCCTATCCGATTACCATTTTTACAAATGCTCCCGTTATGCTTTTTCTTCGCCGGCTTCCTCATACTTGGGAATTTGAGTTTGGCATTTAACTCTGTGGGATTCTACCAGTCAGTTTTATCCCCTTAATACTTCATTCCAATACCATACTGAATCTCCTCCCATCCAGGCTCGCAAAAATAATGACCACCCCCTGCGTTGCCCTCCTCCAATACCTCTTCCTCTCCAAATCCGTCTCCCCCCAAACCATCCTCGCCCTCGCCAGTGTTTGCGTCGGCGTAGCTCTAACCAACACTGGAGCTTCCGGAACCACCACACTTGGCGCTTCAATTGCAACTGCTGCATTCGTAGTAACCGCTTTCTACCAAGTCTGGATCGGCAAGAAACTCACGGATTTTAAAGCCTCGTCTCCCCAACTTTTACTCAACCAAGCCCCAATATCAGTTTTGATTCTAGCGCTCTTGGCACCTTTCTTCGATACAAAACCGGACATATCTGTTATCCCAAGGGATACACTTATTGCCTTGGGATTGAGTGGATTGGCGGCTGCACTATTAAACCTGAGTCAATTCTTGATTATAGGAAGAATGTCAGCGTTGACATTTAATGTTGCTTCCAAGTAAGTTCTACCCGTCTCACACGCCCTATCATCCAAACATCGCTAACCCCTTTCCCTGCAAAGTGTAAAAACAATTATCATTCTCACCTACGGCTGGATAAGCGAAGGTCGAGTCCTCACCATCAAAGATTCCATGGGGATTATATTAGCTTTGGGTGGTGCAACGGTATATAGCCAGCTTTCGCAGCGGTAATGCAAAAAGCCTGTAATGTGTAATGAATGCTTTCGACGGCCAACATCAATTTGGGTGGGATAAGGTGTAGACGGATAGAATTAGATTATTAATCGGCGGGATTACCAATGTAGATGTAGAATTGGATAGCGAGATTAACAGCTATAATAGATTGTTCGGACAATCAAAAATATATTCCAGCAAACTCGTGTAATGAGTCTTGGGCGCTGAGGACCGAGCTCGCCGGGAAGCCTATACGCCTAGATCCAATAGAAGCGAGGGGCTCACCGGGAGTTTTTGTCAATGGCAAGTCTTCAGTCTTCGATTCCGAAGAGCTCACCGGGAGCTTGATACATGGAAATTCCACCTTGGTCAAGCGAGCTCACCGGGGGATCCGGGGATCGATAAATGAATAAAATTTGACTTTGCATCTGGCTATAAAAATTCACGACTTATACTAGACACACATATAATGGATATAGATTATGCATCTCCGGCTTTAAACATTCGGCGCAGACTCTTGAGATTGAGATTGAGATTGAG
>NGKI01000019.1:968488-986505 GCA_002162615.1 Myriosclerotinia duriaeana
CAAGATATATTTATTGTAAATGCAAGCTATCAACTCAACTCAACTCAACTCTCAAGTTATGTATTCTCCCGCTTTAGATGTATATAATATGATGAAAAAAAAAAATCAAGAGATTTGAGAGGCGTCTATTTCATACCCTTCAAAATATCCATCCCATACTCCCTACGCCCACAACCCACAACCCACAAGCTGCATTCGTCGGACGATACCAAGGAAATCCGATGATGAAAATAAGACAGACAAGAAAGAGATCGATTTGTCCTGCGCTACGCTAATTTCTAATATGTATTAAAATCCCATCCGCCGTATCCATATCATACCATATCATGCCCTCTACATGCAAAATCTATCCATCTCATTTGAAATCATCTCTTCTCAGCCGACCCGACCCGACCCGACTCATCCATCCATCCATCCTATCTACCGCCTCTCCACCAACAAGAAATGCATCGCCACATAGGCCAAGAAAATGAAAGCGCCAGCGAATATCGCCAGATTGATTGCATCTGGCCAAAAGGCCTGCGTGTCGAATCCGAAACTACTCAAGATTACCGCGCCGGGAACGGTAATGTCGAGTTTATATTTCTGATCGACGAGGGTTAAATATGTAACTTCGTTTACAATGAGAGATTCAAAGCCGTAATGGAAAATCGACAGGGATTGCAGCCAAAGAGCGGACTTGGGGATGGCGTCATGGTTGAGGAGGAGACCAGCGAAGAGGAGACTAAAAAGCATGACGAGACTTCCGATGAGACTTGCGACGCCGTTGTCTTTGAAGACGATACCGAGGAAAAGACAGATGGCCGCGGCGGCAAGGTTGAAGAGGACGAGGATGAGGAGGAATTTGAAGAAGTTGGGGGCTTCAGCTACAAGTCCAGTCATGGGGTATAGAATTGAGCCCATGATGAGAGGGGGAATGATACGGAGTGGTACAATGTCAAAGACAACTTTCGCTAGGAAATATGTAATTGGCGAGTAGTAACCGTTTGCTCTTTCTCTGACGAAAACCATTCGCTCGGTAGCGAACACATTCAAACTGGATAGAGTACTGAAACCGAAAAGTGCGAGAATGAAGAAGAACAGCCCCAGACGATTCTGGAAACCCGGGATATCGTCCGTAAGACCGTAAAATAGGAATCCGGAGAGAACAGCCAACAATATGGCGATTGCGTAATGTGTCAACATCAGCATAGGATTTCTGTAGAGATTGCGCCATGTACGTTGCGAGAGGATAATGAATTGCCGTAGGTATCCAACTCTTGCGTATCCTCTGCCCATAGCACTTGTAGTCGGTGTGTTATTCTCCTGTACATGACCATTCATGCCGCCATTGGCACTTTGAGCGGTAGATACAGCATTCTTAAGGTCATCATGAAGATCTCGTGCGATTGGTGAATGTACATAAGCCGAGACCAGAACATCCAAATCTGTTCCAGACCCGGGTGCATCTGGTGGCAGATTATCTGGATCTTCAGCAATCGAGGAATGCTGTCTTGACATTCTGAGCCAGTGTTGATTGGCATCTGGATCAACAGGCGCCTCGTCAGGTTGAGAAGTAGGGGTGTCAACTCCGCTCTTTTTGCGAGTAAAAAGTTCCCGTTCTTGCCTTGCCTTGATAGAGTCGCGACGTTTACCCTTAGGTCTTAATAGAGACTCGCTTGGGCTACCAACAACAGGCTCTTCTATACTGCCGCCAGAGATACTTGCAATAGATTTTACCGCCCTAGTACTACTTGCTCCAACGCTTGGTGTAACGCCATTTCTAAAGTCGGATGTAGTATCATCAATTGGAGTACGAGGGGTACCAACATGCATTGTCAAATCGACCAAGTAATCAGCAATATTGAATCCAGGTGGACATGCGTAGCCGATATGATCAAAGTACTCTTGACATAGGCTGAACTCGCCCGAATAGACTGTTCTTCCTTTCGCGAGAAGTAACAATCTATCGAACAAAGCTACAATATTAGATCTTGGTTGATGAATGGTGAATATAACCGTTCTTTTGTAGGTTTTAGCTAGGTTGACGAGACATTCGATAACGTTGAATGCGTTGTATGCATCAAGGCCGCTCGTTGGCTCATCAAGGAACAATATGCTTGGGCTGGTTACCAATTCACAGGCTATTCCAACTCGACGCTTTTCACCACCAGAAATACCGCGACCTTTTCCATCTTCAGAACCGATCAAAGAATCTTTGATGTGAGAAATGCCGAGCTGTCGCTCAACCTCGAAGACCCTCTGTTCCTTGGCTGATCTTCCCATGTCTCTTGGTAATCTCAAAAGGGCGCTGGTCATGATCGTTTCATGAACGGTAAGGGTAGGTAACATAGCATCTTCTTGATCCACAAACCCGATGACGCTTCTGTACTCGTTATCTGTGACCTTTTCGCCATTGACATAAAAATTTCCTTGGACAACACCTCGCTTATTCTTACGAGCAAGAATGTCAAGAAAGGTTGTTTTTCCAGCCCCGGAAGCACCCATGATGGCCATGATCTCTCCAGGATGGGCTACTCCTTGAACACCACTTAAGATCTGTTTTCCATTTAGATTGTATGAAACGTTTTCGAAGTAAAGCGAGGCGGGTTTATGATCAGTCATTAGCTTGATGCTCTCGTCATCGGAGTCGTCTAGATGAATAGGACCGTATCTGAATTGCCTTCGAGATAAGTACCAAACTAGCATAATGACGCCAACAACAAACAGAGATGCAACGGCGATGACACCTGCGATCAAAGGTGTGTTGATTTTCTTGATAGGACGTTCATATCCTGGAATCTCGGTTTCGTAAAGACACTCTCCGGCCTGACAGTTGATAAAGATACTACTGTCCCCAAACATTTGTTGAATAAGCAGATCCATTTGAGGTTCCTTAAAAGTGCATGCGTTGCTTCCATCCTTTTGCTCACAATTGAAAGTCGCAGGACCCCTAATTTCTTGATCAAGGAAGTCCGAGATATCAACCGATCCATTTTCACCGCAAAGCATCCGATCCGGAACACACTTGCAAGCAATATTTTCGCATTTCGCGCTGGTCGAGTTTCGATCGTAGCCATTTTCGGCGCCCGATGTACAAGTATCCAGGGAACAATAAAACGACTCTTTTTCATCAACCCAAAATTGGAAGTCGCAAGTTTCTACTTCGGCGTTGCAAGTAAAAGTAACCTGTGGCTTCTTCCCATCCAAAATATCCACGATCTTTCTATTTGTAACGTCGCACATCTGATAGTTCTCCTTCACAACCTCGCCGTTTTGATAACATACACCTCCTTCTTTCTCGGGCATTAAAGCATTACATGCTTTATTGTTTGTGCAGACATTGCAGTTGATCCCAGTCCAACCATCTTCGCAGGCGCATGAATCTGTTGTTCGCATCGGTCGATCCTGGCCATCTGCTAAAGAACCACAAACTATTCAGGAGTCAGTAAAAGAGTCTCCCAGTGCGTACAGCGAGTTAGCGCACCTGGTTGAAGACAATCATCGCCACCGAATCCTGGTGGACAGGAGCATTTGCCATTGAATTGATTGCAGTCGGAGTACTGCCCGCAAGTGAAAGCCGGTAGTAAACAATTAAAACTATATTCCGTCAGCGAAAGATATCGACATAAAGTGAGTGGCGCAGTACCAAGGAGGACAGTCGGCAGGTCGATCGTCCATGAGAGCTAACTGAGCTTTCATCGAGTCTATCGTCGAATAATTGGTGAAAGCATATGCGTTCCATGATAGGGACAGAGTCGCCAGGACTGCAGTCCCTAGCTGAAGTCGTTTCATCGGTCGTAAAGTGGTTGATATAATCGCGATTCTTAAAAGTGGGAGCTTGCTATCAGGATGAGCTCAATGCTGCGGTGAGGTGACGACTCTTGATGCCATGTAACTTGATATGAATCTGATGAACACTTGAACAAATAAATAGGTAGTGAATCAGAAGTAACTCGATATTATCTCGAATATCGAAAGAAGAGAATAACAAAACGCGACGTGAAGCTTCCAAGGTTTAGAGGGATCGACGGAGACAGAGTTGAACGGTTTATTAGTTTCATATCATATCATTCAGCGACGGAGTTTTAATATTCCTACCGGTAGGAAGGTACTGTACCTAGCTTCCAAGGTTGTCTTGTTAAGCGGCCGCAGGTTTGTTCCAAGAGGCGGGGATCGACAAACCAGCGCAGGCACAAGCTTATTAATAAGGTTCCAAAGTTAAGGATGTCAGACGTCGTCGTCCATGGGTTTGATAACTTGATTCCTTAGGTATGGATGGTGTTGGTGAGAAGATGAATCTAATCTACTTTCTCATATATATTATACATTTATTACCTACTCTATATTAATACTCTCGAGAAAATCTTAATACTTAAAAATCCCGAGTCTCTAAAATCAAAAGCTAAGGTTCTATCAAGCCTCATACGGTCATACCAAACTTTCTCTCCATTATCCAGCTACTTTAGCTACTAGGTACCTACTAGGTAGCTATCTTATCAATGTAAGGGCAAATGCTGTGTTTCTTCATGGCGGAGCTTCACTCAGACTTATTAATTCTTATTGGCTGTTGTCCTTCGTGGGGGGTGGCCGAGGTTTAACAATCTCCACGTCCTGTCGCCCACGCCTTTTTGATGTCAACTCACTGCCGTACTCCAAAAGATAGGTTTGTTAACAATATATAAATCCACAATGCACAATTCCAAGGCCAACATGTCCCAGTCTCCCTCAAAAATCATCTCACAACCGGCCAAATCCATATAATCGCAAACATGGTCAAGATTGAGCCTTTCGCCGTCGAACAAGTACTACCCCTCATGTCCCCTCCAAAATCGATATGTCTCTAATCAACATTCCAATTCCAGTGGATGGACAAATACGAACTCACCCCCGGAGTTCTCAACATAGCCGAAACATGTGCAGCCTCAATCTCCATCGATGACCTCGTGAAGCTGTCTGAAGATCCAAATCTTCCTCCTCCAATATCTACTTCAATTAAGCTCACATATGGTCATATCCGAGGATCGCCCGCTCTCCGAGAACGTCTCGCGTCTCTGTATTCTGCGAGGACGGCATCCGCGTTATCCCCCGAGAGTATACTACTCACGCGCGGGGCGATCGAGGCGAATTTCCTTCTGCTATACACATTGATTGGGCCAGGCGATCATGTAGTTTGTGTACACCCAACTTATCAGCAATTATATTCCGTCCCACAAAGTCTCGGCGCGGAAGTCTCGCTATGGAAATTACACAAGGGGAAGAAATTTATTCCTGATCTAGAGGAGCTGAAGGGATTAGTCAAGGATAATACCAAGATGATTATCATAAACAATCCCAACAACCCCACAGGAGCTACGATCCCCAAGTCCGTCTTGCAAGGCCTGACGAATTTTGCAAAGGAGAAGAATATCATCATTCTAAGCGATGAAGTTTATCGACCTCTCTTCCATGGGATTTCAGTCGCCGATACAGAGTTTCCCCCCTCCATGATCTCCATGCCTTACGAGAAAATCATCGTAACCGGCTCCCTATCCAAAGCTTACTCTCTAGCCGGGATCCGCGTGGGCTGGATCGCATGCAAAGATCAAGCCATCATCGAAGCCATTGCAGAAGCTCGAGACTACACCACCATTTCCGTCTCGCAGCTTGATGACCAAGTAGCTTCCTACGCCATGAACCAATCCGTCATCCATGCTCTCCTCGCCCGCAACATAAAACTCGCAAAGACGAACGTGGCGCTTTTGGAAGCTTTTGTCCATGAACATGGTGAGAATCTTTCTTGGGTCAAGCCTACTGGGGGCACGGTCGCCTTCATCCGGGTTGCAAAGAGAGGGGAGCCGGTGGAGGATGTACAGTTTTGTGTGGATGTTATTGAGAAGACGAAGGTTATGTTTTTGCCGGGTTCGAAATGCTTCGGTGAGGAATATAAGGGGTACATAAGGATCGGATTTGTGTGTGAGACGGAGGTCCTGAAGGAGGCTCTGCAGAAATTGGGGGCATATTTTAGGGAATACTTGAAGTGATGATTGAATAGACGGTGTGGTTAGGCTAGGACCGTTACAGGTCTTATATTAGAGATAGAAGAACCTAGAATGCCAGAAAGATTCTCAACAACCAGTGCACAGTTGTATTGTTCGTGAGTAAAGAGGTATATTTTATGATCAAGAAAGCGAATAAATCATACGTTTCCTATGCATTGCCAGCCAGGCATATATTTGCCTAATAGTCCCACCCACAAATCATATATCTGATCCTCAGCCGATGCCATAAGAAAAGACCATTACTACCAAAATAGCCTAGCCATGTTCAGATGATAATTTAGTCCGAAGAGCAATATCTATTTCATTCTCCCTCCCACTCACCTTTGCACAATCACAAGATATGAGCAGATCATCCGCGATGAGATATTATCAATATCCAAATTCTATTCTTTGTATTCTCAACTGGGTATAAACATACGTCTAAAGCATAACCATAATCATAAGCAAGTAAACATCGCAAGTCCATCATTCCTCATTCCTTCATCTTCGTCATCTTCGTCATCAAAACTCCCCAGGCCTACTCCTCCCATCCATTACACCAAACCCTATCGTCATTCATTCGTCTGACAGTACGCCCGCTTTCTCCAATTCACCCCCCGAAAATAAAAACTCAGCACTCAAAGCCCAAATCCCTCTCTAAGAAATCTCAAGAGCCATTCCCTTTCCGCCCACTACAGGCATATCCATCTCAACCCCCTCTTTAACATCCCCTCCATAGCGAATCTCCCTAAACTTTACTTCCCCCTCATTCAGATTCAGATTCAGATTCACATTCCCACCATCATACCCCGTACTCGCATTCTCCCATCCTGCCATCCCCGTACTCAATCCCATCATACTCTGAACTTTTCTCAATCCCTTCAATCCATCTAGGCCACCAATCGCAATATCCATCTCCTCCATCTCCTCTTCAAACTCCACCGCACTTCCATTCATCGCAGATCCCATCGCAGATCTCATAGCAGATCTCATGGCAGAAATTCCATTCATTCCATTCATTCCATTCACAGAACTCTGCATCGAAGCTTCGAGAGCAGCAGCGCGTGCCATCGCTTTACTCGAATGTACACCATAGGTATAGAGAGCGGTGAATACGAGAGAGGTACCTAGCATGACGTGCAGTGTGTAGAGGATGTAAAGGGTGATGGATTTGGAGGTTAGGAGGTAGGAGAGGCTGGAGAGCATCTTTTTGATGATGAGTTGTGGGTTGTGGGATTGTTTGTATGTTTGGGTGTTTGGGTGTTTGTGTTTAGTGTTTTGGGTTTGGGTGATGAGGTCGAGTTGGAGGTCGAGGTTGATGTTGATGTTGAAAGTGGTGGAAGGAAGTAAGAGGGTGGAAATTGATGGTTGGTTGTAAGTTGTGTGGGTTGATTTTATACAGTGAATTGATGGTAGTGTATGATTGATTGTATTGTATGATTCTCCGTGAATAGTTTGTAAGTTGGTGAGTTGAGTGAGATAGAAGAGAGGAGATTGATGATGAGTTGAGTAGAGTTGAGTTAAAAGTAGTCATATGAGAAAGGCAAGAGCAGATGACTTATATCTATAGTACTTCCTATCTTCTTCAAGACCCGCAATGTCGATACTAACCAAGAGATTATATTACTTCATTTTCAAAGCATTGCCCGGCCATTATTTATTTACTTGTTGTTATGATCTCCCTCAACCCCATATTCTGAAGTCATCGTGAAGTTGCGAACTTGCGAATGATTTCCCTTTTAGTTCCTTACAAGGAAGATGCCCGCAAAATCATTCATGCCCATACTATTCCATAATTTTTCAGAGAGTGAAACCTTTCAAGCGAATCTAATAATTGCCAGCACATTCCTCGCGTGAGGTGAAATTTTAAGTATTTTCACAGCCTTATTTCAGGGGTGGCCACGTCAAACATACCAATATAAATCTTAAGCACCGCAATTATAGGGCTTAATTTTTATCGCATGAAGCAATTTTCAACGTCGTCCAATCTTTTCCGCCGAGGGCACTACACTACGTCAGTGTGGAGTCCTTCTGGAACATTTGGAAGAAGGCCATAGTGATGGACGATCGTGAGATGGGAACAAAATCGCAAGAGAGGGGGAAATAGAGTTTGGTGGTGAGGGGGTTCGACGGCATTGATGACCTCAAACTTCGATGTTTACCCAGCCACCGCAATACTTCGAAGTTGACGATTGAAATACTTTGCTTTGCTTTATTTCTTTGTGAATGGAGAGGAAGGGGGGCTTATGTGGTGCGCGGATAATAAGAGTAGGCAGTATTGATGATGATGATGATGAGTGGTTCGTCCGTAATGTTTGTTGTTAAAGTGATCATTATGCGGAACGGATCCCAAATACGCTGTGGGACATATGACCGCCTAAAATTGTCTCCCCATTAATGTTCATAGGAATTTTGAGCTATCTCCAAGGACTTTCCATGTTATAGTCCAATCCAGATCGTTTTCTAATGTAACCTTTGTGTGCCTGTTGGGTGATTCTCAGCGTGACGTTGGAGTTTCCAGCCTTCTTCAATTGATTTCGAATGTTTACAGACCATAACGTCCGTTCTTGACTCCAATCATTCCTTCTCTGTATATAAACTTTCATGGTATGCCTTTCCCAAAAGAGTGTAGTGATCATCAAGTTTCCTCAGTGTCACCGGGAATCTACAGCCTTGGAAAATGCAGATCAAAATCATCTTTGGAGCTTCTCAAACGACCCAGGCCGATGATTTCTGTGTTGGAAATGATAAAATGACTACTGTTCACTTTCAAATAGGCAGAAATGAGAAGCGCCAATCGTTCCTTCTCGTCAAGACTTTCACCGGGCATCGAAGAAGGATACAATGAAAAGTCGAGCTGTGGTACGTACCTGCTCGGATAATGATGTCGCAATGCATTCACTCCAACAGCGTATTCGATATCATCATCGAAAGTCTAGTTGCCACAGGATACTGTTCTCCAAAATGCCTCTTGCTCTTCTAAAGAGTAACCTTTCTTCAAAGCAAGAATATTCCACCACTCTTGCAGAACTCTAAGACCCCTGCCATTTTTGTCTCTGGGGGTGAGCTGTCTTCTGAAAAACGAGCCAGTTTTCTGCACTCTTAGTATGACGACCCCAGTAGTTCTCAAAAGATATCCGTCTTGAAGAAATTGTGCGTTGGCATGGCTATCAGCGGAAGCCACAAAATGTTGCTCGTTAGGCTGAAGTCTCATCGTAGTAGGCTGGTAGCTTCGGAGCGGCCTCATCCATTGGGCACCCATCAGGGGAGACCGTCATCGTAGGATGTTTTTTGGTTGACAAAAATAAGGTCAAGTCTCCGAGAACCATGAGTTGTATGCCTTGCAGTATGTGTCTATGCCCGACGAACTGAGATGAATGATCAATTCGACCGAACATTTTCTTGAGTTAGACATGCCAATCAACGCTGCATAGACTTCACTTATTGTATCCGTCGACTTTCTACTCTTGTGAAACAGTAAAAGTTCATGAGAGGAGGCTCAATGGCATTAGGAGAATGATATCGTGCCAATTGCAGACCACTTGGGCCCCCAGTAGTGAGAGTTCGAACAAAAGATCGCGATTTATGATATATAGACAACAGCAAGTGTTATTCTCTTCTCAATACATCGCAGGTGTTACTGAGCCGCATCAAAGGTATAATTTCGTTGTCACAACGTACAATTGCCCTTTCAGCACATGCAACTTCTTGAATGACCAAGATTCTCCATCAATATTGGTGACGAGGGAACATCAGAGCTACCAACTGATCTTGTATTGATTGGTCATGGAGCATTGCAATCACTTGATTTTTTGCGCACGCATTCAATTCTTTTGCCAATCAAATAGCGAAAGAGCTGTAGTATCTTTGTGCGCCAATTCAGATAGGTACAAATTGTGCGCTTTGAAAGATTTTACTCATCTTAGCTATCCGGTCATTTCGCTGATATGCTGATCTGGTCAATGAAAATGGCATCAACCCACAAAATGGTATTCTTCATCCTCCGTTTGAGAACGCAATCTTTTCAAAGCACCAAGGATACTTTCTGGTGCGGGGAGGCTTATTCCATTGATAGTTATTGACTCAGGGGCAATCTTCATTTTCCCAAGTATAAGAAAGCGCTCGATAACTGGGCGCACCAGTGCGCCTTGTGGATGACTGTATGAATAAGCTGACAACCAACACTATTATCCTTAGAAATCGAGGGACGAATCCATAGTAATCGAATTTCATCTGTTTCCTATTCTAGTTTCTCGTATTGAAACGGATCAATTGGCTGATTCATTTTTGTGATGCTGTTTTGTTGTACGGGGTTGATCTTGTTCGGGTGGTGAGGTTAGCCAAGAAAGACGGATAGAAGCCCGCGAACGCCGAAGAAAAACCCGATGGTACTGTTGGCTCACTATGCAAATGGTCTTGATCGCTCCTCTGCCATGACGAGATTGAAGTTTTTGAATGGTTTTGAGCTGTTCTTCTTTTCTTCAGTCTATTACTATCTTCAGTGTACTGTATCTAGCAAGGGCTCTGAGGTGATAACCTGCACCAAGGGATTCTATGTACCTGGTAGGCTGACATGACCTTATTGTTCTTTGAGGCTTTACAAAGCATTTCACTGAATCTGTACCTTCTCTTGGAAGACATATTCCATACGTTTGTTATTATCCTGGAATTTCGAAACAATAGTACTCGGGGAGTATATCCTTAAAGTGTCCCATTCGAGCCTGCCCTCTCCGGGCTCCCCCGCCCCCCTCACCATTCCTTCCCCAAAGGGGTATTGATCTGACATTCCGATCAATTTGCTTGTCTGTCAAACTGGAAACTCTTTAGAACAATTAAGTAAACGCTTGCCCGAAACTAGGAGCCATGACGTTGGTGGAGATATCCCCGCATTTTTGAGAGACTACTCATTTTTGAAAGATAGGTACCTCACTTCCATCTCTTCATTTTCGTTTCAACCCCAACTATATCGATTTTGTTTAGATTCTCACAATAAATAAGCCTAAATATGTCTTCCAGTTTCTATCTTGATGGTACCCCTGACGAGGTCAAAAATGCAAAGGTTAGTTAAGTGGCCTCAATTTGCAATCCACCATTAGTTCGACTCATCTGACTATGAGATAAACAAGGGGCTTCATCTTATAACAATGTCAACCCCTAATGGCAAGAAAGTTCAGATCATGCTAGAAGAACTGAAAACAGCATATGGCACTGAATGTAATAATTGCTCATTGGAAAATCAGGGGCTCCAATTCCAATAATGCTGACCGACTGCTGGAGCCCCCTTCTGCAACCGAGTATAGAGATTTCTACTAACACTCATTTCAGACACTCATACTCTGCTCAATATTATGCATAATGAGCAGAAGAAAGACTGGTTTCTGAAACTAAACCCCAATGGCATGTTGAGATGAGAATTTATATAATGCTCGGAGGCTAATTATCTTGCAGGTCGAATTCCCATTTTGATTGATAACACCAAGACTCCTCCATTCCCCGTCATGGAGACTAGTGCAGAGTTACTCTACCTTTTAAAGGAGTTTGATAACAGGATATATTTGGATTCAAGGATGAGCTGGAGAGAAATGAGTGCCTTCAATGGCTATTCTTTTGGCATGGCAGTGTAAGTTATTCGTTGACCTAGTCACGTAGCTCGACTAATCATCTCATAGGGTGCTCCAGTAAGCCCAATATTCCCCTTCACGACCCTAAATGCCTTTAATATTGCCTTGGTCCAGCTCCGTTTGAATTTCTACTCTAGATCTTTTGCTTCGAACTTCAACGTTACTGATGACTCCACCCCGTAGTATCAGGGCCAAGTGAACTACTTTGCCAAGTTTGCAAGTGAGAAAAATCCAGGTAAGGAGCTATTGCGTACCTTTGCACGGAATATCTCAGTAATTGGCATGCGTGCGTAGGAGCCTTAAAGAGATTCAAGGACGAGCATTTGCGCACGCTTGGAGTACTCGAAATCCGCCTGTCAGGTAAATATACCGGCGAACCTCGTGACTACTTGGCTGGTAATGGAAAAGGGAAATATTCCGTTGCAGATATTGGAACGTGGCGTAAGTCATTTTGATGCTCTATATGATGCCTTGATTGACAATATCTTACAGCGTGGGTAAGTGGATGGGACTTCTCAGGAGCGATTACACAGGAAGATATGAATGCATTCCCGCATTTGTTGAAGTGGATTGATAGGATTGCTAAGGTCAGTAATAAATATCCAAATTTGCGACTCTTGCTGACAGGAACAGCGACCTGCCGTTCAAAGTGGAACTGCTGAAAGATGGCAAAATTGGTGAATTCGATCTTCAGAATGAAGCTACAATGGTTTGAATACTGATTGATCAATGATTTGTCTCTGTACCACTTGACAGTGGATTTCAACGTAAGAATCCATCGATTGTGTGACTTGAACTTGAAAGAATTCCTCGTGATTGTTTACCTTGAGGATCTGCTACTTATTATTATACCACACTCTCCCAATTTCCATATAAATTTCGACAATCGAGCCCTTTCCGTTGGAGATAATTATTGCATCCCGAGAACTTAGATTCTCAATGTACTACCTGCTTTTAAACACTCAATGCCTACTCGTCTTAAGATTGAAAGTATTGAATATGGTATCCTGAGCTTGCCCAGGTGTGAGTAATTTTGATCAAAAGCATTTGATTGGTTAATTTGGCAGGTATTCATCCGTTTACTAGTGTTTCAGAGTTTTGTACAAAGTTCGGCCTCTTGAAGCAGATTTTCTTTTCCCCTACAACAACAAACAGCCAACTCACCAATTCTTCGATATGGAAAGCGTTTGCGATTCACGTGGGCTCCTGTCTGCTTTGCAGGTGTGTTTTACTTTTCCTGTACTCTAGAGTTGCTTTTGGCGGTAGCCGTTGCTCGTGCTTGCTTCTGCTCTTGTCTACTTATTACTCCAGACTCTTTGTGATGCGTGTTTGCTGTCAAACACAAACTTCCCCGTCACAAATTTTTTACACTGCCAAATTCTAGTCTAGATGACAAAGGGAGAAGATTCTGCTTACGATCAAAGGGGCATTTGAGCTCTTATTTCTGAAGTCTTTGACGAAAACTCACTGCCATGAGCTTGACTGTTGCCGATGGTATTCTCATCTTCATTTCAAGACAAATCTGACGAACGAAAAAGACTAGTCGACAACAACCACGTATCTTATCATCACAACAATAGTAGTCTATTGAGCAGCTTTACACCCGTCCAGACTGGGAGATAAATAGTCTTGCTTCTAGCGAGGAACTCAACTTGGGCGAAACTTTACCTTGAACTTAAAGAGGCGCAGCGTATATTTCACTTTTTTGAAAGGTGCGAAAGTTCCTTCTGACCTCAACATCGACGAAATTTAAATTTGGACGAATTCACTTCTTCTCCGCTTTCATTTCAATTTGCAATTAGCTATCAATCAATATCTCTTTTTTAAAGGACGTCCGTCTTCAAATATTTTCAATTCAGAGAGCTAACCAACCATCCTTCCTCACGAAAAAGAAACCCGGAACTTCCTACTTGCCCATTTTTATTTCCAAATGGATCTAGCCACCGTTTATACGCTCCCACTGGCAGAAGCCAGTAATTTCGAAGAATGGTTTGAAATAGCCAT
Organism: Myriosclerotinia duriaeana; assembly: GCA_002162615.1. Classification (NCBI taxonomy): domain Eukaryota; kingdom Fungi; phylum Ascomycota; class Leotiomycetes; order Helotiales; family Sclerotiniaceae; genus Myriosclerotinia; species Myriosclerotinia duriaeana. Next base: position 982,113 of record NGKI01000019.1, read on the forward strand.
AAAGTGGAAAGCCGGGAAGGTAAACCTTTGCAACACTCTCTGTACCACAATTACCACTAACCAAAGCTTCCACCACAGAAGTATAGATGGGCGCCCCCGAAAAAACAAAAAAAGGTCGATGGGAGCAAGGGAGAACTGGTGGGACTCTCAACACCACCAGCTTCTCCCTTGAAGCCAAAATCCCCATCCTCCTTGGACTCTTCAGTAACAGCCCCGCCATGCTCAATCGAATCTTTCTTGGCCCCTCCAGTCTCCGAATCTTCATCGTTGACTCCGTCATCTTTGACGTCACCAGTGGTAGTTGCGGCATCGGAGTGTACGTCAATAGTTAATTCTGACTCTTCTTCATCATGGGTAGCCGACCTCCCCTCTCATTCCAAGTCGCTTGCACCTCCAAGAGCTCCTCCTTCTCCTCCTTCAGAACTAGAATCGCAATTCGAGAACGAGTTCTTCGAAGTCAAAATATCCCCAAAGGGCGGTCTAGGTTGTTTTGCACGGACAGAGATCAAATGTGGAACTACGATTCACTCCGAGGAGCCTTTATTCATATCTTCGATTCTACAGGTCTATCACAACTTCGAACAATTGACGGCTGAACAGCAAGCTGCGTACATGCAATTGCATTGCTGGCAAGGGCTTGCTAACCACAAAGTTGTTGCAATTTTTCAGACTAACCGGTACGTCTTTGTTCCTTTACGATGAAATTAATGTGCCGTCCAGTTTCACAAACTGTATCACTAATGCAACTCTCCTACAGTTTCCACATAAGCGGCGGCAAAGCTGGCATCTTTCTCAATTCCTCTCGCTTCAACCACGCCTGCCCCGGTTTTTCTAATTGCAGCTACAGTTATGACAAAGAAGCCAACAAAATGGTCTTTTACACGATCCATGAGATTAAAAAGGGGCAAGAACTTACTATTTCATATGCCAGTATTCCGAATCACTTATATGACAATTATGGATTCTTCTGCGACTGCCCGGCTTGTCCTTCTTGGGACTTTCAACACAAGCAGTGGAAAGCTGAGGATGATTTGAGGAAGAGGGAGGAGCTAAACAGTGGTAAGGAGGTCTGGATTGAGGAGGAGATGTATCCCGTTAATACGGCGTGGGGGAACGATGTTTATGAGTGGTAGAGGGGAATAGGTGGTGGTTCGTTGTTAGACGTGAGTGGAAAATTGATGCGAGCGGAGGGTATTTTTATTCGTGACTTGAGCAGAAGTTACCATTAACTGGTGGTAAAATTATTATGGAGGAAAATAATATGCGCTGGCTATAACGCTGGATGTTATTTGCATTGGGGTCACTGGAGTCCGAGATCGACGTTAAACTATATTACTACCTATTATGAGAGATGTCAGGGGTGGAATATCGATTCATCATCTTTAAGTTGTGGGAAGGTTGATTATTCAGAATATGAAGTTTCAAGGAACTGTTCCTCTAATTGATATGAATGTGACCTCGTTTGATTGATGACCTCTCAAACAATTTCACAAAACATTCCAAGGATCTTGAGCTCCAAGAGATCGAAGGCATGTAAAAGATACATGAAACATATTCTATCAGAGATTACACCGATGGTAACAGGATTCAAACAATAGTATTCCAATTGAGACCTCAAACAAAAAACCTCAACAATCATCTCCCGAATTCCAGATCCTCCAAATTACCACAATAGGTAAACTTGGGAAGCTGGAGCACGGAGCAGGAAAGATATCCAAAGCGCTTTGTCGCATTGAAAAGTCTGTACAGACTACATCCGCCGAAGACTACATTCATCCCATTCCCCGAAATTCTAGCTCGCAATCAAACGCGTATATATTGATGTCTGCCAGTTCCCACGATGGACGGCTTTTTTTACATCGTATACACTCATCATATACCTTCCATCACTTCAAGCATCTCAAGCATCTCAAGCCATCGCACCCATACAACTTTGGAAACCCCGAAATGACAGACCCAGACGACCTACCAAGCGCAGTTAGAAGGGGTTCGAAAGGATCGATGTCGAAAGGATCTAAGATGTATAGATTTCCTTGGATGCAAAGGGTAGATAGGTTGAAGAGGAAGGTATATGAGAGTAAGAAGAGTAGGCAGAAGAAGAAGCAGGAAAAAAAGGAGGAGGCTGCAGCTGCGTTTGAGTCGTATGAATATTGTGAGGAGCGGGGTGAGGGGGGATTGAAATTGGGATTGGGAAGACGGGAGAAGGAGGCTGAGAAGAAGAGGGAAGGGGAAGGGGACTCATATTTACATTTTGTCGTTGTTTGGGATGGAGAGGTGATTTGAAGGGGATCAAAATGGAGATGGGGAGGGTTGGCGGAAAACAATGGCGGGAGTAGGGGAACTCAACAAGGTGACCGGGAATGAGAACGGGATTGGAGGGTGAAGTTAAGAGAAGGAGAGGAACAGGATGAGCAACTCGATTCCATATAAACTCATGCGGATATGCGCACCTATGTAGCTCGCTTGGTCCAGCTTTGGCCCAATGGCAAGAGCTGGCGATTGGAAAATAAAAATGAAGTGGTGTGAAGTTCTGTTTTTGATTTTCTACTGGTTTGTGAGTGAATGAATGAATGAGTGAATGCCTAATATATGTTGGGTCTTGGAGTGGATGATGTAGTTATGCAGGCAATGATGATTGGAGAGACTGGTTCACCTTGTGAGGTGAGAGAAACTGAAGTCAATCCCGACTTCAAGGGAGTTGTGAGAGGAGATGAGTAATTTTGGGAGACGAAATAGGTGATGAGAGAGAGAGAGCTGAGTGAGTATCTGGCTACAAATCCGATAGTATCAAAAGTAAATCATGATACAACCTTATACACAATAACCACCTATCACTTCCTTCACTTCCTCGCCAACTCTCACCTCACACCCTCCACCAACTCTCATCCCAACTCCTCGCTCCACCCACCTCACCTCACTCCACTCCAAAATGCATTTTCCTCCCTCCGACGACAACCCAATAGTGGATCCCCCCCCCAAAAATAAATCCGCCGGCCTCCAAAAACATCAAAAGCTTAAGAGCGCGACGCTCTTTAACCCCAATGACCTACAAGCCGTATGTGTACTATAACATACAGCCCATATCACTGTCCGAATCGAAGCCCTGACAATGCTAAGTAGAAAGGCGGACAACATTCTCGAGAATGATGAATTCTACCGCTGCGCCATCGAGGCGTGTGGGTGCTTGGTATGTTGGTCGCGTATTTGGGATTATATGCGAGGGCTGATGGGGGGTTGAGCTTGGGCTGTATTGTATGGTTTACCTACTACCTAGGTATGCGACGATATCTTTCGGCTGGGAGCCAAAAGTCATGGAAGTTGATTGGGATAATTACATGAGCTTCCAATGTTCTATGTGAACTTTCCATCTTTATTGTTTCTCTATTCATCTTGATTGTTTCTCTAAATTTCGCGTCGCATTTTCGATTTCGAATGTGAGAATGACATGTAAAACACAATTCAGTGTCCATCTGATAGACAAACCTCGCATAAGTACGTCAGTTATGGAGGTCTTCGTTGCAAATCGCAATCCTTCTCGTCGTATGAAAAGTATATTCGCTTTCGGCCAAGGCCATGTTGCCTTTACCATGAGATATTTCTACCATATCTTGTACTGGTGCGGTCTTCGCGCAAGTGCTCTTCCTAAACATTGAAATGTTTTCAGACATTGGCTATTCCTCCCCCATTCCAACTCCATCCTCCTCCTCTCTATCCGCCACTTTCTCCCCCGACTTCCCAACGCCTTTCTTCCTATTTCTATCCTTTGCCTTTCCCTTAATCTTCGCACTAACCGCCTCATGCTTATTCTTCCACATCCCTCCATACCTGTACTCCGGATGTTTGCCATCGCCATCTACTTCCCCCCCACTGACATCCTTCCAACACTTACCTGTACATACGAAATGCCATTTCTTCGTTTCATCGATTTGGCATCGTATCAGTACATCGCGAGGTGTATGGCATAGAGAGCATGGCTTGCTGTGTGGCGATGGGGAAGCAGATGAGGATGTTGGGGTTGTACATTGTGTTGTGGACTCGCTTGTGTTGATGTTGGAAGTATGCTTGTCGGGAGCTATGGGATCTTGATTTTCCATTTTCGCATTTGTAAGGTTGTGCGCGTCTTGTTCTTGCATTATCCTATAGCCTTGATTTCATGTGGTGTCATATGGAATACTCCCTGCTCCTCCCAGCATCATGAGATCTCAAGAAATAGAGAGCTCGGAAGTTAGTGCCGAAACTTCCCCATGTTTGTGGCTATGGGCTGTTGTTGTTCTAATGCTGCTGTAATAATATGTGTCTAATTTTGGAATGATCATGGTGATGTTATTGGAGATTATTCTAGTTGTCAAGAAAGCAGCACCGTTTAAGCCACACTCGGCCACTGCTGTTTTTT